>ML677340.1:10062658-10270755 GCA_007922305.1 Dermatemys mawii
GACTATTGCTGGACAGTGACAAGAGATGCTCCATTTAATGAATACAAGAGACAAGCCAAGAAGCGCCGAGTAGACACTGAATAGGACTAAACCATGTACATAATAGTTTTTTGCCTTTTGTTTCATAATACATTTTATTTCTATAACCCTTTTGCTGATTTTTAAAGTGTTACATAAACAGGACAGGTGAAATATTATCATGTAAAGCAACCATAAACACATGAAAAGACCTAGGTTTACAATTTATGATTAAAACTCTACTATCTACACAATATACATAGACATAAAATGTAAAAACTTAAATATCTTAGAAACAGTAGCCAATCAGTTGTTTTAATTGTCATATTTGAATTCAGCCCATCAAAATACATAATAAATATCACATTTTATCTCTGAAGCAGACGACTTCTAAAAAATTGTAGACCAGTGTAATTTTAGTCAATGATAACTGAATAGGTACTGATCAGCACACTGTGCCTGACAATTTTGTACAAAAATTAAATTAAAAAATTCAAGGATTTTTGTTTCAGCAGAACATCAAGACATGTTGTAACTAACATGTATAATGAGTAGTTCATTTCCTTCTTTTTAAAGATAGATAATTGGCAAGATTACTTAAAAAACAAGTCAAATGTGTTAACATAGTAAAAATAACTCAAGTGAGCAGGAGCTTTCAGAGGCATATTCCATGCATTCGCCAGGTTTAAAACCCTGCCTTATCTTTTAGTTTTCATATCACTTACACTTTGGATTACCAAGTTCCTGCTTTGAAAGAGATCCCCATAAGCTCTTCATTGACATCATACAGATCATGAAACTTGGCAAAGGCTGGAGTCAATCATAACTTAAGTGGCATTTGTGCTATTTATTACAATATTTCATAATTTGAAAGTTTTTAACACAAAATATTTAAGAATACCAGAATTTTCACATGAACTGCTTTCTATTATTCTAAACTTTATTATTCCATAGGTAGACTCTTCTCTACTAGAGTTTCATGATAACAGACAACAGCAAAGATTTGTTGAGACATCACACCAAGTAGCAAACAGCAAATCAGAAAAGTCTGGACATCAAGGACCTCCTTTTATTTAGGGTATACCACACTTTTCAACAGTTCTCTTGCATGTCAGATGTATTTGCAAATCATCTTTAGACGTGTTTTAAATCAACGGTTTAAACTGTAGCATCTGATGGTAATTTTGGTATTTGCTATTACAAAATTCAAAACACTTGATTATGAGCATTGTAAGCTATCCAAGATAAATGCAAAACGTAATTGTCTGCCCTTCCTTTTTGAAAAGTCCTACAGATTACATCTACTGTATATAAGTCTATAATTTCATTAACTAACGCCAACTGAAAAGTAAAACAGGTGGTTCAAACAGCAAATTGGTAAATTTTCTCAAGTCAAACTGATCAGAATCAGCAAAAATTATACTCCATGGAAAAATCTGCCTGAAGGAAATTCAAGTAGGTATGTTCAATCTGGATTGATAACTTTTTTTTTTTTTTTTTTTACTTAAAGTAAATATAGGTTTATTTAACAAAATAAGCTTATTAAAATTAGATTTTAAGCTGACAACCCATGTTAAAGCCTAAATCTATTAAAATAATTTCAATTAAATACGAAAAACATCAAGAAGTACATATTTGCTGCCAAGTTTGACAACCACTAAAATGATGAAGACACTGGCTACGCACCTGAAGCCAGTTTTTTGATGTGCTAAACGAACTTTCTACAGCAGTAACCTCTGCCACAGGTCCACAGAGAATATTTTCTTCATTTCAATTTATTCAACTAGTTCAGTTGACTAGTTTACTCCAAGTTAAGAAGTCAATTTGGAGTTGCCAAATGATAAAAGGCTGTTTTCTTCATCCAATCTATGAATACAAACTAAGTGTGAAAGGATGAAATTTACTAGTTCTAAAATCTTGAAGGACATTGATCAGAAATAATCAGTTCAATTCACTAACTACTGGCAATATTTCCTTTATTTCATAAATCAGTTAATCTTAAATACAAAACACGTTTTGATAAAGTTTTTTTGTTATGTTTCCAGCTCATTTAATAAAAATCAGTTAAAATGCTTTTGTGCATTTTGACTGAATTTCCATTTCCATCCAAACAGAGCTGGCTACCAATCACAGGTAAAAAATTAACCACCACATTATTCACTATCTTCTAAAATAAAAAAAAATGCAAAAATTAGGAATCTGAATAAATGTATGTTGTTATATAATTGTTTAAATAAATGTGTATCCTCATGGCTGGCAAAAAAGAAGCATCAAATTTAATGTAATGGTTATATTTAGTTGCAAATCAACATGTTTTAATGATTACCAACCAAGGAGAATTAACTTTCCTTTAGTAAAATAATCAAAAAATCAAATGTAAAACATGATTAAAACTGATTACGTAAATCCTGCTTGCTGATTTAAATCATGATAAAAACTGGCAATGTAAATTGCTTTGCTTTTAAATCAATCCGCCGTGTGTTCAATCTTTATGATGCCATGAAATGTTGCATACAAAGAATCTTCTTAATGTAAGTCCACGCTCCTCTAAAGTTTAGTCTAATTATTACATATAAGTGATACTACAGTCTAACCCTGAGAAGTGCTGAGCTCTCTCAACGTCCACTGGAGTCAAAGAGGCTTAAAACCTCATGAGGTGCTCAGCTCCTGAGAGTACTACACCCATATTTTCTGATTTCCATATGTATTAAAGTGCATAATAGGTTATTTTATTCTACTCACCCTATCACAGAGCCACTTCATTAACTTTCTGTGCTATCTGTTCACTCAAATAATTTGTCCCTCTCCTCAGTCTGCGTCACTTCCAGATTAAAGTTACAACCTGTCTTCTGCATAGGTCATCTATGTGGAGTAGAAACAGCAAATGTCTAGCTACTGACACCTTAGTCCTCGATTGTACTTTGACTCCAAGGTTTGGAAAAATCTCATAACCTGATGCCCTAGATAATTGTTACAGTTGGACTACTATTTTTAGTAATTTTACATGCCTAGCAGATTATCATATCCTCAGCCAATATAATAGTGTGTCAAGTACAAAGTGTAAAAAATAATAGGAGATGAAGGACACGTGAGGTTCTCTTGCCGTCTCATATTTTCTCATTAATGATTTAAACATTAAGAAATTCTCAGGTAAGCTGCTTCTATTTTCTGCATCATTCAGACTGCACCTTTACAAATAAAGTGAATTCAGTATTAAAAAATAGTTACCTTTCGGGGTAGATGGTAGCAGGAGAAAATTTTTTGGGTAATACTTTGGAAATTACCAGGCGGTCAAAGAAAAGTATTTGTTGAAGGCATCAGAAATTCAAACGTCCTTCTCCACTTCCCTCTTACCCACGCATCCAAAAGCGTATGTGGATTAGGGGTGGAAAGTGTACTCATTGAAAAGCACAGTACATCAGGGATCTTCATGGTGTTCTTCCATCACTACTGGAAGGTACTGTAAAGCACAAGATTACACAAATGATGATGACCAAAATTAAGTTTACAATCCCAGAATTTTTCTGTCCCTTGTATATTTGTATAATATTTATCTGACACACAGCTAGGTATATGGCTGCTCCCATGAACTGAAATAAGTCTATCTCCCTTTAAGAATCTCCTTGTTATACTATGTAATTAACACTTTGCCTTAGAAGGTAATTTCAAATCTATATTGTGAATTTAGTGTAAGTAATCAAGTTAGAGTAAAAGAGTAACCTAAATTTCTGTAGATGCCTTTGTAGACCCTGTCAAAACACACTCTGAAGAAATGACACTTTGTATATTTCAATTTTACCACTAGATTGAAAATGTAACAGTATGTTGTCTTTAACTCCAAAAATGCAATTGTGCTTCTTTCCTAGTTCTATTTTAATGTATATTAATATGAAAGCACTTAAAAAATACCTTCTACACACCATACAAAAAAAATTAGTGCTCCTTAATGAATGATTACATTTTATTACTTTATGAGCCAACATTCCTGTCCAAAGATTAAAAGTACCATAATTCTTTGCTCTCTCATAAGAAAAATGTTAAATCAATATATGTAGCCCTTTGGCACTGGAAATAAAGAAAAGGAGTGCCAGAAGTCAAAGAATGTCTTTTGAGGACAACTAAAATATTTTTACAATACTTAACTGGAACCACTTATTTCTGGTGTAATACAATCATTCTATACCACTAATTTAATTATACAAGTATATAATTCACAATAATTAGCTGCAGCTACTGTCATTTTTAAAAGTCTTAAAACATCTCTTTACCTTAGCTCATCCCACTCAGAGCATTCATGCAGTTTCTTAATTCAAAGCATCATAAACCCTTCTACACATTCCTCTCTGCTTTATTCAAACATATCATGTGCTCAGTGAAGTCACTTGACATAAGGATTGTGCCATGAATCCACTAAACTAAAAATGAACCTCTGTTGGTACTTTAGATTTTTATACTTCAAGAGTCAGGAATGCATATACCTTCCTCATGATTAAAAGTCTACGAATTCTAGTAGCATAACACATTTTGTCGTATTTTATGTACATTCCCCTCATGCTATGGTAATTAATCTCAATACAAGAACCAAATAAGAGAGGTACCCTGTGTTGAAAATGGAGAACAAAATAACCAAATGTACAATATATTTACAAACTTTTAGATGTTAGTTAAGGGCAGATCATCATTAACAACTAATTTCTGTCATTGTCTATGCATACAGATTCCATCCACTTCAATGAAGATATGTACAAGTAAATGAGAGTAAAGGACAAATGGATAATCCAAGGACTGCTGAACAAAGTATAGAGCCTCCTCTAAATAACTACTTCAAATGTAACCCAGTTTAGGAGTGACTGAAAGACTTTCATCTACAGGTATGTCTATATTGGAATAAGAGATCCACTGACAGCTGGGGCTGGCCCAGGTCAGCTGACTCTGGCTTGCAGGGCTAAAAACCACAACGTAAACATTTGGGGCTCAGACGGGAGCCTGGGCTTGAGGACCCTGACCCTCCCTCTCATGGAGTCCCAGAATTCAGGCACCAGTCCAAACATATACACGTCTATTTTACAGCTCCACAGCACAAGCCGTAGGCCATCCACAGAAGTTTAACTGCTGTGTCATGGATGTCCCCAATGTATCATAGTGGACATGAAATAAGTGAACCATATTTCAGCATAAAAATCTAGTTAGGCAAGCTGACCAAATCACAAAAAACAGCCATCGAAATTGAAACTAGTTAGCATACCAATTGTTAAGCAGAGGCCAATGATTAGGATAGTAGGATACTGAATTATCCTTTTACCCCTACAAATCATTGCTCATGTGGGTTGAAGCAGCAGTAAGTGGAAGACTTCTCTTTCCATGACTGTCAACCTGGCACACTCCACAAGTAAATTCACAGTTAGGGTTTTTAGTTTATATCAAAAAAATTCTACCCGGATTGGCAGATAGAGATCTTTCAGGGATCGATTTATCGTGTCTCATCTAGACACGATAAATCAATCCCCGAGCGCTCTCCTGTAGACTCCGGAACTCCACCACGCTGAGAGGCACAGGCAGAGTCAACGGGGAGCAACTCAGCATCATGAAGATACCGAGGTAAGTCGACCTTCAAACGTTGACTTCAGCTACGCTATTCACATAGCTGAAGTTGCGTATGTTAGGTTGATTCCTCTCACCACCAGTGTAGACCAGGGCTTAGATACCGAGTGCTCAGTTTAAGCACTTAAGGAAGCTTTTTTGGTTTGGTTTGCATTCTGTATGAAATGAGGAAGTACCAAGTTGATCTAGAGGATTGTCTACCAGCCACCATCATAGAAAACATACAGCTGTATGCTTAGGATACTTGCACTGTAGAGAAGACTGCTAATTAATACATTCACAGTTGTAGAACAGACATACTGCTACCATTCTGAGCAACTTTTATAACCAGACAGCACTGGATGAATAGCACTATTTAGCTCCACTTCAAATGAAAGATTACACACTAATGCTACTCTCAAAAAATAAAACAACAAACTGAATCTGGTCAATCTATTTACATCTCTGTTAAAGAATGCTTTAAATAAAATTAAAGCAAGTTACTTTCTCTTTATGCTACATATAGCTTGGACTATCAATACTAAAAATGACTACATGCACCATCATCTGTTATTAGATCTATGATAGGGAAAAGCTATCTATTAGATACTAATCAATTATCATCAGTACGTCAAATTACATTTCCAGTTATCATGCATAACTCGTAGGATTATTTTAATCCACACAGTAGTGACCATAGTACTGAAACCCTGAATGAAAGGCTAACAGGGGTCTATTTACATAACTACTGGAAGTTGGGTGATCAGTGCACATTCACAGGATGACAGGGCCTATGTGGACTTAATGTTTTATGTCAGTAACATTTGCCAGCAGCTATAGTTACGATATCTCTCACAGTTTCCATTATAAATCTCTATTTTTGAAGTGTTTATAACCTGGATGCAGACTGTTCATAACCTGGACTCAAATCTGACATCAGGCCTCTGGTGAAGCATCTATTTTTATACAAGCTATTGGACCTCTATATAAATAAAATCCCCACATATTTATTTTTAGTCATTTAAAAAGATCTAGTAGGATATTTTAACGTTACAACTGGGCACAAAAAAAGTCAAGAAATATTTCAATTGAGAGTGAGTTAGCCACACGTTTTGGACATAGGCATAATCATTCATCAACTTCCAGTAAAATCTGGCCATTAGATTTCAGATCACCTAGATTAGCAATCAAATATCAGTTATGACTAGTTAAAAAAAAAAAAAAAGTTTCCCCACCATTTAAATATTTTGAGGTTTGTCCCTGAAGAGCAGTTCACTGCTGAATGGTTATAAAGGCACAACATAAAGGAATAATCAGGTGAGTTACACAGTTCTAGCCCAAACTGATTTTCCTGTTTTGTGAGTGTTTAATGTGTTTTAAACATCTTTAAAATCATTTTTTTTTTACTTTACTTAATGTTAAGAAGGTACAAGTGTCAATACAAAAGACAGCAGATATTATCTAAAGCATAGACACTAAACGCATTCACTAGGCAGTGACAATAAAAAGCTTTTGCTAGGAAGGAGGTAGAGCAATTAGTTATAGAATGCTCCTGGAGATTCTCTCATTAGATTCACAATAGCTGAAAAATTCTGAAAAGCAGCAGTAAAAATTGGCACGGGCCTGTTAGATTTACTTTGCTGCTGCTCCCAAACTGTTCTGGGAGTCTGCTTTCTCCACTTCCTTCATTCAAAAGAATTCCTAGTGGCAGAAAATTCTCTCTACTTAATGTTCATGCTTTTCCAAGAAGCAGCAGAGTGAAAGTTACAAGATAAACTAAGATAGCTTCAGGATTTTTTCTGTTTTGCCTCAGCAAAACTGGACTCACTTCTCTTCAGTGTCAGGGTACTGCTCCTCTGAAAGCTATGAGCCACAGCAAAGACATTCAGACATATTGGAGCATAAGCTTTCGTGGGTGAATACCCACTTCGTCAGATGAATGCATCTGACGAAGCGGGTATTCACCCATGAAAGCTTATGCTCCAATACGTTTGTTGGTCTATAACGTGCCACCATGCTGAAAAAGGCATACTTTTTATCCAAATCAAACTCATTTGGGTTCAAGACTACTAATTAGCACGGGTTTCTTCCAGGTATCACAGTAGATAAAGGGACACCATCAGAACTAGACTTTTTGAAACATGTTTGCAAGTACATTTCTAATGGATCCCTAAATGCCTTCTGTTTTCTAAAACCCTGTTTTTTCTCCCCGTTAAAATACAAGTTATAGGCCAAATGTGATCTGACAGCATCTTATTCAGGGGTGGGCAAACTTTCTGGCCCGAGGGCCACCCCCTATCTAAGCCCTCCTCCTTGTCCTCCGAGATTCCCTGCCCCTTATTCAACTCCCTGACCCCTTTACCATGCTGTTCAGAGAAGAGTGTCTGGCAGCCAGACAGAGCCAGCCCCGCCCCCCAGAGTGCTGCCAGTGCAGCATGACTGCGGAGGAAGGAGGGGCCGCAGGAGATTCCCCAGCTGGGAGCTCAGGGGCCAGGCAGGATAGTCCTGAGGGCCGGATGTGGCCCAGGGGCCACAGTTTGCCCACCTCTGATCTTATTGGTTGTTTGCAGTGTTGTTGTAGCTATGTTGGTACCACAATACTAGAGACACAAAGTGGGTGAGGTCCTATTGTGACGGTGTACCCCATAAGGCTTTATGAGGAGATGTTCATAAATGTATATATGATACAACTGGAATATGGTTTTGCTACATATGCCATTTAACATATCTCTGTAAAGGTTATGATCTACTGGCTATGTTCATCCTATTTGTATGCATGTGTTATTTTTATACTCAAAGTTGTAAATATTGGCTATATACTTGGTTAATTTTAAATAGCCTCAGTAAAGCAGCTGCACAGCTTTCTGAAAAGAAATTATTCTCAGTAAATGCCCAATCAAGAATCAATCAAGCCAACAATTAATCTGGAGATGTCAATCCACATCTGAGCTTTCCCAGGACTGTGGCTTGACTGGTAAGGAACTCAGTCTTGCAGAGACACGTGACTTGCCCATGTGGCTCTGAAACTCCATTTTGCAACTGCATTCTGCATAGGAGAGAGGAAAGGGTCTCCACCCACAACGGAAAGTGTATTTAAACCTCTGGGAGATCCCCTCCATTTTGTCTTCAGCTGGCTAAAGTGGTAGCCTCTCCACCCCAAGGATACTTGAAAGCAACTGGAACAGAGGACATTAATAGAGGGAGTGTGACAAATAGCTGGACCCAGACTAAAGGGAGTCTAGTCTGTACAACTTACTGAAACGTCGTAGGGTGAGGATTTTACCTGTATTCAGTTTTCGTTTCTATATTAGAGATAGATCTGCGTGTTTTATCTTATTTGGTAATTCACTTTGTTCTGTCTGTTACCACTTGGAACCACTTAAATCCTACTGTCTGTATTTAATAAAATCACTTTTTAATTATTAATTAATCTAGAGTACCTGTTGGTTCCTGGTGGAGAGGCAAACAGCTGTGCATCTCTCTCTATCAGTGTTATAGAGGGCAAACAATCCATGAGTTTACCCTGTATACGCTTTATACAGGGTAAAACAGACCTATTTAGAGTTTGGACTTCATTGAGAGTTGAGCATCTGACTGCTAAAGGCAGGAACACTTCTTCACTTGTTTCCAGGGACACCTACAGCTGTTAGGAGATGTGGTTCAGACCTGGGTCTGGGTTTGCAGCAGGCTAACAAGTCTGACTCAAACCAGACAGGATTTCTGGAGTCCCGAGCTACAAGGGCAGGAAAACAGGGGCAGGACGGGGTTCTGTGATCCAACCTGTCACAACTATTTTTTATTGGACCAACTTCTGTTGGTGAAAGAGACAAGCTTTTGAGCTTACACAAAGCTCTTCTTCAGACTGCCCAAGCCTGAAGAAGAGCTTTGTGTAAGCTTAAAAACTTGTTAGCCTGCTGGTTTACACTTCTATGTTAAATTATTTTAGTGCTCCTGCAGATAGGATACGTTACCTACTGCATCCACCTTCCATGGACACTGAAGTACTTTTCCCTACTGAAAACCCACATGAGCTACATGAACTAAGTAAAATACGTATGATTTACAGCAGTAGTTCTCAAACTTTTGTACTGGTGATCCCTTTCATATAGCAAGCCTCAGAGAGTGAACTCCCTAATTAAAAACACTTTTTTATACATTTAACACCATAATAAATGCTGGAGGCAAAGTGGAATGTGGACTGGAGGCTGACAGCTGTCTACTATCCCTCCCCACCCCGTAATATGTTCGTGATCCCCCTGAGGGGTCCCAATCCCCAGTTTGAGATCCCCTGATTTACAGAAAATCTATACACAGTTTTCAGGGTTTTTTCTACTCATTTTTTCCAAAAGCACGTAGTTACATTGTTTGACCAAGGAGACTAAATAAAAATTACAATTCTAACAACAAGGCTTAATATTCAATAATATTTTAAAAAGTTGTTTTGAACAAGGACATCTGTTTCAAAACAAGTTTCTTAATGAAAAAGTGCTTCCCATTCTGTTACATTTGTTCTTTGACAATTCTCATGGATGAATTAATTCAGAAAGTTTTCTTACAGTAGCATTCTTTTTAGACTAATATTTCACACACTAATAATTACACAAAATAAGCTAGAAGTCTTCTTTGGAGATTAGAGTCCTGTGTTTTATTTATCCTCCTTCCTTCCTCCAAAAGAAATCAATCATTTTTCACAGGATACACAATTAAATATTTTTAAATTAGAAGCCATTCCTTTGGCAACCTCTTATTGTCTCCAAAAGAAAACCTACTGAGGAAAAAAATTCCTTGGATAGTCTAATGAGTGTACTCCCTTTGCAAATGTAATGTTATCTGTTTTTAATCATCTTGTATTACATTAGTTATTCTGCATAGTAGTCCCCAAAAGAACTTTTTTTTTTTTTTAATTTAAAAAGCACACGCTCCCTTTAAACAACTTAGGTCAGTTGAAAGAAGAACTAGTTCTCAACTTCTAAACACTAACCCCATGTCTTTAATATGTATTTTTCAGTGCTTATTTCAGACTGCTGCTCTCAGATGGAAAAAGCATGGCATAGGGCTTGTCCAGACTGCCAAGTTGTCAACAAAACTTTTGTCTTTCGTGGGTACTTTAAAAAGCCTCCCTGAAAGATAAAAGTTTTGCCTTGGCAAGTAGCAGTGTGAACGCAGCTTTGTCAGCAGGAGCACTCTCCTGCTGACAAAGCGTGTTTACACATGCTGACATTTAGCAACTTCATCATTCCTTCCCAAATAAACATGACCTAGACATGCTACTTAAGTTTCATCAACTCAGACCCCAAAATAGTGTTTCCCTCTACCTCTTTTTAAGGATGGTACCTCGGTATAGTCCTTCAAAGCACATACCAGATGAGACATAATGATGACTGGCTGGGAAGCCCTAAGATACACTAATTTATGGCAGCTCTACGATTAGAAACATGTCATTGGCACAGCTGCACTGCTGTAGCACATTTGTGAAGATGCTATATGCTGAGGGGAAAGTTTCTCCTGTTGGTGTAGTTAATTCATCTCCACAGGAGGCAGTAGCTATGTCCGAAAGAGAAGCTCTCCCCTCGACATCGTGCTGTCTACACCCAGAGTCGGGTTGGTATAAATGTGACACTCGGGAATGTGGATTTTTCACGCCCCCCCCCCCCGCAAAAAAACCGTAGCTCCCGTAACCTACATTTATAATGTACACCTGGCTGCAGAGTTGGGAACACACTGAACCGGGCATGCAAGCTAGAGGCCAACAGCAAACGTGCGATAGGGAAGAGGCCCACTGAGCCCTGGCTGGAAGCTGGGGATACTGCTCTGGGGTTTCTGCCCCATTCGGGAGCCTCCCCAACCCTGTCGCTTCAGCTTATGAAGCTGAGCCCGGTGCCCTCCGCCGGGCCCTGCCACAACATCAGAGCAGCTACCTCGGTGCCTCTAGCGAGAGATCTTGTAGGAAGCCCCCTCCCCCCGGCTGCTAATGCTGCTGCACTGGGCCGGGGGAGGGGGTGCCCGGGGCGCAATCGGGGGGGGGGGGAACTTGCACGAGGGGAGCCCGCACTGCGGCGGGAAGCGATTGGGACAGACTGGATGGAGCAGCCCCCCGCCCCAAGCCCCTTCACAAGGCGGCCCCGGCGGCGGTGTCTCGCTGCCGCCACGTGATGAGGCGGCGGCGGCCGCCTGGCTGCCCCCCGCATGCAGCTCTGCAGCCCGCGCAGGGATGGTGGCCGCTGCCCCCCGCCCCCCGCCCCCCAGCCGGCCCGGGGCCCGGCCACCGCCTTCTCGGCAGCGCCGGCCGGTTGTGTGGGGGAGGGAATGTAAACAAATGGGGTTTTATAGCTACCTCACTCGAGTGCCGTGTGCATCTCCCTCTCCGCTCGGTACCAAACCGCCGGGGCGCCTCCTCCTCCGCTGCGGCCGCCCCGCTACGCCATTCACCAAACACACTTACGCCGTGCCAGCTGCGCTCTGCACGCACACAGCTACAACCCATGCGCATAGGTTAAGCAACCACCTTGGCGGCTCGGCCTAGCCAATGCGGGCTCCACCCCGCCCCTCTTCTACGTAAACGGCGTAGCAGAACCTCCTCTATTCTCTTCCCCCTTCCCTCTCCCCCCCGCAGCGGCTGAGCTCAGCGCCAGTTCTCTCAGGAGAAAGAGGCGCATGCGCCGTCTGGCAACTGAGCCGGACGCTGCGCTGCCCTAAAAGTGCCTTGCGGGGTGTGGGCGCGTCTGCTGCGGGCGGCCCCGGAGGGGAGCGGGCCCCCCAGGCCCTGTACAGCCATAGCGGGCGGGGGAGCGAACATAGCCAGGCCCCTTTCCCCGCAGGAGAGACGCGGGGGTTGGGCAGCGCGGTGCAGAGGCGCCACGGTGATGGGCGCCGCGCGAAATGGCGTGAGCGAGGGACAGCCCGTCGCTGGGCTTCAGCCTGACCCCGGCCCCGCGCCGCGCCCTCCCACGCCGCAGGGCTTTGCCTCGGGGCTGCTGGGTTTCGGTCACGCCTGATCTGCGGCCCTCGTCTGGCCAAAGGCGTGCGGCGTTTAAAGGGAGATTGTTGAACTGGTGCCCCTCGGGGGGGTCACTTTAAAGCGGGCGCACAGCGATTTGGCCAGACCCCGGCCCGTGGTGGGGGGCGACCCCAAAGCGCTGTTTTAAACTGACCCATGCAGCAGTAGCTGGGTTATAACAGTTGTTCAAACCCTTTAAATCGAACAGGTGCAACTTCTGCTTTTCTGTGCTTTGATTAGGAGAATGGCGTTCCTGTGCCCCCCTCTGCGGGTCTTACTGGAGGCCAGTTCAAACCACAGCCCAGGGCTACCTCACTCTGGCCCTTAACGTGACATACCTATATTTTTCTTTTTTAAAATCTTGGCCTTACTTTTTGTTTACCTTTCCAGGAACAGTGCATAGAATCACTTTTATGATTAAAAGTGTCAATGTTAACTTTGTTAGAAATAGTGCCACTTTGTTAATTGTAATGAAATGTAAGCATACAGTTCAAAGCCTAATCTGTTGAATTTCCAGTTCACTAAAATGCAGATGATTGATTTTTGAAGGACAAGGTGCTATACTTCAGTGAATGAACATATGATGAATGGGAGGAGAAAATAGTAGGCTTCTAGATGTTGTTTCCTAAAACAAAATAGATGTTTAAATTAAACTAGAAATCAGCACTTACTGCATTATTTAAAGTAAATTTAGAATAGGAATGTTATAGAAAACCATTTTATAAATGGAGATTGCCTTCAGCCACAATACAGTCCCCTGCACTTGTACACAGTGGTTCAGTTCTGAGTTTTTTGTTTGGCCCATTGTCAAATTCAGACATGGATCACTATGCAGATTTTGAAAACACCCTCCAAAGATTCAGATCCTGAAGTTCAGCTTGAGCTCATTTCCAATTATACTAATGTATTTAGTTTAGATAGCAATAGCTTGTTTTATTTGTTAACATTAATTTTTAGGCTATGCCTATTCTATCGTTTTTATAAAAGCAATAGAGAAACAGTTGGAATGAAATGGAGTCTTGTCAAGAGTTACATTTGTTATCATTATAAAACTATTCTACTTGCCTTAAAATGAGAACATAGAAGATGTTAACAATATTATGGCTATCCTTGCTTAAACAGAAACAGATTTGTTTCTACAGCTCCTTAGATGCAGTGAGTCAGAAAATAACTACAGGCTTGTGAGTCAGACTTTTGTATGACCCTGATATTAACACTCAGGCATACAGAAGGGCTGAATCCACTTACATAGCTGTATGAATATAGACTTCACCACTCGGAAGGATGGCCTCATTCTCTCTTTCCTTCTACCTCCTTGCATTACAGGGAACTGCATTGCCTCACATAGTTACCTGCCTCCACTGGAATGTTTGCTATCTTGGCAGCTCCTTCTGTAACTGACTGTATTTGAAGATTTCAGAGTAGTAGCTCTGTTAGTCTGTATTTGCAAAAAGAATGAGAAGTACGTGTGGTGCCTTAGAGACTACCAAATTAATTTGGTAAAAGCCTTCGTGAGCTTGTTCACCTGCACATCTACCAACGTGAAATATGCCATCATGTGCCAGCAATGCCCATCTGCCATGTATATTGGCCAAACTGGACAGTCTCTATGCAAAAAAATAAAGACACAGATCTAACATCAGGAATCATAACATTCAAAATCCAGTAGAACACTAATCTCTCTGGTCACTCAGTAACTGATCTAAAAGTTCTGGCAGTTCTTCAACAAAAAAATTCAAAAACAGACTCCAATGAGAAACTGCTGAACTGGAATTAATTTGCAAACTGGACACCATTAAATTAGTCTTGAATAAAGACCAGGAGTGGCTAGGTCATTACACAGACTGAAATGTTTCTCCATGCTCAAAGTTTTCCCCTGCTGTTACTCACCTCTTCTTATCAATTGTTTGAAACGGGCCATCCTGATTATCACTAGGAAAGTTTTTTTTTCTCCTGCTACTAATAGCTCACCTTAACTGATTAGTCTTAGAGTTGGTATGACAACCCCCATCTTTTCATGTTCTCTGTGTGTATCTATATCTATCTTTTTACTGTATGTTCCACTCTGTGCATCTGATGAAGTGGGTTTTAGCCCACTAAAGCTTATGCACAAATAAATTTGTTAGTCTTTAAGGTGCTACAAGTACTCCTTGTTCTTTTTGTTGTATTTGAAGGAGTTTTGTCAACAGTTTTTTTGTTGTGTTGAGCTAGTAAAACAATATCATGGTAATGCTGAAGCCAGTTTGGCTTTTTGTAGAAGATCCTTCGTTAAAATTGCTTCACAGCAGTTCTTACTTTTTGAGACTTGAGTTGATTGCAGTATGTAACTGCCAGCTATTAGAAATAGGGCAGTGGCAACATTTTTCCAGGAATTTATGCAGAAAATTTTAAATTTCATCTAAAGTTTAGCCTTGAAAAAGAGTTTTTGTTTCTACGTAAAAGAAAATGAGAAAGTCTTCAGTTTTTTTTAATGCCACTCATGTTTCAGAGTGATACAACACAGAGAGAATATTTGTTTTGGTCAGTCTCCTGAGGGCAGAAGATAAAGGTCAGACATCCATGCAGATATGGCTATCAACACTTTCACAGGCCAAACTACATCACAAACTGATCAATGCAAGTAACATCAGCATACAGCTGCCGAAATGAGTGCTTCATTTGTGCATGCATACTTGGCTGCTTGTGTAAGTGCTGTATGTACTCACCAGGAGTGCTTGTGTTGATAGAAAGTGCGGTGCACAAGAATCCCAGTGTGCCAAGTACCACGCTCTGATGCAATACCTTCTGGGAAGGTTTGGCAATGTGTGGTGGGATACAAATAACTTACCGAGGGATCTCTAGGTGCTAAGGGTCAAGTTCTCACCATGTAGTGTTCTCCATCCCATAATACCATGCATATCCCTTTATACATATTTAAGATCCCACAAACTCACATGACACTGTTCAGTGTCTGTCATCTCTGACAGAAGTACAGAGGCCTGCAGAGCTCTGTACTATCCTCATGAACATTGTAAATACACAGATACACGATTCTCTAGTATTATCAGAGCAGCAAGACCAACCCCAACAGTGGGGGACATGACTGTTTCTTTGATGACAGGTTGCTGAGGGACATAGTGGAAAACAATTCAAGGTTGTTGGTGGCATTCACAGAACAGCTTCAGATGGTGGATCTCTGCTTCTGGGGCTGAGAAACCAGCACTGACTGGTAGGATCACACTGCAATGTAAGTTTGGGATGATGAGCAGCAGCTGCAGAACTTTTGGATGTGAAAGACAATGTTCCTGGATCTGTGTGCAGAGCTTGTCTCAGACCTCCAGCACATGGACACCAGAATGAGAGCTGTATTGACAGTAGGGAAGTGAGTGGTGATCACACTCTGGAAGCTTGCAATGCCAGAACGCTACCCAGTCATGAATGCCAGAAATCATCTTGGGGCTGGAAAATCCACAGTGGAGGATGTTGTCATGCAAGTGTGTAGAGCCATTAATTGTGTCCTGCTTTGTAGGACTGTGACTTTTTGCAATGTGCAGGACACAGTGGATGGATGTGCAGAAATTGAGTTCCTGAACTCCAGGGGCGATAGATGGCATCCATATGCTTATTTTGGCACTAGCCCACCTTGCTACAGAGCACATCAACAGAAAGGGCTACTTTTCTATGGTTATGCAAGTCTTGGTGGATCACAGGAATCCTTCACCAATATTGGTGTGGGCAAGTCAGAGAAGGTATATGACACTTGGATCTTTAAGAACACAGGACTGTTTGAAAGCTGCAAGCAGGGACATTCTTTCAAGACAGCCAGATTCCTGTTGATGATATTGAAATGCCAATAGTGACCCCAGTGGGCTCATTCTATTTTATTGGACATTTGTAACTATTACACTGTCTTTCACTGAAAGTATGAATTATGTAATGCTAACCATACATTTCCATACAGACTGCATTTTTTTCCTGAACCTCTGAGATCTGTGGTGCGAGACGTGTATAAGTATTGGGTGCTTTGAGTACAGCTATGCAGTCTGCAGTTTGGTGACATCATAAAAACGAATTTATTTTCAAAATATAGAATTTTACTGACTGACAAAAGCAATGGAAAAAAACCAAATGCGAAAATAAAAATGGACAATACAATACAAACTTCCAACTTAAATTCACCAAAGAGAACTTTAAATTTAGAAACAGAGCAAACAGTTCTGTCAATTTCAGTCCATTTTGGCTACATTTACACCAACTGTGCCTCTGGTAGATGAGCGTATATGGTTTCCTCACATAGGTCAGCTATGGTTGTCCTTCCTATCTGCATCCTGGAGCGGTAGGGGAAAGGATTCGACTCATGTTGCCAAGTGGATTGTTGGATGGTGTAGGGAGCTGCCACCATGGAGTTGTCCAGGAATTGGAAAGGGTGGTGAATCTGTTGATGGTTGGATTAGACTCTAGTCAACTACAGTCTCCAGCTTGTTTGCTGCCTGAGAAGCCCCATTACACTGGTCTACAATTTTTTAGAAGTCGTCTGCTTCAGAGATAAAATGTGATATTTATTATGTATTTTGATGTGCTGAATTAAATATGACAATTAAAACAACTGATTGGCTACTGTTTCTAAGATATTTAAGTATTTACATTTTATGTCTATGTATATTGTGTAGATAATAGAATTTTAATCATAAATTGTAAACCTAGGTCTTTTCATGTGTTTATGGTTGCTTTACATGATAATATTTCACCTGTCCTGTTTATGTAACACTTTAAAAATCAGCAAAAGGGTTATAGAAATAAAATGTATTATGAAACAAAAGGCAAAAAACTATTATGTACATAGTTTAGTCCTATTCAGTGTCTACTCGGCGCTTCTTGGCTTGTCTCTTGTATTCATTAAATGGAGCATCTCTTGTCACTGTCCAGCAATAGTCTGCAAGCATTGATGGGCTCCATTTGCCCTGATAGCGTTTCTCCATTATTGCAATGTCCTGGTGAAATCGCTCGCCGTGCTCATCGCTCACTGCTCCGCAGTTCGGTGGAAAAAAATCTAGATGAGAGTGCAAAAAATGTATCTTTAGTGACACGTTGCAACCAAGGCTTTTGTATGCCTTGAGGAGGTTTTCCACCAACAACCTGTAGTTGTCTGCCTTGTTGTTTCCGAGAAAATGTATTGCCACTGACTGGAAGGCTTTCCATGCCGTCTTTTCCTTGCCACGCAGTGCATGGTCAAATACATTATCTCGAAGAAGTTCACAAATCTGAGGATCAACAAAGACACCTTCCTTTATCTTAGCTTCACTTAACCTTGGAAATTTTCCATGGAGGTACTTGAAAGCTGCTTGTGTTTTGTCAATGGCCTTGACAAAGTTCTTCATCAGACCCAGCTTGATGTGTAAGGGTGGTAACAAAATCTTCCTTGATTCAACAAGTGGTGGATGCTGAACACTTTTCCTCCCAGGCTCCAATGACTGTTGGAGTGGCCAATCTTTCTTGATGCAGTGGGAATCTCTTGCACGACTATCCCATTTGCAGAGAACACAGCAGTACTTTGTGTATCCAGTCTGCAGACCAAGCAAGAGAGCAACAACCTTCAAATCGCCACAAAGCTGCCACTGATGTTGGTCATAGTTTATGCACCTCAAAAGTTGTTTCATGTTGTCATAGGTTTCCTTCATATGGACCGCATGACCAACTGGAATTGATGGCAAAACATTGCCGTTATGCAGCAAAACAGCTTTAAGACTCGTCTTCGATGAATCAATAAAGAGTCTCCACTCATTTGGATCGTGAACGATGTTGAGGGCTGCCATCACACCATCGATGTTGTTGCAGGCTACAAGATCACCTTCCATGAAGAAGAATGAGACAAGATCCTTTTGACGGTCACGGAACATGGAAACCCTAACATCACCTGCCAGGAGATTCCACTGCTGTAGTCTGGAGCCCAACAGCTCTGCCTTACTCTTGGGTAGTTCCAAATCCCTGACAAGGTCATTCAGTTCAGCTTGTGTTATGAGGTGTGGTTCAAAGGAGGAGGATGGGAGAAAATGTGGGTCCTGTGATATTGATGGTTCAGGACCAGAAGTTTCATCCTCTTCGTCTGACTCAAGTGAGAATGATTCTGGTGCATCGGGAACCGGCAGTCCTTCTCCGTGGGGTATTGGGCATATAGCTGATGGAATGTTTGGATAATGCACAGTCCACTTTTTCTTCTTTGACACACCTTTCCCAACTGGAGGCACCATGCAGAAGTAACAATTGCTGGTATGATCTGTTGGCTCTCTCCAAATCATTGGCACTGCAAAAGGCATAGATTTCCTTTTCCTGTTCAACCACTGGCGAAGATTTGTTGCACAAGTGTTGCAGCATATGTGTGGGGCCCACCTCTTGTCCTGATCTCCAATTTTGCAGCCAAAATAAAGGTGATAGGCTTTCTTAACTATAGTGGTTATACTGCGCTTTTGTGATGCAAAAGTCACTTCACCACAAACATAGCAGAAGTTATCTGCACTGTTCACACAAGTACGAGGCATCTCTGCTCACTTTGGCTAAACAGAAATGTGTCCCTTTGCAAAATCAAACAGTGACAAATAAGAGAGCACGACACTGTATGATTTCTAGAGCTGATAGAGGGCAATTTGTTCAGCAGAGTGATGTAAGCTTTGTTATGATTGCATCATCCATGACTTCTAGCAATAACATGATGCAATTCATATCATGTATGACGCAATACCAGCTTCAGATTGCATCCTTCATTGTTTTGCCTAAAAAGCAAGTACTGTCCAAACCCAGTCATAGATTTTTTCATAAATCCAGTCAAAGATGTATTTTAGTCATTTCTGGTTTAAATTGAGATCCCTTTCCTTTATAACTCACTTATCCTCCGCCATTCCCATGTCAAGGGTCGTATATACTGACCCAATAGCATATGTTGAAAACTAGAGCCAATTAACAATTTTAAGCATCATTTTTGTTCTCAGTGACCCAGAATTAGTAAAGTTTGACTACATTTATTTCAGAAGCATTTTGGCTGTAGAGCAGTGTTATAAGAACATAAGAATGGCTGTACTGGGTCAGACCAAAAGGTCCATCCAGCCCAGTATCATATTTGCCAACAGTGGCCAATGCCAGGTGTGAATGAACCTAACAGGTAAGAATCTAGTGATTGCTCTTCTGCCATCCATCACCACCCTCTGACAGAGGCTAGGGACACCATTCATTTCCCATCCTGGCTAATAGCCATTAATGGACTTAACCTCCGTGAATTTATCTATTTCTCTTTTAAACCCTTTTATAATCCTATGTTATGTCCTGGTGCATCTCCCTCTCCTTTTCCTGATGGGATTCTTGGGTCTTTCTCCATTTTCTCCTGTCCTCTCTATCCCTTCCCATGTCCTCTGCCATGTTGGCCCACCAGGCCCTTTGTTTGCAGCTCAAAGCAGCCCTGGCTTGCAGGATCTCATTGAATAAAACAATGAAAAGTCGATACAGGTGTCTTTGGTAACTTGGGATCGGCCAGCACCATCTTTATATTTAAACATTGTAAGGGAAAAGACATACAAACGCTTACTGAGGTACCTTCCCTGCATTGGTTCAGCCATGCTTGGATGAGCTAGACTGTGGAGGAATCTTGAACAGGTCCTGGTTCACAGCATACCCACACCCTCCCCTTCCGTCTCGCTGTTTATGGCAGGGATCTGTGCTGCAGGCTTCACTGAGGCAGGCTCAATGGTGTGGGAGGGGCTGGTGGGATTTCCACCGAGTAAGGCATGTAGCTCATCAGAATAGTAGCAGATCTATGGCTTTACACTGTTGGCCTCCTTGGCCTTGTAGTTTGCCTGCTGCAGTTTCTTTGCTTTCACACAGCACTGCTGCTGATCCCTGTTATACCCCATTTGCCTGCATCCCCTGGATAATCCTTCCACAGATGTCCATGTTTCTACAGCTGGTCAGTAGCTGTGCCTGCACAGCCTCTTCTCCCCACAGGCCCAGGAGATCCAATATCTCCAGTCTGCTCCAGGCAGGAGCACGTCTGGAGCCTGTAGCTGCCATGATCAGCTGAGTGGCTGCACACAACAAGAGAGAGCTGCTAGGTGTGCTCACCTACTTGCGCAGCCAGGGAAAGGCATTTCAAAAGTACAGCTGCGGGAGGATTGCTAGGTTGAACATAGGTCATGTAGTGTCTCTCCACTTGCCCAGGATGTTGACCACGGCTCAAGGGTGTTCAGGGAGGTGGTTTTATTGTGTTGCCATAATGGGGCACTTACATCAGAGGGAGAGAAATTTGGCTGCAGGCATGCATAAATAGGTTGATGCAAGATAACATGCCTTGATCTAATTTTGTAGTGTAGACTAGGCCACAGAGTTGAGCATGAGGCAATACTAATTAGATTGCAGGAGATGGCAGAGTTGATGGAATCAAAAATGGCTTTGCTCATTCATATCTGGGAGATCACAGAGGCCAGTGCTGACCAACTGCACTCCCTCTGAGAGCTCTCAGCTATGGAATCACACAGGGTTCAGTCCGGTCACAGCACTACTTCAGCATATTAGTGAAGCCTCTAGAGAAGGCTGCAAATAGCTATGGGCTACAATCCAATCAAAATGCAGACAATACCAATACTCCACTCTGTCTCTGCTCAATAGATCCTGTTTTCCCAATGTCTAGCAGATATACAGAGACTGATGGACACATGAAAGGAATTTAAATTTAGGCTCAGTCTGGTAAAATGGAGGAAATGGTGGGGTGAGCATCTTTAAGAACTTAAAGGAAGGATGCCTACCTGCCTATTGTCACAGTAGTTCATGATCTTGGGAATCTGATACACATATCTGGACCCCCAGATAGCAGCAGCCAGAAACAATCTTTCACCTTCGACCGACCAAGCCAACATGCTTTTTTTTTTTTTTGCCAGGTTCATCCATGTGTCTTTGTTAACATGAGGTTAGCTTATTGCAATATGCTTGGACAGGTTCTAATACAGAAGATCATCTGGAATCACTAGCTAGTGCAAGTTATAACTGTCCACCTTTTAGGCAGAGGAGAGAACGCTAGTAAAACAGTGGGGAAAAGAACGATTGATGGTAGGCCGTATTATCTCAGAGCCTGTCTCTCCCACTATGCCTCCCCACAGCAAACTGCACTCCAAAGAAATACATTGGCTATCTGTGCCAATGGAGAGATTCATGGAGAAGTAGGAAGGAAAGTGCTCCCAATACCAAGACAACCGCCTATGCATTCAGTCCTGTCAAATGTATTTCTGAACTCAACTTAATCCATTTTTAGGAAGGGTCTAGTGGTATCTTGTCTATCCTTGCACTCCCAATGGTGGAGCTGAAGCAGTCGTAGCAATGGCAGGAGATTGTATAGGAAGAATAAGTCTGATATAGATAACGGCTAAATGAAAGTCACCTCTCCCTCTTCAAGCTTCCCACTGCAGGCCTTTGAATCTACTAATGGCTGTCTGTTCCCATAACCTCTCAGAGGTGATGTCCTCACTGCTGCGGAAGGGAACAAAGGATATACTTTATGTCCTTGAGAAGCTGTTTGGTACCATTGTAACCTACACAAAGTACCCCCAGGTACAGTGAGGGTTATTATAAATACTTGTAATAATATTAACATTTAAATCCAAGAAGATTATTAAATTTTCACAGAATGTCTAGGAGGCTTTAGAAAATTGTCCTACTCAAAAAAGTTTTATAGTCACACACTACAATGGTCCCCAGTAGTGTCATTACAGTAAATTCCCTCTCAGTGCTCCATAATAGCTCGATCCTGTACTTTTCTTAAAATTTGTATATGCCAAGTTTTAACCTCAAAAGAAGTTTGTCTTGGAACTCATTTCTTATGAAAACTTTGTTAATCTAGGGTTAGAAAGAGAGGAGGCAAAAATGTCTTTCTTCACTTTCACTTTGTCATATTTTAGCAAGGACAGTAGACACCACAAACCTACTCCTCCCCCCCAAAAAAAGCTATTAGAACATTTTTCGAGAATTATTTCAACTTTGGACACCTGCCTTTGTTTAAAAAAACATAAATTAGACTGAAAATGATGATTAGAAACTGGCAATGTAATTTTTTTACCTAATGCTATTTTGAAATAAACTATGGTAATGAAACAGATTTTTTTTTCCTACTGAAAATTTATAAACTCTCTAAGATGAAAAGAAAATTTCCACCTAGCCAATCTCTTAAAAATCCTTAAATTTATTTTCACTAGTGGAGGCAAAACCTCATTCGGCTAACTATCAGCCATAAATACACCTCAGGAAAAAATCAGTCTGCTGATCAAAGTTCCGAGAGGATATGGGAAATGATTATTTGGTTTCCATTATTTGGAAAGTCATTTCCAGTGTGAACACACAAACAGTGGTTTCCCTTCAGCGTTGTCTGAGCAATGCTGTAACTGCCTGTACTGTAACTCTGCCAGTGTAGAAATACCCTAAGCTTGGCTTTTTTTAAATGTGTGAAACATTTTGGATCAGATTTAAGTTCTGCAGCCTATTAAAGAAAAATTCCCTTAAATATATCAGCATAAAGAAGTATAGTGTCCCATTACTTTCAATGGAAGCCAGAATTTGTTCCAGAATTAAATGCAGTGTCTATACTGCCAGAAACCAAGGATTGTATCTGTCCTTATAAAGCATAATTAACTATTTGATTTTCCTGTATTTATTGATTGATTCATAAGTCATAATAGTCACAGCCTTAATAAAAATTTCTAGGTGGTGTTATAAAACTCAAACCATCAAGGGCTTCTCCTATATCAAGTTGGAAAAGTTTGGTTTTTTGTGATAAAGTTGACTATTTATATTTGTTTTTAAGATTTTTTTTTCTTTAAAAGATAGCCAAAGGAACATACTCAACCAAGTTCTCTTTCCTTCTTCTAATTCTTAGATGAAAACCACTATATAGCTTTTCTATTATAGCATGTTCAGTTTTCTCGCTCAAGTGATAATAGAATTACTGTGACGGAATAATGGACATGGTTTCATTTTCATAGCAAAGTTTAAATCACACCATTTCAGTCTGACCTTGGTAAGATCCCTTGGAAGTCTGTTTTTAACTCCAATATCTTTTATTCCATTTTCCATGCCAGAGGAAAACATCATCATAGCCATTTATAGATGACTTGGATTAGAACCCCAAAACCTAGATCTGAAGAACAACTATGAATTTAAATGAAATTCAGAAACCAGATGCAAATCTAACTTTCATGGTACCAATAACTGATGAAACCAAAACCTGGAATCTGAAAACTCCTTTAATTTGGGAAAGTTTGTTCAGAGGCACTTTCTGTTTCCTGTCCTAATTAGAGTGGTAACAAACACTTGTCCCACCCTCCCAGCCACCAAGTACCAGAACAGCCATTAGAAACCTCTTTTCTTGAGGCCAGCCCACAGATAAAGAGATATACGTGTACAGTTTCTTTTTAATGGGGCAAAACTGAACACCCTATTATACATCACAGTCAAAATTGTTTCTACGCTTGTTTTTGTAAACTCAAAAAAAAGACACCACACTGCATCCAAAGTTATCATCACAAAGTGGATAGTCCTGTATAGAAAGGAATGGATCAAGTGTTTTATACCCAAGAAATAAAATATTCTAATGAGTTTAGGGGCAGAGGTTTAGAAGATTAAGACAGAACAGCAGAAGCAGAAAGGAAACTATGCCCCAAGGACAACTTTATAGCTAGAGCACAAGACGACACGCTTAGAAAGTATTTAGCTCAGTCAAACCTAATTAGACATCTTCAGCTTGTTATTAGATTCTGTTCCCTTTGATTGTAATGCTTTATCTTATCAGCTGTTGTGCTGGCAAGTTTCTGGGCTTTACTAAGTGGTCAACAATGTGTGACGCCATACCTCATTTGCAACTTTGCTGGTATCAACCTGAGAAACACTCAGACTGTAATCTATATTAGTACAGATAAATAGCTATGTTCTCTTACATAGTGAGGGTACACATTCTGCAATCCATTAATCTATTTTAGAATTTATTATTAATGCAAATTAGTGGCAGCACTGTCTATTTTATGTCTCTGAAAATGTAATAAATTTTCATTTCTAAAACATCTCTCTTTGCACACATTTAAAAGGATACTTTAAAAAAAAGTTTTAAAACAGTGACACTTCATTGACTTTAATACAGTCTTAGAAATACACAAGAATATTCCTCCTCATGCCCATAAAAAAATTGTTTTCTCCTATGGTGATCATTGTTTTGCTGTCCTCTGGAAGTTATTGGGATTCTTTCCTATGATGTTAGTGGGTACTGTATCACGCTCCTGTGTTTTCAATTAATCTGGAGGTTTTGATTAATAATGACTCAGTTACATAACACTTGAGCCTGGTTGGGGCACTAGAATCATTAACAAAATAGTCTTTGGTTAGCTAACTCTTGCTGCAAGAGAAGCAGAAAACAGGTTTGTATGGGCATCAGAGCAGACCATTAGGGAATCAGTATTCCTAAATATTTCATATCAGAATATTGCCATTCAAAGTCTCAGTTTGAGAAAAGGCCTTTGGGGGGCATTTTTGTTAATGCCTAAGACTTCTGATTTTACCATAATTAATTTTATATTCTGAGGAGAATTCAAACTTATTAATAGTGGCTACGAAGTTAAAAATGGAAACCTCAGGCTTAGATACAAATACAAGAGCATCATCCACATTAAGCATAATTGTGTTCTGTTTGGCCCACCTAAAACTATAAAAATGTTGATTTGCTTGCATGGTAATGACTAAATGTTCTAGAACTAAACCAAGCAGATGAGGAGAATGGGGGCAGCCCTACTTCATACCACTTTGTAATGGAAATGGGGTAGAAATAATACCATTGGTAATGTTGAGCATAAATGCTTAATACAAGCAATAAATTGTTTACCAAATCCACATTTTGCTAACACAAAAGGCTATGCAGTCAAAAGTCTAAAGAAATGACAGCTAGTGACAGGGGTTCTTCAGACTGTCTTGCAGTTTTATGAATCCATTGATGCAGTGAGCCATCTCCATTATGAAGAAATACACGTAATTCAGGTAAGCTAATGTGTGAGAACTTTGTCCAGCCACATAGCAAGAGCTTTAGCTAAAACCTCAGCATCACTATTGATTAAAGAAATTACATAATCCAATGTCTTTCCCAGGTTTAGAAATAAGGGAAATTACAGCTTTTCTCCTAGAGTAGGCAGGAGAGTTTGCTCATTCTTGGCCTCATTTAACATATTCAATAAACTACATGTTCAGTTTTCAGAGAACATTTTGTAAAATTCAATTAGGAACCCATCTGCTCCAGGAGTCTTTTCAACCTTCATTCCTTTTGTATCTGAGTCAGTTCTACAATTTCTGGAGGGGCATCAAAAAGTTCTTTCTGAGAATCAAAGATCTGTGTCAGAGGCAATCTATTAAATAAGTTGTCTAAGGCATATTTACTAATTCCTTCTTCAGCTAAGTATAATTTTAAATAAAACTATTGACATTGATTATTAATATCTGACTGTGTTGTATATAATTTATTGCTACTGTCGTGAATGGCAGCAATATTATTAGTGTTAGACTTTTGCTCAAGTCTGTATGTCAACAGATGACAGCTCTCTCACCAGATTCTCAGGAGTTTTGATTTAAAATAAATAAACTCAGTTATTTGGGACAGAAGTTTGTTGATTTCATATCTTAGATTGATGAAGGTTCTGGGTTTCTCTGGGGAGGGGGAAGTCTACATCCAAGGCCTTTAAAAGAATCAATTCTATGTTCTTCCCATTTCCTTTCAAAGGTGGCATAAGAAATAACATGGCCTCTGATGAATGCTTTAAAGACTTCCCAAAGCATGGCAGCTGATAAAGAAACAAATGCCCCTACCACCTTAACAACAACAAAAAGTCTAACTCCTGCTCAACAGAGTTAACAAATGATGTATTTAATGGCAGAGAGATAATTAATCTCCACATTTTAGTTGGGGGTGCATACAAGATATCTATAGGAGCATGGCCAGATGTATATATGGATGACATATAACAAATGTACCAATGCCACAATCAGTGACAGAATTGATCAGGTCTTGTGACACCAAGAAACAGTCCAATCTTGAACTGGTTGAATGAGCTGCAGAAAAAGCCCCAAAACCCCTATAGTCTCTGATTGTAGGATTACTCAGTCTCCACACATCTTGTAAACCTAAATCAGCCACGTATATATGAAGAACCTGATAAGTATGTGTGTTTTTATATGAAGATGGAGAAGATCTATCAAGGACTGGGTCTAGAATTTTGTTAAAGTCTCCAGTTATAATAATGGAATAGTGACCCATGTCATTTATACTAGAAAAATTTTTGGGATCATCCTAGTTTGGCCCACAGAGATTGGCAAAGATGATTATAGGATTGCCAATTTCAGCCTTGAGGACAGTAAATCTGCCATTGCTGCCAGACCTTGTGCTCAAAATATTAACACTCAGCTTTTTAATCTATTAATTTGGAAATACCCCTTGCTTTAGAAGTAAATCAGCTAAGAATTGGAGAGGCCTACCCAATCTCTATTCAGTTTACAAGCTTCAAGTTCTGACAGATCTGTCTCCTAGGGCATGGGAATATCAACATTCTCTTTTTAAGCAGAGTATAAAATTTTCTCTTTAAATAGGGTTATTAAAACCCTTTATATTCCATGAGACATTTAATTAGCTTAGTCATCATTAAAGTATACCCAATAAAATATAAAGTTTATTTTTCTGAAGAAGTGAGAAAATTGCAAATTCCCAGAGCAGCTTACAGTTCTTGCTTATCTAAGCAGAAAAAGTTATACAATATGAGGTGGGGTGTCCACTTTGCAGAACACATTCTAGAGGAGTGAGAAGGAAACTCCCAGCATGGGACCGTAACAGGAGGGGGCATAAAGAGGAATTCAATAAGTGAAAACAAACAACTGGAAAAGATAGTGGAGAGAGAAATACACAATCAAAAAGGGGAATCTGTTGAACTATTTTTCTTGAACTATTTAAAAAAATACACAAAAACACTAAAAGGGGAATCTGTTGAACTATTTAAAAAAATACACAATCTTGTGTATTTAGCTGCAGAAAAAGCCCCAAAACCCCTACAATCGAAAAGGGGAATCTGTTGAACAGTCCAAAAAGATACACTTGACATCCAGAAGGGTTGGCTGAATCTGGTGAAAGTTGGAGATCCTCACAGCCCTTGGGGCCCCCAATTATAGTAATCACCAAGTATCCTTGTTTTCCATGATAAAAGACCATAAAAATTCTCTGATTAAAAAAAAAAACCCCTTGAAAATCCACATTTTTCCACAATTGAATTGTAACGCTGAACTTTAGTTTCCCTAGCCACAATACATAGAGGTATCAGTTGATCGCAGTGTTTACCGATATACAATAGAACCCTGTTTATCCAAGCCTCCATTATCTGGCTCTCCATATATACCGAAACACCAGCCACCTGGGGCTGACAGCAGCAGGCTCAGGTGATAAGTTCCACGTGGCTGGGGCTCAGCCACTCTTAAGGGATAGAAAGCTCTTTGCCAATTCTCCAGATTATCTCAGTTATTTTTATCATCTTATCTGGTCCTGGCCCCAGTTAGATCAGATAAATGGGGTTCCACTGTAAATTTAAAGCATATTCAAAAATCAGCCAGAAGAAGAGGAAGTTGCACGCATTGAGTAAGTGACATTGACACTGTCAGTAAAATGTTTAATGTGTGTGTTTATTTTTTCCACAAAAATGTAAAAACTAAAGATTCTTTGTAAAAAGGCAAATTCCGCATTTTTTTCATGTCAGAAACAGATTTCTGGGATTCCTGATGCCAAAAGAACCATGATACATTAGTCCATAAGGAAGCATGATCTAATAAAGCAAAGATATATAATTACCAGTCTAATGATAGATACTTACTTGATGCTCCTTTCCCATAAGTTAAGGCAACAGGAAGTAAATAGATAATAACCCTTTAATCCTTCAATGTGTGTGTGTGAGAGAGAGAGAGAGAGAGAGAGAGAGAGACTTTGTGAGAGAGCGCTTGTTTAGAGCGGCCATATCAGATCTCAGAAAGGAATGGATGAAATTCCACAGATACGGGGGAGGAGTTTGCAGATTTTTGAGGTATTTTTCTGCCTTCTGAGGGGAACTGAATGATACTATCTTCTTGCCATTCTTAATACGGAGCACTGCCACATATTTAATAAACTACGTCAAGTCCATTTTCCTGGCTAATTGTTTTGATTGATTAAAAGCTGCCCTCATTGTGACCAAAATATGGGCATAATCTTGAAAGAGCAGTATTTTAATTTCTGGTTCTTCCATAACAGCTCCTTTTTTCCCCTCTGGATTTCTGCAATATAAGCTCCCTAGTGGTAAATTTCAGGAACTTCACAATCAATGCTCTAGGCTGACCTAGGCTGGCTTGGGGGCAAGTGTCTGGTGTGCCCATTATATATCAAAATGAAAATCTACAGCAGATCTTAGTTAGCAGTTTAGAGACAAATTCAGATGCTTTGCCTTTCTGTTCCCTCGGGAACACACCATACTCCTGATGTTACATTGTCATGAGTTGCTTTTAGAGATTTTTAGCTTGATCTTAATATCATTATAGTTCTTCATAAACCTGTTTTCTTTGAAATCACCTTCCATTTCAGAAATTCTACGTTCTGCTTCATCTATCTGGATAGAACGTGTAGTGTACTCAGTCTGAGTCATGGTGGTCTGTATTGTGGAAGCTGTAGATTTAATTCCAACCGTATCTGTGGCCATCTGTTGTAGTACAGCCATCGCCTGTGTTCCATCAGGCTCAGACACTATTTTGTTTGTAGAAAGCAGATCTCCTCTGTTTTTTGGTGCTTTCAGATTTGGAAAGGAAGATGTGAGTTGGAGGGCATCTTGGGTGTTTCAGTAGTCAGGTGCTATATTTTCTGGGGGTTAGATGGTGGTGTTTAGGAGGATGATATTTGGTGATTCTCCATGGGCTGCTTCAAAGCTCAAGTAACCTGCATCCACCTTGGTGGCAGTGCCCTCTGGGATCCCTGTATTCACTTTCCTGCATGTAATTCAGGTTGTAGGGCTGTGTCGATGTACACATGTACATCCATTTAAAAAATAATGATTAAAACATTTTGTGTGGTGCCAATGCACAAACTGGTGATTAGATGCTCAGAGCCACTGTTTTGGCTTCATTTTATTTCTGCAGACATGAGTTTACAACATTCTGCTGACTGTCCCATGTTAGAATATGAAGTTACACTGGGCAGGAACGCTATTCTGGTTAAAAAAATAATTTTATTCATTTTTTGGGAAGTTTTTTGACTACACAAGGATTTCAGGACTTAGCTGAAGTTTAAACATCTCAGGACAAGCAGACAGGATTGCTCAGCTTCAGAAACACAGTTAAGAGGTATGGTATGGGCTTGCTTCACAATAGCCTTGATGCAACTCAAGATTCTTTCAGAGCAATTAAAAACTAAAATTAACACCTGATTATATGTTCACTGATTTAATGATGAGAAAAATAAAAGCTTCATCTGGAGAGAGAAAATGGAAAGTAATCCAGAACAGGGAAGAGTGCCTGAGGGAACTGGCAACATCAGGAAGCTCTTTGCTTTTTAATTTATTTTTTGGAAAGGTGGATGGCAGATATACTGAAGCAACATTATGATGAAGCTTTGGAGGCTATTTCTGAGTCTGAAGAATGCCAGGAAAGAAGCTGTTGAGAATACTGTACAATGTGACTCATATGATGCATGTGACCAAATTTGGAAGACCACCTGAGCTATGGGGTGGTTTGTGTTTCTCAGCTTTTGAGGGAAGTTATTGTACAGTTTGGAAATCTTCAGACTGTTAGGGGAATGGTCACATTCTTTTATCATGGGCATACATCTCTCCCAAACACACCTTCATAATTCCCACCCCAAACATTCTCTCAATGTTGCATTTCTGATAAGACTTGGAAAGTTGCTGTCACTAAGGTGGAAGAATTTAATAAAATTCTCAGTGTTGATGCAGCCACAGAATCTCACATGTGTGGAGTATGCATGAAAGAGCCTTCACTCGCTTAAGAATAAGAGCCTGTTGGAGCAGAACTCCTCATCCTATTCCCATATAGGCCTGTTCCCCTCTTCCCATATGCAAGAAGAGGGACATCCACTCAGTGAAGACTGTGGCCCTTTACCCTCCAACAAGAGCTGGACAGATGGATCTTGCTCCTGCATGGAACTTCAGTGACTAAGGACTCACCTACCCACATATGATTGCGGAATCAAGGCACAAGTGACATAAGCTAGTACTAAACAGGACACCTCTCATGGGTAGTTCTACTAAACCATGACTCACTAAAAAAGCCTAACCAAGTCCTTACAAGTATTTTAGAAAATGTCCAGTTGGAAGCACCACTATTTGTCAAGCCAAGAAGGCACAGTGACAGGGTGGTGTGGGAGTGGGGAGAGAATGGACTGGAAACCCCCCTTCAATTCTGTTCAAAATCAGTTTCTCATTGGTAGTCAAAATAGTATGACAAGATTTCTAGCCCAGCTGTAGAGAAAAGTGGAAATTATAACCACTGAGGAAGTTAAAGGTTTGTTAACAAGATATGTTCATAGCCATAGCCCAAGGTGTCAGAAGTAGAACCCCTCCCATTCCCTCACCCCCAAAAGGAATAATCAGATGGATGAGCCTCCACAGAGTGCAGTCTTAGAATTACCCAATGACAGCTACACAGTCTAGGTCATTTTCTGGAATAAAATAATATTAATAGAAATTAGAGTTCTGATACAAGAGTACATTTTCGTGCATCCTCATCCTTTGGAACGGAATCCATTGTCACTCCCACTCAGGAACCCCTTTTGCCTACCTTAGCTTTAAAATCAACCCATTACCAATCTCATCAATCAGAGTTTCATATTATTAGTGGCAGAGGTGCCCATGTCTCAAAACAAACATTAACTACATTATCATTGTTTGTTTTTCCACCTGATGAAAGACAGAGTCAACTCTGTCACTGCCAAAAAAGCAGACGTCACTATTATTTTTATTAGACAAAGCAAAAATTAGGCAAAAATTTGCACTTCTTTTCCCAAGTACTTCATGCAATGGCTTTATCCTTCCTACTTGCTTTATGAATAATTATTTGCATTTTATAAAAACATCCATCTACAAGTCTCAAAGCTTAATAAAGATAAACAATGAAGGCTCACAGCATCCATGTGATGAATGCTAAGATTATCACACCCATTTTATAGGTGGGGAAGCAGAAGGAAAGTTGAGGTCACATCAGATCAGTGATAGAGATACAATTATATCCTGGAATTTCTGACTTTCAGTCTTATGCTTTGTCTACTAGCCTAGACTCCCATTCTTCATTTAATAGAAAAGACCATGGGTTAAATCCCAGCCTAATGCTTTCAGTAATTTAGGGACAATTGCTTCTTCAACACATCTGCATTTGTAATTATGACAGTGTAAATGGAAGAGTTAGAGAATAATAAAAATAATAGAGAGAATGAGAGTGGTCAAAACAGAATGAGGACAGTAATTGATAATGCTAAGAAATGTCAGGGGAAAGAACCAAGTAAAAGACGATAAAGGAAATGCAAGTGAGGGGAGAAGTAATTATTCTGGAATTCTTACTTACTGAAAAGCTGGAGCCGTAAATTAGATGAATGGGAATGGATTTTTAAAAAAATGCATACGCAAGATAAAAACAACACAAGGGAATTTGGAGAGGGATGTCAGAAATGAACAGGAAAAGAAGAGTAATGGTTAGATTTTACTGGTTGAAAGAAAGTCATAATACTTCAAGAAAATAATTTAGAGTGAAAAGTCAGCTTTAGAAGTATTTTAAATCTCAGTTATATTAAAATATTTTGGTAAGACTTTCTTTAAAACGTATCTGGGCAAATTAGACTTTATCTACTATGTAAATCATTGGCAATGCTCTGTACAGGAAAAAATAAGGTCATTCTACTTGGTAATTAAGGATCTGATCCAAAGCCCAAGGAAGTTACTGGGAAGACTCTGGTGAACTTAAGATTTGAACAACACCTACATTCTTTGTGTGGATTAATTTACATCAGAGTTACTCATATATTACTGGTGAAATTATGCTCTTGATTAAGGGCATGTGTTCAAATTTATTACACCAGGCACGTCTGGACATAGTTTGGCACTATGTCAGCAAAGGATAAAATTTCAAAAGCACTTAAAAATGACTTGGGCTTCTATATCACTTTTGAACATAGGACTCATGCCTACTTTACACTAATAGGGTTTTACTGGTATAGTTATACCAGTATAGCTAAACTCGCAAAATCCTCCTAATATAGATGCAGTTGTATCCATGTGAAAGTATGGTTCCCCCAACCAGCATAAGCTATATCAGTATAAGCACTTTTATACAGATACAATTACATCTACACTTGAGCTTTTACTGGCATAGCTATGTTTGGGAGTATGCAGGGTGGGAATAAAAAAAAAAATCACACCCCTAACTGACATAGCTATACGTGCAAAACTTTCTAGTTCCAAACTACTTTTAGGTGCTTCTGAAATTCCCCCCACCCCTCCACAATTACAGAAAATGCAATTTCAGAATAAAGGGCCCACTTCTGCTCCTATTGGAAATACAGAATGCTATGGCCTAAATAATATGTGGTTAGTTCAGGGATCAGCAACCTTTGGCACGCTGCCCATCAGGGAAATCTGCTGGCGTGCCGGGATGGTTTGTTTACCTGCAGCATCCACAGGTTCGGCCGATTGCAGCTCCCAATGGCTGCAGTTCGCAGCTCCAGGCCAATGAGGGCTGCAGGAAGCGGTGGCCAGCATCTCTCTCGGCCCAGGCTGCTTCCCACAGCCCCCATCGGCTGGGGATGGCGAACTACAGCCAGTGGGAGCTGTGATCAGTCAAACTTGCAAACGCTGCAGGTAAACAAACCGTCCTGGCCTGCCAGGGCTTTTTCTGATGGGCCGTGTGCCAAATGTTTCCAATCCCTGGGTTAGTGTGTAAAGAACTCTGTACCTTTAGACAGCTTAAGCAAAATCTTCTTAAAGTTGTATTTACACTGTACTTTGCTGTATGCTATTTAAATAGTGCCTTAATAGTAATGGACTGAGTCCATCTAATTGCTTAGCATGTTATATTTAAGGCTAGCTCTGTTTAGAAGTGCTCATGTAACATATCAGTCAATATGTGTTACATGTCCCCTTCTATGCTAAATCTACAGAGCAACTAGTCTGTTACAGCCCCAGCTACAAAGTCTGGCTTTTAAGTTCAAACTGTACAAACATATAGGTCCCTGGCTCAGTCCCTAGTGCTAGTCCACACAGATAGTATAGTCCTAGGAGCCAGAGAGATGTTGGTTGGGGATTTTACTTCTGATATGTTTTTAACTGTGCATTTCAGCAGTATCTTCTTTACCATCAGATTAACAGGAGTCTAAAGTTAAGAAATTTTGCTTTTGTTTTAAATCTGCCCTAAAGTCCTCAGAGGGCCAGCCAATGGGTATTTTTAATAATACACATTTGTCTCTCTCATGCACACACAATTAATGGTATTAAAGTAACAACTGTGTATGGGATTTAGCAAACAAATGAAGAGTCAAACAACTACACATTGCAAAGAGGCTGCAAAATTATCTCATACCAAAAGGATCCTTGCTGTTTGATCTGTGAGTAGTGATGGTACTAAACCACCTACCCTGCTAAAACACATTTTAAAAAGTGCAATGATCTTCAGGTAGTTACATAAACATTTCAATATAAAATTAAGAGCTTTCTTAATCCACTAACACTTTAAAATATACTTTATAAAAATTATGGTCTAAAAAAGTTTAATAAAATCTACTGTACCTTTTAAAAAATTTAGCATTTGTAATATTGCAGGATTAGATTTGGGTATTTAATGTTTCCTCCACTGTGCCTGCAGTGTTACATTGCTTACTGTGTGCTTTAAGTTGTAAAATCACTCCACAGAGTAGGTGTTCAAGAGACATTAATATAATTTAGTAGTTTTTTTTCTGAGCTACTTCTGAACATATGCCCTCATCTCTGAATACATGAATTTTGTGACAAATAGCTATGATGTGCTATTAGACATAACAGCATCTCTTTGATTCATCAGAATTATGTACATTTCACTGATTCAACTACATACTTTACTACTTCAGAAAGAATGTATAAGTGTATGGATCACCCAGCAGATCTTTACTGATCAGTCAATTTTACAAAGTAAATTACACCCTTTTCTTACCAAGCTAGAAACTACTTATACCACACTGCTAAGCGAACTACTTCAGTTTTGCTATTGTGTAATTTACTAACTGGGTTGAGTACTCTCTCAGTCAAGTTTGAAATTTCAACACCCAGTTTACATATGCTATGAAGAGGAGATTGCATCTTATTGCTCATCAGAACTTGCAACTTTATTATTATTTTATTAATTCAGTAAAGTAGAGTTAAAATAAATCTATTTGATAGTCATTTAGGGCTTGGATGCACTTGCAGATGTAGAGCGTTTTGAGTTAAGCCAGCCTTCGGAGAGCGCACTAGGGAAAGTGCCGCAGTCTGTCCACATTTGCGGCACTTGCAGCTGCATTGGGAGCGGTGCATTATGGGTAGCTATCCCAGTATTCAAGTGGCTGCAACGCACATGTCAAATGCAGGGGGTGGGGTGGAGTGTGATAGCGAGTGTGTTGTGTGTATGTGGGGAGAGAGTGTGTGTTTTTGGGGTACTGAGACTGTGTCAGCACACTGTATTGTAAGTTCAGACTCTTCTCTCTCCCCTGCCTCTCACTCACTCAGTCAGTAAATGTTTGCTTTGTCTCAGAGCAGATAAGCAGCAGTCTGTCTGAAAGGGCACTTCCGCATTCCTGCAGCCAATTTCACAATAATGAGACGACTGGCCACTTGACTTAAGGGGATTATGGGATGTTTCCGGAGGTCAGAGCGCAGTAACGCAACTCCTCATTCACACTGATGCTGGGGCATCTCACCCAATATGCATCAGAAGTTATCCCTCTCGCTGAGGTGGAGTACCAGGAGTGCTGTAGCCAGGGAATCAGAGTGCAATATGTGCCTTGCCAGTGTGGACGGGGAGTAAGGTAGAACGCTCTGGGTGGCTTTATTGTGGTATATCATGCAAATGTAGCCAAGCCCTTAGCCTGGCTTCCACTACTAAAAGATTGGTTCCTATAGTATATTTTCCTAGCAAGTCCATACTAATTGTAAAAATGGAGGTCTACTCTGGAGGTCTGCTACATGATCCTCTAAAAATGGCCTCTGGGGTTCCCATGTTTTTGTCTTAGTTTGCAAATGAAAAGATTTTTTTCCCCTCCCTTTCTGATAAGGGCACAAATTCAACCTGAAAGTGTGAAAAATAAAGCTGAGTTCCCTGTCGCTCTTGCACTAAACACCATGGATCAAATTCTACTCAGTTACAGTTCCCCATCCAATTATTTTGCATTATAACAATGAGGGGTGCAAGGACAAAGTCTGTCTCAGCAACTGGACTTAGTTAAGAATTCTGTTGACGTTTATTAGGCCTCATCCATCATCATTTCATTGTCCAACAGCTAGCTGTTTGCTCAGCAGTTGTTAAAAAAGGAAAATTGTTAGTTCCCATTATGTATCTATTAGCTATCTAGGAGAAATCTGAACTCTGTCCTCATATGAGGAGGAGAAAGATTAATGCACAAGCCTGTGTACAGTCAAGCATACAGATGAGACTGTCATCTTTCACCTTCAGAAGTGCCACAGAAGTTGATTTGATACCATTTGGGATACAAGGAGAAGCAAACACTCTGCGGGTATAACACACAGATCACAGAACATTTACATAGTAGCCTAGTTTCATGCAAGGCAGTGGAATTCACTACAATCTCGATCTCCACAACCATTTAGCTGTCATATCGGGAGGCACCAACTTCTCTCAGTTATAGGGTGATAATTGCCATTAGGATGGAGACTAATTTGAATAGAGTACAGCTGACAACATTTGCTTAGTATCCATTTTACAAGCTGAATGTTCCTGAAACCAAGAATATCACCAAAGTTTTCCTCTAACATTTCTACCTTTGTGAATTCCAGCAGCTGTTTTGTGGCTCCTGTGCTACAGGTCTTCAGTATAAGCCATTGGCAAGGTTTGTAGGTGAGATGCAGCGTTCCTTGTCATACACTGTAAACAAATCCCAGTCAGAGCAAAATCTAAATTTTATAGGTATTACATCCTTGTGGTGAATTACTTTGTGTATTGGATCAAATAACCCATCTTCTGCATTGAAGGAAAATATGTTGAGTCTTTCAAAGCCAAGGGAGTTACATTTTTCCTAGCATTTATATCTTCTGACTATTGAAAACCAAGCTATTTACAGGTTAATTAGCTCAGCTATGCTAACAATATTCTTGGTGCGTCTGTTGAACAAGCTGTGCCCTTTACAAAAATAGGATTAGAATGATCACTTCCAGCTATCAACTATGCATGTTAGGTATCCTATGTGTACGGGATGTTTAGTTTTTGTCCTTAGCAATAAATTCTAAAAGCAACTTAGAAAGCACAGACAAATCTGGGTTTTGTTATTTTATTTTATATTCAGGCATTTTCTTTTCTTCAAAACAGAGGCAACTGATTTTTTAATTAAATTGGATTTGTTCCATTAACTGAACCCAATTATACTTCCCTCATTACAAAACCATTCTTAAGGGCTAATCATCTTAATTGTTCTAATGATATGTAGTTATGATCTCATTTTAGAAGAGATGTGGTTGGAAGCTAAAGGCTGGCTGTTCTAGGTCATATTTTATAGTCTTTTTTACAGAAGCTCCTTTTTTTACAGAAATTTCAGATTGCTTTCATGATACAATTTGTACCACCATAATCATCAACTGAAGATCAATGGAAAAAACACATTCTCATACAGGAAGTGACAGTTGCAGTTTTCTGTTAAAATGAATGGCAGCTCATTTATATAAATCAAATCTGATAAATGGTTCAGACACAAGCCACTATTAATTCAGGGCAATAAAGGACTTTGTCTGTAAATGTAACCAAGCAAAACGTACTAAGTGTAGAAGAGATGTTCCTCAATGCAGGAAGGCCTAATCACCAAGCTGCATATCAGCTGAAGTCAACTGGAGTCTTTCTAGGAACATTAGTGGGCTTTGAATCAGTACTTGTATGATTGCTTCCTTTGCATGATTTTGTATTTATGATACAAAAATATGCAAGAATTGTTTTGGGGTATATTAATAATGTGTAAGGCAAAAGTTACAAACATGTCCTAGATCTCCTAGAGGAATAGTTTATACAATAAAGGAAGTGAGGAATATAGCTGACTTTCCCTCTTTCCTTTATTTTACTGTCTGATTTGAATATCGTAAATTAGACTATCATATATGTGATATGTAGTGGAAGATATTTAAGATTATGTTTTTAATTTTTTTATATACATATGCCTACTAAGAGAGGTAGGTCCCAATCCTGAAAACTCTTACACATGTGCTTAATTGGAAGAGTCTCATGGAACTATTTACTACATCAGCAGTGTCAAACAGAAATTAGATGCTAGCCACACTTGTGGTTTTGAATTTTTCTTATTCGCCACATTATAAAAAAGGATTAAAAAACATATTACAAATGACATTTCAAATTATTTTTATCAAAAATAAGTAGATAATTCAAAAATATTAATAGGTACTAACACAAAATTACTTCAGTGTGACACTTTGCATTCCTTTTCTTGTACCATAACCCTGAAATCTGGTATAAGCATGTTGCGTCTTACAAGAGGATTCCATTCCATGGTTTCTGCGCAAAGCGAAAACCGCATATAGCTGAAACCCCATTGGCTTCAATGGCGGGCGAAATCACCCGCCCTAAAATAAAAATATAAAAACTTTCTTTTCCTTTTTTTTTTTTGTTTTGGTCAACCAGAAATCACTCATGTTAAATGCGCGTAAGACGCAACATGCCTGTATATAATTCATGTGGTCTTCCAGTACTGCTGTCTTCAATACACCAACGCATTGCTCATGCATTAGCCACAATTCAATAGCCTATTTGCCAGATGTGGCTAGTGGCGAATGTATTGGACACCGTTGCACTGTACTAAAGCAGAGCACATGCTTAAATGTTTTCAGAATCCAGGTCTTGTATGGTAAGGTTGTTCTGCTCCGGAAGTTCCTGGATGTTAAGGTAACATTTTGTTGGCTTCCTCCTATGCTTTAAAATACAACACAAAATGGATTTTAAGTGACCATATCTCAGAGGCATGTTGTGTAGCTAAGTAAGGTCTAAAAAGAGTATAAAAAAATTAAATTTCCTGATTTTCCAACTCCGCATTTTCCTTGGCACAATCTATATACCTCATCATGCTGTACACTTGTCTCCAACCCACTTCTCCCTTTCAGGTGCACATGGTGCTGAATGCATGATTTGTTTTTATTTCTCCTGTGCTTTAAAGCTCTTTTCACCTCTCTTATCAGCAGACATCTATTCTTTGTTCCAATCTCACTGTTTTACATTTGTCATTCATTATCCTAGGACTGTGCTGAAATGAACCAGTATCTTATAGTCTGGCAGCAGCATTATACAATCAATAAGGAAGGTTCTTTCCTTTATGAATTTACAGAGTCTTCAATCCAGAAAATCAGGAATAAGTGTTTAAGGGCTAATCAGCCAATTTTAGTTTTACTTAGCAGCTTGTGTTGAATTCTATATAGTTGGATAAAGTAATTGCAAAGAGAACAAGCTTTCCGATCCTAAATTTGAGGATCTAGAAAGGTAAAATCAGAGTCTCAGTTTACATTTTAAAAAGTTTCCAGCTTTTTTACTTGTGAAGATAGTCTTGGAAATGTTGAGTTGGAATGGAAACACTTCAGCTAGGATTTTTTCCAAGCAAGTATCAGATTGGTTTAAACTCAGAACTCTGCAATAAAATGCTAACCCAGAGAGGACAAAAAAAAAACCCCTTTCCATTCCTGGTCCTGATGCAGATTCACTGAGATGAGAAGAGAAAAATGTGGAGTGGTCTCTATTAAGATAGGGCACTGCAAATGTTAATTCACAAATTTAAAAAAAGGCTTAGAAGCACCATGTAGCCCAATACCTCAGTACTGGAAGCCATCTGTTTACACCATTCTGAAGGTTACCTGTAAAATGCTTCTGTTTCAGTGACTTGTATTAATACATGTGAACAGAATTCTGTTTTTATGAAAGCTAAAGATCACAGGCTTAATCTGATCCAGGCAAACTATTTTAATGTGGAATAAAAAACAACGAAAGTATCCACTAGCTCTTTTATTTGAAAACAAGCTCTGTTGTAGTTAATGTAGAACTGAACCACTTCAAAGAGGCCTGCAATTAAATCACCCAGGGTGCATCCCCCAGGTAGGGATATACTGAAGGGAAACATGCCTGTTGCATTTTATTTTCCCTGGGAAGAGGAATGAATCAGCAAACACACAACAGGTACCTTTTGCGTTTTTTTTTTTTTTTTTTTTTTTAAAAACATCACAAAACCAAAAAACCACACACGAGGACAGGCCCTAAGACCACAACGATAAGGAAAATTAATGTATAAAAGCACTTGTAATTTGCTGTTGCTTTATAATGCCTAACACTCCAAGAGATGAGAACCTCTTGGAGTTTGATCTTGATTTTTTTTTTTAAATGGCGCAGCATTTTTGACTATAGAAAAGGGTGATATGCCTGCATGCACAGAAGCAAGAATACTGAGCAATTATTCTATGCAAACTGCTCTTTTAGAATGCCAAATTAGTTTAAACCAGTGGATTAATCATATGAGCAGGGGGGGAATTTTAAGTAGATCTGTGACAGCATTTAGACTTTCAGGGGTAGGCGTTCAATATTTTAGTACAAAGACTATCATTAACTTTAATGGGCTGTTTAGCAGAATCCCAGCACACACCCTAGAAGTTTCTGCCAAACTGACTTTACCTCTGAATGAAATAACCAAATGTATACATTAAAAAATCCAGTGACTAAACCCCAAGATCTTTGTATTTTGTAAATTCCCATGTGGTTTTCAGAGTTCTTCCACTGCACTGTTACCTTTCTTGGTATCGTGCTTAGGTATGATAGTGATAGATGCCCAAAATTATTATAATAAAATGTTCTTCTGTCTCCATGTTTCTTCCTTCACCCTCCCTCCTGTATCCTGTCATTTCCTTTAAGAGAAACAGCTTCTCGCCCTCATATTTTTATCTTTTTACGTTCACCAATTTTACATTCATTTACACTGGGAGGAGTGGTGGGGAACACTCTCCCCATTACATGGTCTCTTTCTACCAACTCCATACACTGTTCTTTGAAACTCACACTTAATTGTCCCCTTCTGGATCATTGTCTTTCCTCCGCCATTTCCTCCACGTTTTTATATTCCTCCTCCAGCCACAGGTTCCACCACTCCTTTTCCTCCCTATGATAACTCTTCCCCTCCACTTTTTTTTTTGCAAGGGACACTTGTTCAAAGAAGTTTGGTTTCTAGGTCCCAGCCATGGCAGTGTGGTGTATACTTTGGGGCACGTATTAGGGTTTACTTGCCATTTTAATAAGCATTAAAATAATTTACCTGTTTTATATTATACCACTGTACAGATGTGGGAACGGAGGCAAAGAGGTTCAATCCAAAATTTTGAAGCATACATGTATAAAACTAGCCACTTAAAAAAAAATCCACTTAGCAGGGAACTAAATGATTTTCAAAACTGCTGAATCAACACCCCTAGATGTAGTAATCCAAGTCTGAAAACTTTGGTCTGCATGTCTTGACAAAGGCCACAGAAGGAGTCAGTGACAGAGCTGGGATTAAGCCTGTCCACTAGACCACACTGCCTCTCATCACTGTTGAGGTCTTTTTTCCTTGCAGCAAAAGGTCATCACAGTGGCTGTCCAGCAGAGGAGCTTGCTTAATGTGACCCTAGTTTGGGGCAGTAGCCACGCAGCCTTGAGCCGTTTTCCTGTTAGTGCTTAGTTTATTAAATCTAAGTAAGTATTTGGATGGGAGAATTCCCAGGACAATCCTGCTGCAAAAAGAAGCATTGGTAATTCAGTAGCATCCCATGACATACTGGGAGCCCGCCCTAAACCAATGCCCTAGCATGTTTTTTAAGAGGGAGTTCTTTGCCACGGGAAATGTCTTTTTTGGATGCAAGATCAAAGTTCTGACTATATGTGGTTATTTGCAATCTTTTGCAAGAGTAGGCATGTTACAGTTTGCATCATTATTCTTGCCAAAATCCAGTACAAGTGATTAGATTTTGCCTATCCAGTTTAGTTTTTATTGCATGTTTTACTAGTGAGAACACCACACTCCAAGGTGTGCATTTGTTAGTTAACATACTCATTATCAGCTGCACTGAAAGTCCTCTGCTTCACTTTCAAGAGGGGTTGATGCTGAAGCAGCCTGGGATTGTAAGAGTCTTCTATTCCTCTTTTTGGGAAATCTAGCAGAACTTCCAAGATTCAGCAAGATCCAAGGTTCTTCTGACTAGCTGACATAGTACGTTGTCTGGCATTTTATATCATGAATTGTTGATTACATGTAGTGGGGCCAGTTCTGCAACCCTGACTTCACAGTGAGTAATATATACTCAAGCAAGTCACTTAGTGCTATTCATATCAGTGCTACTCAGTGTAATCAGGGGCTGCAGAATCATGTCCAATCACTACTTAGCTCTTGTGAATAAAAGCCAAGTTACAAGATTTTTGCATGATTTACAGTCTGTTGTTGAACAATTATTCCTGCATTCTCTCAGTTGTTCCAAATTATTTCCCCATTTTGTTGATGACAGTCTTTGCAAAAAGAGAGGGCTGCACCAGCTTGAAAAACACTTGCCTAGAAATTGCAGACAAGGGGAACAGCAACTTAAATCTATTTGTGAAAAGGGCAGTTTTCTTATTGTCTGGGACTGTTTATAAATGGACACTTGTGGCACATCACATCAGTATCTTTAACTTAAAATAATGAAATTGTGCAGTTTATGTATGACAGGAATGAAGCACAACCATGCAAGATTTAAGATAATAAGAAACTACTGTACTGGTGAAATAGTGACTAGTTCTACAGTATCTCTGATGAACAGATTCCCAACTGAAAGAGGGCAGGAGAATCAAAGAATGCCGGAGATGGGTCTGTTTAAGGCCTGCCATTTTTCTATACCTGAAGGAACTTCCACTGTACACTATCTTATTGTTTAATTCTTCAGTGAATAACTAAGACAACGGAATGGTGTTTCATACCAAGATATCATCGTTCCTTGGGTACAAAAGGAAGGAGTCCAAAGAGAGAGGGCAGGTTGAAGAGCATATTGAAAGCTTACATAAAATTCAGAATCTTCTAGAGATTCTCCCATTCCTAATATTTACAGGATCTTTATTTTATTGAATTAAAAATTGACATGATCATAAACTGACTATATTAATAGCAATAAGAAAAACATTTTGGAGATAAAGTCTGTCTAAAGGTTTTATATTGGAAGTGTGGCACTTACACCTTGTCCCCAGTACGATCTTTCCTCAATCCAAAAAGGAGGCAAATGGAGGCTCAACTGATCTCCACATTTCCCTAGCCCTGTTGTATAGAAATATCTTGTATACTAGATCTTTATGTTTAACTTTCTCTTTTCAAGGTTATCTTCCTTCAGTGAAGATAAACACTCCTAAGAATGTGTCAGCTCCTTTTTCAGACAGGAAAAAGGATTCTTCTGTATGCTTGACTGTAAGAGACAGATTAGGGGCATCAGTGTTCTACAAAGCAGTCAATGAGCCTAAACAAGACAAAGTAGGATCCTCTTGGCTGAGCTTATTCAAGGTGACACACTGAGGGCATGTTTACACATAAAACACTGCCATGGTGCTGCTGTAGCGCTTCAGTGTGGACACTCACTACAGTGATGGGAGGAGGTCTCCTGTCACTGTAGTTATCCACCTCCCTGAGAGAAGCAGCTAGGTCAGATGGCAGAATTCTTCAGTCAACCTAGCATGGTCTACAATGGAAGTTAGGTGGGCATTGTTATGTCTCTCTGGGATTTGGCTACTGCAATGTAGGTTTTCAGTGTAAACCAGCCTGGAATCTTTCAAAAATACTTCGCTCCCCTCCCCCCGACAGAAAAGATCAGTGATTTCTTATGAGCTGAGGGGAACATTTCCTTATTTGTGAAAGTGTCATGAATTGACCTTAAAATTTTAGGAGGAGCTTGCAGAACAATTTTGCCAAAGGTTCCAGCTACTCTCCTCCCCAACCCTGCAACTCCATTGGTGCTGGCTAATCCTGATTACACCATTTTGCACAGAACAGGGTTTTGGATAGTTGGAATGAGCCACAAGGTGATTTCTTGCCCTCTCTCACCAGCTTACGTGCACCATTTTACATACAAGAGGGATGGGGAAAATTGGAGATTAGTTGTGTTCCTCATTCATGTCCTTTTCGGAATAAGAAAAGGAGGCCAGAAGACAGTACTGGGTTCAAGGCATAATATTTTATTCCAAGGGACAATTCTCCAAACAAGCCTGGAGCTCCAAGCTTCAGTTATCAAACTACCAAATCCAGCATAGTCAGCCAGCTAGTGCGAGTCCTATGGCCAAAAGCCCCACAAGGTAAATTGCTCTCTCTACCCTCTATTGGGTGAAAAGGGAATAGAGCTTCATTTACATAGGCTATCTACCCACAATTCATCTAGCAACACTTGGGAGGTCACAATTATACATGAACTTTAATTTTGTGTGGCTGGGTAGTGACACCCAAAGAGCATTGGTTAGCAGAGAGCTCATTTCCAAGCAGCAGGAGTCTGCTCAGAGGTACTAAGTGGTCTTGGTTCCTCTCCTACAAGGGCTTCACTGAAAGAGACATCCCAGAGGACAGGAGCTGTGGACTCTGGTGAGGCCCTGTGTACTCAGCACCTTAATGAAGATGCATCCAAGGGACTACCCCCTGTCTTCACTGGCAGTCAGAAAGACAGTTGGACTATTGCCAAGTTACTGAAAGGGAGGGGGGAATATTTTGTAATGGGTCTATATATTCTGTTGTTGAGTTTTCCCAAGGCTGACTATCTCCTCCTCCTGTACAGGTTTCCTCATTTGTACACAGTCAGAGTGCTGCTGGAGGTAGGTAAGTTCTGCCTGTTAAGGGAAGGAATAATTTTCCTGATTTCTGGGTTAAGACTCAACCTAGTTTAGTTATTTGTCAAGAGGGACTATAGATATATGGAACCTGGCCCTTATTGCTGCTGTTATACTAGCATAACCCTTCTGCCAGGTGGTTAACAAGCACTCGCAGAACTTTTCCCCATTTATACTCCCCTCTCCCTCTCCACCCTCTTGCACAAAATTATGGAACATCTGCCAGAGAAATAATAAATATTTGCTAATTTAGAATGTGTGCACCTTTTTTCTGATTAATTCCTTCATTTAATTTCAACCGCACTGCTTTTATAGCTGACCAACCTCATCCGTTCTTCTGCCACTTGTTCTCCAAGTCACTTCCAATTCCCTATTTCCCACCTCTTGCTCACTCCCCTGTTATATTTCTCCTCACTCCCTCACCTTCCCTGCATATTCTCTTTCCTGATTTCCCATCCACTTCTTTCACTTCACCCTCTTGCAGAAGGGGACGTTGGGTGGGGGAAATGGAGTTAAATTTAATGGAGACAATGGAGGAATGATAAGAAAAAAAGTAGGGCCTACTGGATTCCAGCAATTCTCACCTCATCCTATAAGATAAAGGGAAACCAAGTCTGTCCTGGGCAGCAGCGTCAATGCTGGGGACTGCAGCAGTTTACATGCCACGAAGACTGCCTGCAGCTCTTGCTGGAACAGTAGGGAATAGAGCAGCATGTAATATGCTTATCTATAGGGTAGCATGTCTGAATTTAAAGAACTCTACTTTCAGGAAGTGCTTGATGGGAGAGTATAGTACATGTAGAGGAAGGCATAAATCCTGAATTTCCGGTACAACGTGAACCAAAACAAAGGAACAAGCCCTGGTCCCTGTCCTCTCAGTGGAGAGGTAAGTCCCCCTCCCACTGTACAGGGGAATTCCCTAACTAAATATACTGCATGGCTCTGGCAGCCTTGATATCTGGTTACGGGAAGAGCCGGTAGATCCACAAACAGGCAAATCCACTCATTTAAATCCCCTTGGGGGAATTGCTACAATCTATGAGTTGAAGTGATGGCTGTGCAGTTGCCAATCCACCATAACTGGAAGGGGATGCACTGGTGATTCCTCCTCAAACCCAACTTAGATCTCCTTTGCAAAGCCCACTTACTTGGGATTTGCAACATGGAAATTGGAATGGCAGTATTTGGCCCATGCTAGTTCTCTTTAATGTCTGTGGAAGAGAAAAAAAAAATCAAGGTAGGACATAAGATGAAACAGCCATTAGAAGATAGAGAGTTATTTAGCTATAATAATGACTGCATTATTCAGATTCAATATAAAAGGTTGTGGCTTTATATGCCATTACACTGGTAGCTTGCATTAGTCTAGCATACAAAAGTCAAATATACCTTTAGATTTGAACTGACAGTTGGGAACATCACTTTGGACTGGGGCTTTCAAAAAAAAAAAAAAAAAGTCTAAGGGAGCTACGCATTCCAATCACACTAAAATGCAGTGGAATTTGGGCATCTGGTCTCTTGAAAATCCCAGCCTTATATTCAAATGCCAAGATGTGTGGGAGTTTTTAAATGGACTATTAATTATTAAAAATTAAGTGTATTTGTGAAAGAGCCTCTTGTTAGACCTATATGGACTTCTTTGACTCTAAGGTTACAAAAAGATCATTTTCATTTTTCGAAAGTTTTCTAGACTGTCTCAGGCACTTAAACTCCAAGAAGCTTTGACACCCCTGCTTTAGTGTACAGAGGTGAATTGTTGTAACACAGTTTTTATTTGCTGAATATGCAGTATTCTTGGAGCTGCGGTGGTCCCAGGGTATTACAAAGGGAGGGTGGGCGAGGAAAAAGGTTGTCTCTCTCACCAACAGAAGTGGTCCAATAGAAGATATTACCTCACCCACCCGGTCACTCTATTATTTGCTGTGTTATTGCAAGCTTTCAGAAGCTTTTAAGCACTGAAGGCAAACTGCTGTATGTTAAGAGAGCCATCCTGGGGCACCTGGAGATTAACCCCCCCCCCCCCACTAAAAACAACCCCCTCAAAAAAGCCACAGACACCCCAGTTGAATAAGGTTTATAGATTCAGTTTCTATCAGACATTTGAACTCCTCTGCTTAATCTTTCTGGATAGTATGTGCTTTAGCAATAGAAGAGTTTAAAAGACTAAATTTCCAAAGCTTATTCAAATAGTTTCATAAAAAACCAAACCCCCAAACTTCTGTGCAACATGTCCAGGGATAAAGAGAAACAAAGAGTAATAGGGGATGCCATATGCAGAAAGCAAGAATTAGCTGAAACTAGTTATACTTACAATAGAGGGGATGGTCTCAAGAATGAAAATATGATTAAATGTCTCTAATTTATGCTGAAGTATCACTTTAGAGGTTCTTGATACAGCAGAGTGTTTGATTAACTCTAATCATGTTAATTAGGTAAAAAACGGTGAAACAACTGTCATGTATTGGCAGAGGACCGGACTAGAAGATCTAAAGGGTTTTTGACTTCTCTAAGGTCTACAAACTTGCTGCTTTAAGTTGTTTTTAGTCAAGAGAGTAGAATGTGCTTTTAAAGTAATTTCTTTTCAAAACCAGATAGAAGTGTAAGTTCTAACATCACTTTGTAGGTTCTTCAAGACAGCTGGAATATGATGTGCTACACGAACCCAAGTTCTACATTAAAAGTCTTCTTTTCATTCATAAATATATGGTACCATTTTGTAAGCAATCTCAGAATTCAGTTTAAATGCAATCAATGCTAAAGATAAGGGACATTTGGTTAGGCCTATTTGAATATTCCAAAAACTGGGATCTCAATTTTGTTGTATGTTGTAAATTCACAAGGAAGGTATTTTAAGCAGCAAGAAATAAAGTTGAGAGAGACAAATTAGTTGCTTTTTAAAAAAATGTTAGGCAACATTAGTGACAACAAGTGCCTTAAAGAAATAGCACAATTCTGTATTTCAAAATAAAAGGAATATGATCTATTCTAGCAATCTGTTAAGCCACATGTACTAGCACCTGTATGCTTTATATTTCAAGGAGAGGCCCCAATTACTAAAGTTTTATTCATTCTTTTTTGCAAATCTACTGAAAATTATTGTTAAGAATCAGGGTCTCATGCTAATTAGGTACAATATTCTTTCATGTTAGCTATGCACTTAGTCCTCAGTTCAGATTATATGAGCCTAATATTTTAAAGATGTACAGTACATATCGAAATGTCCTTGTCAAGATTCTAGTTTTCCATATCTCTTCTGTGGCTACAGCTGAGGAACAGCAGCATGTGCATTTATATTTCCATTTTCTCTAAGGAAGTAGTTTTCAACCTTTCCAGACCACTGTACTCCTTTCAGGAGTCTGATTTTTCTTTGTACCCCTAAGTTTCCCCTCACTTAAAAACTACTTGCTTACAAAATCAGGAGGATTGTCACAGCACACTGTTACTGAAAAATTGCTTACTTTCATTTTTATCCTATATAAATCAATCTGGAATATAAATATTGTACTTGCATTTCAGTGTATAGAGCAGTACAAACAAATCAATGTATGAAATTTTAGTTTGTACTGACTTGGCTAGTGTCCTCTTTTAAAATTAGGTAAATATATAGATGAATTGATTCCCAGGGGTACACAAACCCCTGCTCTAGAGTAAGGAATTCAGTGGTAATGTTTTCTTGGGAATGTTTTAACACTATAAGATGCTTAGGATAAGTGAAAATATTCATGTAACAGTCCATGGCAAAACACATACAAAATCAGGATTCAAATCTTTGGCTCTGAATCCAAGTCTCCTCAGTGAGCTGCATTACTACGTCAGGCAACAGAGATAGTGAGACACTAGAGCAGGTCTACAGCATGATGTGTGTGTTATATACAAGGCCCTGATCCTGCAAAGACTTACATATGTCTTTATTTTATGCATGAACAGTCCCTCTAAAGTCAAGAGGACAATTCATGTGCCTGAAGTTAAGTATGTGTATACGTCTTTGCAGGGATTTTATTATTTTAATATTTCAATACTGATACTAACTTGGGATAGGTTGTTCTCTAAGGATGTGTGCATATCCACCCCCAATAAACAGTATTTCATTTTCATATAATGCATCATAGAGTATAGCTAGAAATCTTAAAATATCCATCTATGGATTTTAGGAGGAGATAGCAGCAAAGCAAAATATTAATTAGGCATGAAACCAAGATTCAGCAAAATCTTTGTAGCTGAAGGTACTTTAATTTCTTATCTAACGTTACAAGCCAAACAAGATCTAGACTCCAGATCTAACAAGAGCTGTCATTCCTGTAACTCTTCTTCAGGAGCTTATGCTTAGTTTTCATTTATGATCCAGCTTGCTGATTTTGAATCCCGAAGAGATGTACATTTTGCCTTTATAATCACATAACTAATGTTGTTGAGTATGAAATTGAAGCTCTAGTGTTTTCTTGAAAAGTTCCCTTTCTGGCCCCCCATGTTTCTGACAGAGCCAAGACTGGTGAGTAGGTTAAAACCATCTCTTCCCCCTGCTACCAGCTGCTGCTAAGAATCAGTCTGATTTGACGCTATGTTTTGTTAACCCTTTGGCAAAACCCTATACATTTACAGTAACTACATATATTAGGTCAGCTTGAACCTCATCATCTAATACGGAGGGAAATAATTTGCTCCAGGAAAACTATGAGAAAGATTTTTCCTTCCTATAGGAACTTAAAGGATTCAGAATAATTGAGCACAGATGTGGCTTCCTCATCTTTTCTAACTTTCTGATCAAAATGATCTCCTACAGCTGAGAATTTAAAATAGCCTTTTACTGGCAAAACTTAACTGTTCAGATTCCTTATCTAGCTAGTGCTGCACACCCCGGTCATAAATCCACCCAGAAAATTTGTTTCTAGAGACAAAGTCTCAAGTTCAGTTTCCAGAGGCAGCACTTATCAAAGCAGATGGGCTGTATATTGTGACTCAAAGCTTTCAGACAGAGTTTTCCTGATCCTGCAGAGAGGGAAGAATAAAACGTTAGCTGTAATGAACTCTGTCCAACCAGACGTTTCAACTTGAGTCTTCCTGATCTCCCTCATTATTTCCCATGGGCATGTCTTCTTGGCCTAAGGCCTAGCTTTGACTCCATGTAACTGCAGAGCTTCCAGAAACATAGGTTATCACAATATTTTGCTGTTTTAATTAGGAGGTCACCAGAACTTTGTTTTCCCTCATGGTCTCTGCTCACCTTCTTTAGATTTTTATAATAAGATTAAACTTACTGGCTAGGCAATTTGCTTGGTAATATCAGCATGTGTATGTTAGACATAATACTGCTTTTGCTGTAACGAAAGGTATTGCATATGTAATTGTCCCTTTGCCAAAGGATAGCAGTTTTAGGTCTTGGAATGGGTCAGTTTCTTGTTAGAAGGTAAATTCATGAAATACTCCAGCTATTTCCTCCTCTACATCTAGGTTTAGGATATGTACAGGAGTCCTGTTTACACTGAGCAGAGGGAAACCCTCCCCCACACACAGAAATATGGCTTCCCAGAGGCCATTTCACCTATAGAACCTTCTCCACCATAGTGAAGGCTCTGTTACATCCAGCTCATCTCTGACCCTTAGGGCTTATCTATACTTGAGGTTTGTTGGGGTTAACGTTAGTTATTTCACATTAACATGTCATACATTCAAAAGCCATGCATCCAAACATTTTTGGGGTGTAAATTGGATGTTTTAAAGTGCCTTATTAAACCCCCTTTGGAAGTGGATTAAGAGATGCAGAATGAGTTTACTCACAAAACAGGTAGGTTTGGGGATTGAGATGTAGTTAAGGAGTCCTCCCACTGGTATCCCACACTGCATTGCTGGCTAACTGGGTCTGCCTGTCTGTTTACTTGTATATCCTTCCAGGTCCTTCTGACAGGATAACGCTTCACTGTTTAAATGCTGGTGTGCAGCCAGGTGCTGTCCTTTGCAATTCTAGCTTGTGGCGAGTTCATACAACTGTGTGATATGACTGCTGAATAGTCAGCAGTGCAGTCATGTCTCATTTTTCAGTGTGGTCCCAAACTAAGACCCTAGACTTCATTACTTTCTGCGGTCTGTATACACTCCTCTCCCATCTGAATGATAATCATAGGTAGACCTATGCTTTGTATCCAGGGCCGGCTCCAGTGTCTTTGCCGCTCCAAGCGGCAAAAAAACCAAAAACAAACCTGAAGTTGTGGATTTGTCACCAAAATGAGGCCAAAACATGAAGCAGCTGCATGGGTATGACTGCCGAAATGCCATCCCCCACCCCAACGTTGGTGCCTGGAGCTGGCCTGGTTTGTATCACAAGTAGTATAGGGTGGGGGCCACAAATGTGGTGCTTCTGTAAGGCAAAAGTGCTTGTGCTGGGCTATAAGAAAGTTAAGACAAAAATAGGGCCTCTGTGAGAGCTCACACGGAAGGGCAGGCTGTGACCAGGGAAAAAGGAGGACCAAAAGAAATTCCACAAATCAAGAGGAGATGGACTTCTGAATCTGGACGTTTCCACACTTAGCAGTAGTTGTCTCAGGGAAAAAAGGGTGACAGAATTAAGTTAAATCTTTCTATTTTGATTTTATATGGACAGTGAACTATTCAAATCTTGAACCAGGGAAAGCATATGGAAGGAAGGACTATAAAGAAAGGTAAAAATGCCCAAGACAGAATTTTTACTTAATGAATATTTCTATAGATCCCTTTTCACCAGCTAAAGGAGAAAAGGTAATAGTTCTGATCGGTAACTAAAATCATGGGGAAAAACCTAATTCCTGTCAGTAGAGTAGTGCTAATGGTATGTGTTAAATATAAGACATTTCTTTTGGATCTACACTACACGATTTCTCTAGTAACTAGTAGCCTAGAAATGTTATAGTTGTGTGCTATGCTTCATGCTATATAAGTTAAGTTGCATTTATCCGAGGAAAGTACCACCTGAACAAACGTGGTCTTGGGATTTTAAAAGTGAACTACAAAGCAAACATCCCTCAGAAAACAAAACAAAAACAATGATGCCACTGTCCTTCTCCCAACCTCCCCCCTAAATCTCACATGTGCAGTCTTTTTTCTTGAATAAAGGCCTGAAGTCTTTAAATTAGCTATGTGAAAAGCTTTTACAGAGAACTTAATTATGACAGATAAAAACAAAGTTAGACTATGAAAGCTGAATTGATTTTTATTCATAAATATTTCCAACATTGTTTGTTTTTTGTTGGATAATAGGTATTAAAAGTTTAGCTGAACAACTTTTTGCATAAAGATTTAACCTGCCATCCTCTTTCACATAAAGGCTGAGAAAGCTCACAGGCACATCCAAGACAGATACATGAAAACATACAACCCACCCACCCACAAAAAAACACTCAAATACAAACACACACCAAAACACCTCAACAAGAACAAAATCCCATCTAACTTCTCACATGCATTATATAGCTGCAAAAGTTGCACAAATCTAGTTGTCCTTTTACATCTCCATATGCAGTTTACACTGTGCAGTGAGGAGAGTCTTGCTTTCGAGCAACAACCAGCAGCAGATTCCCAAGAAGTTTTCTTCCTTTTAGTGTTTCCAATGTTTGCATTCTTGTGTTTGCACAGCAGCTAACACAATGGGGCCCATGATCTCACTTAGGCTGTCTATATACTACTGATAAAAATGCAGAGATATACAGGAGCTGGATCTGCCCTCACTTCCAGAAAAAAAGCTGCTGAGGTTACTAGAGTGAAACCAGTGCAAGGTCAGACTCACATTTAGTGTTAGTCACAAATACTATCATACCATAAGGACTCAGGTTTTGGCAAGAGAAATAAAATTGTAGTGTCATGGATAATTTGCAAGTGCAGATATGTTTACACTATTGCCACCCCACCCTGCTAATAATGCTCTGATATTAATTTTTCCCTGGAGTTAAGTGACAAGGTTTCCTCCATTTTTGTATTTTATGTTCTGTGTTGTTCATTGAATCTTAGCTAGTGCAGGACATTTGAAGGCCTTGAGCGCTGGCCAACCACGCTCTATAAACTTCTGAACCCTTGTTATCTCTCAAGGTCTTGTAGTAAGCTTAAGCACTGGAAAACCACAGGCACGTTTGTCCCTCTAGCTGTCCACGAGGTAGCCATGAGGAGAGCTCTTCTTTCACCACCTATCACAATGAAGTAAACAAGCCTATTTATCACTGTCATGTACGCCTTACAGCACGTTTGTACTTAATAAAAGCGGCAAGCTGGGACTTTCCCAGGTCGCCTCCTTCCGCAAGCTGTCTCCGTCTGTTTCTTCCCGACGGACATTGTGTAAGTTTCATGGGTGCATTGTTCTATCTCACTCTAGAATCCTGGAGTCAGATTATGCCCTCAGACACACTTCTACAATTCCACTGAAATTAGCAGGGCTCTAAGCACTGCTCCGCTCTATGCCAGCTTCTTGGAATGATACTTGTTTGCTGAGAATTCTATTCTCTTTGGTACTGGGCTAATTTAGTTTGTTATTTTTTCCTCCCCTTCTTAAAACTTTGAAGGAGGAAAGTTTTCTGAACGTAACCTAAATTCTCCTGATACTAGATATATAAACAGAACATCTGTGGCTCAGTGGCAATTCCAATACATATCTGAACAGAACACGCATTCCTATAAACAGCTGCATTTAGTGCTTGCAATAAGCTTGTTTCAACATCTCCTTTTGATCTCACTGCTTGTCATATTGCACCTATCTCTGCTTGAAGCAAGCTGTCCCTGTTTCTCACTCCACCCCGCCAAACAAAGAGACTGGCAAGAGAAGGGAGAAACTGTTCCACTTGTCAAGCTTCCCTCTAGACAACAGGATACTAGTTGTAAACACTGTGTGAGAATGGGTGCAGGTTTGCACCCTGTTTTCATTTATATTGATGAAGGTGTAAATTCTTATACAAAAGAATTAAGCTCTTTATGATCTCTTGGTAATAGGGGTGTATAAGGAACACTGTTCTTTTAAGGACATAACATGTTAGTTAAGGCTTTTGAATCTATAATAGAGTGTATAATCGAGCGTATACTGGTACAACTATACCAGCTAGCGTGATGACCCTCTGAAGGGTATGTGCTCATCTGGGGGAAATTAAGGGGAGTTGGGGGAAGGGAGGGACAACAAAACAAAACAAACCTCACATACTCTATCCTGCTTCTCCTTACTGGTTGAACAAGGAATGTGGCCACCATGTCATCTTTACTGTAACTCTTCTTCCCCTGGCCCCCACAATCATTACTAAGATATGGCTAATAATCCCATTTAGCTCACAGATGTTCAGGGTTAATTTGTATAGACCTCAAGCTGTAGAGTGCTATATAGAAACTCTATTATTGATTAATAATTTGTGACAAACCCCACAGACACTACCATAGTGCTATTTCATACAGAGGTTGCCATCAAAGAGCAAGCAATATCCATGCCAGAGTATTTGGTCATCTGGTATCTCAGGTAGCTTCCACCTACCACCACTCAGGCAAGGAAAAAAAATGGAGTCAGCGAATGGTTTGAGTCACAGTACGTCTTTAGAGAGAGAAACAAGAAACAACCACATGCACCTTAGAGCACTTCAGTCAGTAAAGTGAGAGGGACATGGGGAGAAGCCACCACACAGAATACACATTTGTGGACAGGACTCATGTGACAAGCTTCTGTTGTGGCTGACTGGTTAGGTTACCTTCAGGTTAGGTGCTGGATGTTTTCTGGGCACCTATGTATCAGTGACATCAGACATCTGCTGTGATAGTGAACAAGGCTCACCTGTCTGCAGTGGACTTCAAACAAAGCTTAATGCAGAAAGATACAGACATTATTTCCTGCTCCTATTCCCAAGGCATTCACCCACCACCTCCAGGTTATCAACTGGGTTTGGTTTCCCCTTGGGCTCTACCCACTTCGTCAAAGGACACATCCTTTTCCTTTCCAGCACAGGAGTTAGTATTGCCGAGCAGATACTTCACAATAACCAGTATTTCAATGAATTTTACATGCTATCAGCTTCCTGTGACTGAGAGTTTTATTACTTTTTACTCTTGTCACCTGCATTGAATCAGACCCAGCCAGGAAAGAGCTACAGATTTGGCTGCTTCTTGCTCCTCGTTGGAAGGGTGATTTGCTCAGAGCTAGTCAGCTGCAACTCCATGAAGTTTAACAGAATTGCCAACGTAGGCCTAATTTGGTGCTGACCAGGAAGGAAAGAACTCAGCTTGACTCTTAAATCCCAGGTTCAATTTGCAAGGCTGGCAGTCAGAAGAGAAAAACCACCACCACCACATTACTGGTCAATGACAACATCAGATGTGATCTGTTGAGGTACAGATGTATATTAAAAAAGGCACCATGAGGCTTTGTAACAATTAATTTTTAAGAGGAGAGCTGCACTTAAAGCAGATTCAAAAAAGCATATTAAAAAAAACTTAACCCTCCAAGAGGCAAATCCTGCCTGCTTTACTTGCTTACCTAATTCCACTGAAGTCAAAGAGCTACACACATTAGTAAGGCAGATGTGTTTAATATAAAGCAAAAGAATGTGGAGACTAAAGACTACAGCCTTTCCAGAGTATATTCCACTTTCTGTTTCTCAAGAAGTCAGAAGGAAGTAGTAGTTCTGTAGTTTTCATTAGGAACAACTTTTAATTATTAGTAAGGATTTAGTACAGCAAAACCAGAAGTAGATAGATAGGAGGTACAGCAGAACTTCAGTGACATAGTAAGTGTGTGACGTAGGAAGGCTGGTAAGAGACTGATCTTTACTCCCTCACCCCAGTCACAAGTCAGAGTTGTAATACAGTCTCATGACAAGCCTCAGTATCCACAGTCTTCAGTGACTACAGTTACAGCCCCCTAAGTCTTCCTATAAGATGTTATTAACTTGTTCTTGTCACTGGAAGAATATCTACTGTGCTTCATTCAATTAACAGCCTCAAGTATTACTATCTGGAAGATTTCACTGTATCTAATACACGTCCAAATTAAAGTAAACTTTGAAATTCTGGTGTCAGTAGTGTAGAAATGGTGAAACTTCACAGGGATTCAAGCCTGGATATTGCTGTGTACATATAATTGATATATGTTCCATGCTACATTAACAATGTTTAGTGTGTCATTTTTCCACTTAAAGAAACCAGGAAATCCAGAATGAATATTCCCAGTCTTTCAAATCCAGGTTTCCCTCCCCTTTCAATATTATGTTATTGCCCTAAGACATAATAATGTAGCTTCAAAATGCTGTTTGCCCTACAACCAGAGAGATCCCGGCTCTCATATACTCAAACAATGGAGCATGAACGATGAAATTCATGATCAGTTGTGGGGCAAATGGAGCTTTTATTTAATTAAAAAAAAAATAGCTCAAGGTGACAACCTAAGTAGGGAATCAGGATGCCTCTCCCCCCCCATCATGACCTTTGCTGGAACACTTCAGATTTCCATCTCTTCCTGTTTAACAGGAAACTTTCATGTACTTTTTCCTATCTTCCTCTGCGCATATGCAAACACTCACCTATCTATAGGATACATTCTCTTTTCTCCTTTGCCTCATTGTCCCCTAATGATTTCCCAGATGGGGTAGCACAGGCGTTAGGCTTGGAGGTTGTACACCTCATGTGTTTTGAAGCTGGAGGCGTAAATCAATCCTCTTCATTTCCTAAGTCAGATGTGAGTGTAATTCTATTTCACAGAAAAACCCCTGTATTTCAACACTGCAGGCTTCTGAGTTTGATGTGGCTTCAGAAACAAGGGACACCAATTTAAAACAGACCCCAAAGAGGAAATAAGGGAAGGCGATGCAAAGTTGCAATAGAGGGTATAGATTTTCTGCATACTTGCTGAAAGCATTGAAGTTATTCCCCATATTGTTAAGTTTTCTTTGTTATCTTCCATCTAGAGTAGATCTCTTTGTAGCTGCAATAGAATTACTTGAAAGCATGCCCCAACTATTGTTATAGTATGATCCAAAAGAGCATTAACATCCGCCCTGCAAGATGTCCTGTTCTTTACGTGGGTTTCTTTTGTAGTTTGAACTAGTATGGTTTGATCATTTTTTGCTAACTGCATTGTACCACTTGAGGCTGTGCCTTAACCCTAAATCATTCCTCGCCTCAGTTTAAAATTATAATAAAATACAAACGTGTGTTTATAGTTAGGATGGAAGGAGAGGAGTAAGTGGAGGAGGCTATATCAAACCTTGTGAGAACTTTCCCCTTTCCTCCCACCGTTTCGTGTATGTAAGTCCTGGAAAGAGGTTGGAGAAGGTCTGTGATTTTTATTTTATTTGTGTTTAAAACAATTTCAATATCTCATGTATTAGGTTTGCAGACAGATTCCATGGCTAAATCTGGGCTTCAAAATATTTGATAGTACTTAGGTAAAAAAAACCAAAAAACCAAAACAAAAACCTTGTAAACATTAGTTTCCTTATGCAGAGCCTATCGTAAATAAGTTACATTGTCCCCCTTCCTCTTCCCTCACCCTCTTGTATACAAATGTCAGTTTACTCAGGCAAAGTTACAGTGGTAATAAGCCACAGCTGACAAGTGTCCAGGTGCTTTGGTCTGGCATGCCTTAGTCCTCCAGTTCAATTACTTAAGGCTAGATATTGGCAAAAATACAGAGAAAGCTGGCAGCAGCATTTGAGTTGCCAGTGCTGTTTTTACAGTGGTACTATACAGCAGCCAAGGAGCTCAATAAAATGTAGCACAGAGATTAAAGAGAAGTCACAAACCAAGGCAAGTATTTAGGAAAGTAAACTGACATTTCTGTTTGTATAAATGCTCTAAACCACACCACCTCAAGCTGAACAAACTTCCTTGAGCATCCTGGAGAACAAGAGATATTTTTCCTTGATGTTGCCATTGACAAACGGTGGGATACTGAAAAATAGCCAGTCAGATTCTACAATCACAACTGTCAATTAATTTGGATAATGATGGTCCTGTGAATGCAAACATGCAAAGTACTTCGTACTTGTGAATAGCTGCATAGTAGTTCAGTCGGACTAAGCACGAGTAAAGTTAGCACAGGTGCTGGAACTAGGGGAGCTGCTTGAAGTGGATTACTTTACATACAGGATTTACAGTTCAGTTCAATGGCTCTCAGCACCCCCATGACACAAATTGTTCCAGCACCCCAGAAAGTTAGTGTCATACATAAATCTGTGCAGATTGGGCCCTTCCATCAGTAAAAGGAAGGGATATATAGCAGCTCAACCTCACAGAAGCAGAGAAAATGTGCATCTCTTATCTGAACACAAATTTTCACCTTGTATGAACAAAGTCCAAAATTTTACAGAGAAATACAGGCACAGCCCATAACATGAACAATTAATGCTCTTTGTTTATTAATTCTGCTTTAGTGTCAGATTGTCCTCTCCACAACTAGAATCACAGAAATAACTTTGCAATATCTGATGTAATTTTAAGTCACTAACCTACATATTTTATTTCTGGCATTCAGTGGGTCCTGCAAACACAACCAGAGAGAGTATCACCTTTTCAGATGTTTTAAGCCTTTCTTTCCCTACCCCTCAACTGCATTGTTTCTCTCAGCCCACCAATGCTACTCAGATGTCTGTTTCTTGTTTTATCTGTAGTAGTAGCAGCAAAAATATACTTACTAGCTGCCGCCCAGGGTCCTACGTTATCTGTGGCTGGCTCCACTCAGAATTGTCCCTCATGCTTTTCGGTCTGAACTGAGTAACCAGGTAATAGTATTGCTGTAACCCTCATCCTTGCTTGCCCTAGCCCCTCCATATAGTTTGTCATCCCCACTCATTGGGGCATGTGTGACTTGAAGGATTAGGACCTGAATATTAGTTGGGCTCTCTGCAGGCACAGAAGTGAAGTGAATTGCAGGATCAGGGACCTAGATGGTAAGCCATTATAACTGATTTTGCTCATGTGAGGCGATTTATATACCATCCTTTAGCATTATAAAATAATAGTTGGTATGGCACCACCCATCTTTTCATGATCTCTGTGTTTGTGTGTATGTATCTTCCTACTGTACTCTCCACTCCATGCATCTGATGAAATGGGTTTTAGCCCACAAAAGCTTATGCCCAAATAAATGTTAGTCTCTAAGGTGCCACAAGCACTCCTCTTTCTCTTTGCTGATACAGAGACTAACACTGCTACCACTCAAACCTATAAATAATAGAATTTCTTCTGAGGGTTTAAGATCTAATGTAACAGTGAATCCATGTGTACTCCAATTGCTTGAGGACTACTACACTATTGTGTTGCATGAATAAAATAAGTAGTTTTGACATTTGTCACAGCACAGACAATTAAATTTGCAATGTTCACCTCATTGTTCACCTCACTTTAATAGGCCACCTTGAGCACTTTAATTGTTAATTGCCCATTAAGTAGCTACCTGATCATACAAACACAGAAGAGGAAATATGATGAATTCGTGTCTGTAGACCAAAGTCAGTTTCCATGCAAGATTTCAGTTGGGCTTTGGCTAAAAACCAAAACAAACCCAAACAAACAAACAAAAAAACCCACCACCACCCTTCAGGTCATTACTATTTGAACTAAAGAAAAAACAAGTAGGCTGCTTATCCTCTCCACAGGCAAGCCCTTAGAAGGGAAAAACCACTTACTCGCACACAAAACACAGAGCCAGTACTTCACAAGAGAACCACCCAACCTTGATAGTTACATTCAATCTTTTGGACTGGCTTAGGATTTCCTAGCTTTAAAATCAGTGTTTATGTTCAGATCTTTTGCCCCTCACAATTTTACTCAGATCCCAAAACAGATGTGACAAAAACAGAATTGGAAAGAGACTTAAGTTTATCACCAATACAGTATGTAATAAATATGGCTCTCTCTTTTCCACTGCATTCCCTCCTATCACCTGTTATTCATTCCCTACAGTTATTACTGGCAAAGGCAGAGGTTTACTTCCACAGTGAAAAGTTTGCATTTTCCTTGAAGTGAACTGGCAGTATTCAGTTCAGGGATAAAAAGTTCAGTGATCCTTCATCTAAATTTTGGTGATTAGGGTCCTAAAAAACAAATCTACCCTCCCAAAAACCAATCAACACTCCAAGAGTGTCCTGATTTGGTATCCCTCCTCTCCAACTGCATGATATCCCTACACAGATGGTAGCAATGTGCAGCAATTTTGTTCCCTGAAATACCCATCTCAAAAGCTTTGTTGAAAGGCTCTCTTCTCCAAGTAAACTTTGCTATTTATCTCCTCTCCCATTGTTAAGCATTTGACACATAAAACCTCAACAAAAAGCTAGAGTAGCTGAACCAAAATTTCTCATTTTCCCCGTATGGAAATGAACCCTGCTGCAATTGCTACACTGTAGGAGTGCTAATGGCATGGCAGCTCTGTAGTCATTGCCCCATGTTGTACTGCTTTAGAACCCTCCTCCATCAGCTCTGAACATTCTCCCTCTATTCCTTGTGATTTGACCTCCTTTTGGAGAGAGGGAGAAAAGAAACTTTTAGGTTTCCTGAACACTACTCTCCTTTTCCTCCATAGGAGAGCAATCCCAATGCAGAGTTTGTCCTAAATTTCCTTGTATCACCATTACAATATTACTCCTCCTGCCTCTATTCACCATGTAAATAAGACACTGCTTTCTTTTGTTTTTGACCTTTTCTGGGGACTTCATCTTAGGCCTTTTCTAAAGTGAGCTAATTTTTGCCTAAAAATAAGCTAAAAGTTGCTATCACCTATTCATTATTGGAGCATCTGTGCAGACAAGGTGTTGGGGGCTGCCAGCATGTAAATCATCATGTTGGGTAAACCTGCTCTGAGCCAGTTTAAGAGGACACTAGTTTTGAAATGCTGGTGGCCATCTATGCTAGCTGTCCCACAGGTAGAGAAATTCAGGCACAGAGAGATCTCTCAAACATTCCTATAGATTTTCTTGCCAGCTGAGCAAGGTATGTTACCTCGATATAAAAGTACCACTCTGTTCTCTGCACTGACTACCCACTTTATGCAATACTACTGATGTCAAGGAAGCTGTTTAAGGGGCAGTTAGAATTTGGTCTATTGTCTGCTGTTCATAGGATGTTTATACTTTGATTTGAAGCAACTGATTTCAAATATCATCCAAATTTTATGAAAAAAAACCCACCCAGACTGCAAATTTGAGAAACTTCTCCTTAATCCCAGCTTCAATACTTAAGGTTTTTTTTAAAAAAAATAAAATATATATGGACAAAAGATCACTTAAAAACCTTATCAGATATACAACACAGAACCTGCTGAAGCCCACTGCCAGAGTCATCAAGCTTTTGCTCTTCCACTGCAATTTGAAGAAAGAATTAAAGCCCACATGCTAGCAACCTATTTACAGGCCACGACGCCTAGAACTGACACATGCAGTGCAACTGGTGTCAGTCCCAAGATATTAGAGGCATAAGGTGGGTGAGATAATCACTTTTATTGGACCAACTTCTGTTCTGAAAGCTTGTTTCTCTCACCAAACAAAAGTTAGTTCAATAAGAGATACTCCCTCACCCACCTTGTCTCTTACAGTTATCACAGTAATTTCCAATACATTTTAAAAGTCTATTGACGGAGCCCACTTTTTCAGGCAAGGGGAATTCATTCTTCTGAGTGGTGCAATCTAAGGTGCAAGCCATATTAGCTATAGCTAATCAATGGTCTATGGTGATTGACATGTTCAGGAATTCCAAGCAAGAACATGGAGCTCCTGTTCAGGCTGGAATTATAGCTCTGTTTGTTTTGAATTAAAGGATATCCCACAGGCTGTCTCAGAGTTCTTTCAGAGTCCTGTAAAACGTGTCTGAAAATAGACATGACTTTTTTTGTGCTCTTAATCATTATGTGAGAAATTCTGATCTAAATTACACCAGTATAAATCTAGAGTGACACACAGATTGCAAGGATTTATTCCAGACTACATTGCTTTTAACAAGAGTAGAATTTGGCCTTTTCATCCGGAAAAGCTCCTTTTAAAATGAATTCTCTTCTCATGGGACTGGCAAACTGGACTTTAAAGCCCCATTTCCTCCTGCATTTCCACAGCACTCAGCATATATATTAACAAAGAAGATACATTTTTTAAAGATACAGAAACTTAAAATAGACTTTTTAATCAAGACCCCAACTTCAGCAGCTGTTATAACAGTAGCCATCAGAAGTCAGCACTGACAGAGACCTATGGGGTCTTTCCATTTTAATCTTGAAAGAAATTTGCAGTAGCGAATCTCTGTGGAAGCCAGGGTTTGCTAAGATTTAGATTACCCATTTCCCTTATCTAATGAATCCAGGCACTGCAAACTTCCTAAAGCTCTAAAATGACAAACACCGAGAGAGTCAATGTGAAATTGAAAGACCATTTCTGCTGCAGACTCTGGGACTCTATGTCAGTGCAGAAAACTGGAAAGTTTTACAGCTGCTGAATTGTCAAAATTAAGGATTATAGGTTTGAGATGCAATTAAAAAAAAAAAAAAAAAGAGACTGGCTCAGGTCTTGTATTAGATGAGGAATCTGCCACAGAAAACCCACTTACTGCATCAAACTATATTGAGGGTAGTTAATTTAAAAAAAAAAAAAAAAAAAAAATTATTGCATCATGCCTTTGGTCAGATCCTCTCCTGGGGCTTGACATCAATAGAGCCAGGCCGATTTACACCAGCTCACGGCCTGGCCACTTTGTGTGCAAGTACTCCTACTTAGTGGCAATGGTCGAAATTCCAATCCATTTGCATTGTCTACAAACTTCTAAAACACATTTCTAAAGTTAAGTCCAAAAGCAGCTTTAATAGAGCTATCTAATAGAGCTTGTCTACATTTAAAATGCTGCAGCAGCACTGCTGCTCCTGCATTGCTATAGCACATCAGTGAAGACACTACCTGCACTGAGGGGAGGGATTTTCCTGTTGATGTAGGTACTCCACCTCCCTGAGAGGCAGTAACTAGGTTGATGGGAGAATTCTCCCGTGGACCTAGTCCTGTCTACACTGGAGATTAGATTGGTTTAACTGCATTGTTCGGTGGTCTGGATTAATTTTCCTACCCTTCATTAATCCAAAGACTCTGTATGGTAGTTTTCTGCAACCTCCATCTTTCCAAGCTCCCTCACCCACCCCTCGATATTTCATAGGCTAGGGAGTACTTTGTATGGATAGCCATAATAGACAGAAGACCCTGTTATGAAAGTGAGGAGTCAGGTTAAACAGACTTCTCCTAACACGCAAGAAGGAGCTTTGTTGGTGGTGGTGGGTGGAGAAGAGGATTTAGCTCTTCTTGTAACAAAAGGGTTTCCACTGATATTCCTGGGGCACTGTACAGATGTAGATATCCACCAACAGGGATCCAGTTACAGGATTGAGTCCCCACTAAGTATTGCTCATAATGGAGCACTGTCGTCTCTAGACTAAAACGATTAAGGGCCAGAGCAGGAAGCCTCAGAAGGACTCGAGTTCAATTTGCTTATCAGAACTTGGGCTCATACCTTGCGCTGGCACTGTAGTAAAATATTAAGTAGGGCTGGGGGGAAGTGGAGCAGGGGAAATTCACTAACTTGTTAGTTCTATCAGTCTTTTTAGATAAGAGAATGAACTGAACTATACTGGCCAAGTGCGAGAGACATCTGATAGGACTTTTGACAAGAGTAAGGAACAACTGTTAGCCTTAGATTAAACCTATGTTACTGAGGAGATAAATATTTGCCAAACTATGTGTACACCCTTGCATGTGTAAAATAGGACAGTATAAATATGGCTAATCAATCCTAATGCGTTGCTCTATTGAAACAATTTGGAATACCTTGAGTATGGAAGGTGCTGAATAAAACCCAAGATCTGCTGCATGAAAATGTGCATGCTTTACATTTGAGACAAACTTCCTTTCCAACACATGTTTTGGAAAGCGTTTCTTCATATCACCATCCTGCAAATGTTCAAGTGCTTTGCTGTTATGCAATAGAGTCTTCCTTGTGACCACAGGAAGATAGATATCTTATGATCAGTTGAGGTTAAACAGCAAGGCTAAGAGGAAGTTTACAGGACAGACAAAACAAAAACCATAAGCCAAACAGGGTTTAATATGTCAGTCAGAGTAGACTTTAGAAAGAGTTATTTCAAGATAGATCATTTTTAACAACAATCTTTGGTGGTGAACTTTTGCAGAGTACAAGCTTTCAAAGCATAGCTAATGCAAACAATCAGAGGGGTAGCCGTGTTAGTCTGGAATTGCAGAAGTGACAAAGAGTCCTGTGGCACCTTATAAGGTGCCACAGGACTCTTTGTCACTAATGCAAACAGCCTTTCATTTACAGTGGTAGAAGGAACAGAAAGTTCCTTTCCTAACTTGATAGAGGCAAAAGTTTTCATGGTAAATACAAGCACAGCAAACATTTTGTAAAACCCATAAGACCCTTGCTTCCATATGGTCAACAGGCAAACAGAAAGTAAAGGGATTTTCTGGCAGTGAAAGAGAACAGACAATGATTGTACCCAGTTTTTGTTATTTATGGTGCATAGATGCTGGATCTAGGGCTGCTGAGGATGCTGCTGCACCCTCTGGCTTGAAGTGGTTTCCATCATAGACACGATTTACTGTTTGGTTCAATGGTTCAGCACCTCCTCTGTACAAATTGTTCCAGTACCCACCATGGAGGAACAAAGAATTATCCTATTCCTGCGTCCAGCAAGAGTGTCGTAAGTCTTTTTCATGACTGTTATGACGGAGCTAATATATTATTGACGTGCATAAAATGCACATGCTACTGGACTGTTATTTCTCATGTCTCCAAAAGAATCTCAGAAGTGCTGATAAAAACAAACAACTCCACTCCCCCAACTCCCAAGAATTCTAGCATGATTTACTCTGTGCAATAATTTAGTTTTTACTAAGTTTTAGTTTTAAAATAAGTTAATTACTATGAACCACCTTTGTAAAAGAGGAAAATTGCACTATAAAAAGATACATAAAATAGAGATGAAGAGGACTCCTTATGTGTTCCTTACAAATAAAATACATGTTCAATAAGTGACCTTTTGAGCATTTAAGAACAAAAACATCTGATCATGGTTCAGAAAACAAAATCTCCCAAATACACCAAGAAATCACAACCAAGTATAGTTCTTATTCACATGCTAACTAGTGAGAGTTTGCATGATTGGACCTTAAGAAAAGAACACAGCCAGTGAGCCAAATAAAATACAGAGGATTCTTGCCAATAGAGTTAAAGCTGTTATAGTAAAATAGTGTACTTCCTTGTTGCATTACATGCTTTAATGAGTTGCTGGAACCATACATACTATCAGAGTTTAGCCACTTTCTTGGGTACTATTCAAGAAATAAAGGAATGTAAATATACTTACCTGGATGTCTGTAAGTTGTGTGCTAGTTTTTAGAGGTCCCTTCTGTTCTCCTTTTGCTTTCCAGTCCCCTCTTTTCCCAGTGCTTACATAAAGGAAGTGGTAATACTACTTCACTTGGAATAAAGTTAAAAATCCTCTAGCAAGGGGGCAGGGAGCTGCTTTTATGTCTCAAATTATATAGTTTAAAACTATTATAAAATAGGTTAAAAGGCAAAGCAAAGACTTTGCTTTTTTCAGAAGCCCTCCAGCAGCTGAGCTGCTAAACCACAGGAACTGGTCAGGCCCATACAGGTGTTGTTAATTAGTAGAGAAAGCCTTGCCTGGGTACTAGCCTTAAAGATAGATGCCTTTGGAACACCGGCCTTCAAAAGCCAGCAAAAATATGCTGTCCTGCTCCACGGGGTATTTCTATACTGAAAGAAGATAAAATATTTCATTTAATTAAGAGTACTGTTCATCCTTGCTAGCTAAGGATCATGAAATAACTGTTCAGATTACAAAAGCCATTGAGCTACCTCTGGCTAATGAGAGTGCCTAACCAATTCACGTACCTTTATGTGGCCTTGCTTTAAACATCTTTACAAAAAATACTGCTGTCCTTTAAGTGTGTTACCAGGTTGTACATGAAAAGCAGGGTATGCATTTCTTGCAGCAATTGATTATCTTTGTGGAAGAAACTATGCTTCTCACAATCTTAGTTTTGAATAGACTATTGAGAGTCTTTCAAGGATACCATGAACTTAAAAGCCATACATTGAAAATAAACACACTTCCTAGTATCTCCTAGTCTATATGTCCATTAATGGCATACTAGAATACCATCAGCATTTATATAGCACTTTTCATCTTAAAGAAAGACCTGCACAAAAGTTAGGTAATTAAGCCTCCCAGTCTTAGGAAATGGACACCTATTTATTAGTCTGCCCCTATTTACAGCAGAGTACAATGAGGCAGGCCTGAGAAACGACAGTAGGCACAGTGTGTCACATTTGGGCCAGGATTCTACCAATAGTTCTGTACTGAAGTCAATGGGGCTCCGCACAGGAGCAGGAATCTTAGTGCATGGAGTAACTTGCAGGATTGAGGCTTTAGCTATTTGCCTCTTCAAAAGGTTTTCAGACGTTGGCAAAGGTATGGCAAACTTGGAGGGCTCCATGTTTCCTACAACAGAGCTGGCTGGGGGTGCCTGTCTAGCCCCAACCCCTCATGCATTTGCAATGAACGAGTGACATTTTATTCATCTGGCTAAGGGCATGGTGCATCTGGTCCCCTTGTTGGAGAGACTCTGCTTGGGTTCTTTCCCCCTGGACCTCACAGCCCAATGGATTTCTCACATTCAAATGATTTTGAAGTGGCTGCATCATTTCTCTCTTGCTGTATTTTGATTTCAGGGCTCTTTCAGGTCATTCCTTCTAGTCCTTCCCTCTAGAGTACAAGCTTCAAAGAAACTCCACGACAGATTGTGCCACAAAGGGCCAGGGAAGAATTCCACAGGTGCAGGCATGTTTCAATCTGCTGTAAGAGACCGGATGCAGAGGGTAGGATAGTCTACATAGCATTTGCATCTACTGTGATTCTAATTTGCTTGTGGCTATCCCTGACAGCCTTCAGGAAGCTGCTATAAACTAGAAGATCCCTGGGGTTGTTCTAATTTGTGTTGGTGGCAATTTTGGCCCTACAGCAACCTAGAATCCTGATAGAGCAAAAGTGACATAAAGGCACCTCTGCCTTCCCCACTGTCTGTGCTGCGTCTTCTAAACTGACCCTCTGTGAGGCATAACACAGAACACCAACCTGAGGTTGTAGGAAAGTTTAGAACCCCTGATATTGGGGTGAACTCAAACTCTTCCACAATACACTCCCACAATTCTTTATAGGGTAGTTTGCTCTGCAGACTGATTTATAGCACAATCAGAGAGAAAGTATCTCCATACATATTGGGTCTGTTTCTAACCTCACTATTTTTATCCAAGCTATTGCTCTCTGCACCAAATAGTTTCTCTGTACCTCAGGTGGGATTTACCTAGACAGTGGGCAGTGGGTGTTCCTACTACTGTTGCCTTTTCTTGGTGTTTTCAATCAGGGCAGTTCTGGGAACAGTGCCCCACCAGAGGAGGGTGCTGTGGAGACACATTGAATCTGCATACCCTTCCTTCCTGCTGCTGCCCATTCTTTGAGCTGTTCTGGTCCCTACAATTATTGCTGTTCAGAGGACTTTCCACCACTACAATCTATTTCTATTGTCAACATTCCATGCCAGGTTTTACATTAGTGGTAACAGCATGAACATGACCCAGTGAATATGAACAGACCACCACCACTATCCGAAGTTATGACAGATAAAGCAAACCCCCTCCCTACAACACATTCATCATAGTGCTTCTAACTTCTGACAGTTCAGGGAACTAAAAGCAGCAGAACCTGATACAGTAGATATTGAATATTAAATCATTGCTATTAGGAGATCTTTGTTCTGATGTCAGTACTTACAAAAATATTATGAACTTTATTCTAGGAAAACCCGTCTTACTACCTGCACTTGATCGACTGGGATAGCATCATCTTGTTTCTTCTCAGGAGAGTTCTGATTTTTCAAAAGACTCAATTCCTAATTTAAAGAACACTTGAAAAATTTACCTCTGCAAGCACTATGAAAATATCATACCATCTTTTTCAGGACTTTTTGGGGGTGGGGGTAGGAGGCAAAGACTAGGAGGTTTCTCCTCAACTTCCAATATCACCCCACAATAATGTCAGGTTGCCATTCATTTATGAAAAGTTGTAATATTGGGAAGCAACTATGGAAAATAAGATTCCTGGTAAAGTGACTTTGATGTTATTATAAAAAGAAATAGCACCAGTGGTAATGATAAGAGTAAATAAGTACATAAAATATAGAGATGCTGAATAAGGCAAGAAATTGTTTCTAATATGAACAAATGCATTGAAATGCTTGCCACCAAAATGGATGCATTTAAATTGCTGTTTAGGTGCCCTGCTACATTGCTGTTTACAGCATATTACTTCCAATGCAGTGTTCATGTAATTATGGCCAGGCCAGTAATTTTGCTAATGAACAAAGTGTAGCCCTCAACCATAACTCCAAAATTTATAAATGTTCATTTACAAGATAAAATGTCTTCCTCTTTGTCATTTCATAGGGGCATGTGAAGAAGAGCACTGATCTTAAGACTTGAATGAAAAGTTAGACACCATGGAAGTTTAAACTAAAGATGAGATACTGTCACATGTACTATAAAAATCTGTGATTGCAATGAAATAAGGCTCTGCTTAAAAACCAGTAAAGTGTGTAGTTATCAGCAATAAAAAAGTTACAGAAGAGTATTTGTTAATTACTTACATTGTAGTTATAAATAATTACTAGCATCTTTCAGTAAATTCTAGCTTTTAAATTTTTCTTCAAAGTTATTTAGAAATAATTTTGGACTAGACACTTTCTTATTTTCCGTGAATGTTTTTACTTGTAAGTGTTGCACAATGGGATAATTAGGCTGCTGGTACTACTTAAGGTGCCACATCTGTAATTAATTTTTCAAACTTACTACAGAAGCAGCAAGCAAGCTGGTTGGGACTGTACCACCTTCTGACTGAGGTTCAGCTGCATTTAAAAATAATTGCCTTAATCCCCCAGCCATACAGAATAGGGTAATACCTATTGAGATTTTAATAGAGGACTTCACACCATTTTGTAAAACAATCTAGACCTTAACACTTTTCCTTTAAATCAGCTAGCCCACAGTGTGGATATAGAGTGCATAGACCAGTGCATTTTCACCAGACAGTTTGGTAGACTATAATTAACATACTTATAATTATAAAATCAGTATATAGTTTGTCATCATCTACACCTGAAGTCTTTAGTCACATTGTCCTTTACCTTTACAGCAAGAGCACAGTTTCCTGGGAAGACAGGCCCCAACCTGTGCCCAACTCTCCCCAAACTCAGCACCTTTTCCGTAGCAGGTGTTTGTCTGGTCTGGTCTGGTCTGGAACTATTTCTTTTATCCCCAAGTGCTACTTCAGCCTGCTAGAATGCTTATCCTTCTGTTTCCCACAGAATGAGCTGGGTCTGGTTTATATAGGCCCAAGCCTCTCCCACTCCCAGCAGCCTCTGAGGCTATCTTTGAAAACAGGTTGCTAATTTCTCATTTCATTTCTTGTTAAAGACCTTTGTAAATGTTATTTTCCTCATTGGATGCCAGTGTTAAGTGGTAATCTATGTATCCAATTGTAACAATATGACTCAGAGGCTTTCATTGTCTGTTAATTTTTTTTAATAACAAAAATGTTCCCTTAATAATTTGTAATTTATGAGTTCATTTATAGAGGTACCATAATTACACGTGTTGTACATGTATTAAATTAAGCCTCTCAACTCACACACTTTACCAGTGAGATTAAAAGTATTTATTCTGCACTGAGCATAGTATGACTTCAGTTCCTGCTCCTCACTGATACAAGTTAAAGCATCCCTAATTTTTAGGCTTTTGGCATTTTATCCATCTCAAAATGTTTTGCTGACAGAATTTTTTTTTCAGTATTGCATATTGTATTAGGCCACAATCTTGCAACCTGCAAATGGTGGCTCCTGTGTGGAGCCTCATTGACTTCCCTGATCTGACTCTTCATATCAGTTCCCTTGGTGCAGGGTTTGCCTGTAGGGATTAGATTGCTCAGTCAAGGCCTAAATAGAATATCTCAGTTTTGTACTTTTTCCTGTATCTCAGTTTAAAACACTGTTGCATCCTTTATGGATTTTACATTTTTGCGCAAGGCCCAGTCTGTCTGAGAACCCAGATGAGAATGACCAACAGCAGCTTGCAACTGTCAGTCCTTGCTCTCATAGCTTCTTAGAAACTTGAAAGAAAGCTCCCTTTCCCTATACATTTTGTCTTATTTTGATTTGCTTTTACCACTTCTATTCCTTGTGGAGCAGCAGCCAGCATGGTTTTAAAGCTGCTTGAAAAACAACAACATTGTCTCAAAAAATTCATTTCCTTTGGTTGAAGTTAGAAATTTTGATGAAAAAATGTTTTCAGAATCCCAAGTTTTAACATGTTTGGATCAGGTCTAACAGCTTGGGTGCAGTGATTTCCTTGATATCATGCATAGCATATATCATCAGTAGCTGAAGGACAGTTCTGGCTGGGAATAGATTTTGTACTCCTGTTGGGTGGATCATTTTAAGAGAACAAATATTAAAAGGGCATGTACTATTTTGTTTTTTATTATTATTTCCCAGTGAAGATGGAGAAGGACATTTCCCCAGCAGATTATAGAGCTTTTAAGGGTAGTCAGATTTACGAGCATGGAGTACATGACATGACCTTTTTGGTCCCAGTGAAATCTCACAAGCTTAAGTCATGATTCAAACTCCATTAAAGTCAATGAAAAGGCTTTTGTTGAGTCCAGTGGATCAATTCCTTGAAGAAGATTCCACATTCAGAACTTTTCCTAACTAAAAATTGTTATGTTTATGGGATTTCAACAGTTATTATAAGCCACTGGGAATCTTTCATATCTGCCAGTTTGAAATGCTTGCTATTATTTCCCATGTTGGGACTTGCATCCATTGCCATAGCCAAAAATATCTGATGAGAGCCTACTTAACGTGCTTACTGTATTCAGAAACTAACATAAGAAGTCTGGGAAATACACAGATTGTAATTAACATCATGTTTGCTGACAAAGAATTATTTGTGCCTTGCCAGCAAGTGGAGTCCTTATTTAATTTTTAATACAGACTTGCCATGAAGTACTTTTTGATGCTTAGATGTGAAATGTTCCAGAGGAATTTTTCTAACTTCTAGAAAGTGTCTAATTTGTGAGATTGAAGAGACATAACTTGGATTTAGATAACTTCACACCCAACTCTCTGCAGCAAGAATAATATGTACTGTCTTTTACATTTTAGATGTCATCTATTGTGTGCCACTGCTTCCATTGCAGAGTAATGTGATGCAACACAAGACAACTGCTAAAGTTTACTTATCCCTTAAGTATCTACTGTATCCATTAGGTTGTGGAAAGTGCACATAGCTGACTATATGAATTACTTTGGAAGAGTTTAGCACGTGTGTGCAGTTTTAGTTTTCCAAAAAGCTCTGGCTATTCCACAATAGAAAGACATTTTCCATATGGCTTATTGGGAATTTAGGAGCATAAAATGATACTCAGCAGTGATATTTACTGTAGCATATTGAATAGTTTTTACAGTTCAGAGACATAATTTTCACAGTCTTGTCAATTCCAATCTGTACACACTGATTATTTGCCTGGAAGTTTGACTCTCTCCTTTCCCCCCCTATTTTATTCTCCTTTGTTCTCCATTCTGATGATAAAAGGTCAATGAAAAGATAGGAATTTGCTAATACAGTGGGAATGTCCTTCAGTGCAGCTCTGAGACAAAATCCTATTCAAGAAATAATGTTCACACGGTCATCTTATCTTTGCCACAGATGTTTTATATAGGATTCTCGGTACACATTCTGTGTACAGTGCATAACCAGCTACAAATGGCTGCCCAATGGTATGGCACTGAAGATCTTGCAGAATAATCCGGAAGAATTTAATGGCAGACACAGGCAGCTCCTTTTGTTTTCAGCACGTTTGCTTGTACTTAGTGCCTCATGAACAAAATAGCGACCTAGCACACGGAGGTCTTGATCCAGGACTTGGGGTCCTAGGCATTGCAGAAGGGGTTCTCAAACTGGGGTCTGGATCCCTCAAGGGATCGCGAGATTATTACATGAGGGGTTGCGAGCTGTCAGCCCCTACCCCAAACCTTGCTTTGCCTCCAGCATTTATAATGTTGTTAAATATATTAAAAAGGTGTTTTTAATTTATAAAGTGGGGGTGGCACTCAGAGACTTGCTATGTGAAAGGGGTCACCACTACAAGAGTTTGAGAACCACTTCATTACAGTTATACAACAACAATAACAACAATAACATATGGAACGAGTACTGTAGTCACAATGGGTATTGTGACACAGCATTTTGGAGTCTGTGGGAGTGAGCCATCCAGCCTGGGCTGACGGACCGGCTAATAATGCTCATGCTAGCACACTCAAAATAGCGTAGGCAGTTCTTTGAAAGTCTGGCTTAGGTTAGAATGCAGACTCCAAAGCCCCTTCCCTCCCTACTCTTCATGCCTGAACTCCAGCCAGAGCTGCAACTTCAAAGTGCTGTCTACACTGCTATTTTTAAAGCCTGAGTCTGTCCACCTGTGCTAGGAGGCTTGCTTCTGCAGGCTTCAAAATGCTGTGTAGACGTACCTGAAGATTTGAACACATTTTTATTTTAATGGCAAGAAAACAACCAAACAAACAGTAGAAGGGCACAAATCACTCACAGCCAAGGAAAAACAGCAAAGGCTTGATCCATTTCTCACTAAAGTCAATAGAAAAGCTCCCATTGACTTCAGTTGGAGTTCTAATTAGGCTATAAGGGAAACTGAGTTCTAAGGTTACACAAGGAAAGAACTGAGAGCAAGTCACTCTATGGAGGAGGAATCTAATATAAACTCAACATATCACCCATTGTAGACAATAATATGTTTTCCTTTGTCTCCCAAAGGCCTGATCCTAGGCCCAAAACTTCTATTGGCTTTACAAGGTGCAGGATCAGGCCCCAAGGCAGCAGAGTCTGTCATTTGTCAGATCGGCTCCCTAGTCCCACCTGCCAGAAGTGGACTATTCATTAGAGGCTGCAGAGTTGTTCTCTTGTCACTTTGTGACCTATGGGGAGCATTCCTTTCTCCATGGTCCGTGGTGGAGTGCCCCACTTATAGCCTGCTTCTTCAGGTTGTGCACAGCATCCAGAATTTGGTCTCAAATTACTCAATTTTGCTTTGGAAATTAGTTTCAAAGCCTCTGCTCTCTAAATACACATTCCTAACCTCCTCTCCCTGATTCTGCTTCTCTTGCCATCCTTTTGTTTCGTGTCTTCTTTACATAAACTTGACATTGGAAGTTCATCTTTCTTTAATAACTAGTGAAGTTCTCTGGCTAATGAAGGTCGTGGCTGAGGTTCCAGGATTAGGTGTTACATAAAGCCATTGTACCAAGTTCCCATACATCATTCCTGTAAATCACCCAGGAGGTTTCTTTTCTAGTGTTTGTCACGCTAACATGATTTAATTTCAGGAAGAAAGGCAAACGTTATTAAGACTCAATGAAGCAAATGGAGGATGGGATCATTTAACATAACGCTGATAAAGCTGGCAGCCCGTTACATGAAATTTCTTGTCTGAGTTATGGTAATGTCTAACTTTTTTCATATTTCTAACATTTTCCTTGAAGTGTAAAAATTATTTTTTGTGTTTTGTTACTAATGTAATAAGTTTACAGATGATAGAATGGGGGTGGGGTAGTTCTAACCTCCTTCCCCAAGGCTTTGAAAATACACTCATAATATTCTCTCTGAGAATAGACTGTACTTCTGTTTTTGCTTCTCCCATGCAACTGCAATTGATTCCAGCAGGAATTCTGCTTCCATGTTTAAGGGTCTGATTTTTCAGAAGTGCTTCACAGAGCTGGGCGAATAACTGATTTTTTGATTTGGTGGCAGTTCTGGAAGACTGAGAAGAAAATTGGTTTGAATCAAACCAAATCGGACATTTTTTGGAACATTTGGAGAATTGAAAAATCTATTCCTGGTCTGAGCAGGGATGTGAACCTGGCTCTTCAGCAGCCCAAGAGATTGCCCTAACCACTGGGTTTAAAGTTATAAAGGGATAGGGAGTAGGGGTGGATGGGAAGTAGAAGCAACACCAACACATGCCTCTTCCTCTGCCTACGGTCATTTTGTGAAACTATTACATGAAATTTGCAAATAATTTTGGATTGGCCAAAAGCGTATTTTTCACTGAATAGACTGTTTACCTGCACACTTCAACCAACTGTAATGCTAAGCACTCACAACTGTCTTTAAGGCACTGGGATTAGTGGATGCTCAGAAAAATCAGATCCCGATCTGATACAGACATGCTCTAGGATATCTGTAGGTGTGGAAATAGGTAACAGGTCAAGTGCCAGGAGATGGTACTCAAAGATACGCAGCATTATTCCTGGTTTTTATTGGATCAATAAAACTTTTTGCTGTGCACTGCAGCTAGCTTATTGCATGAAGCTCTTTGTATGCAGGGCTTACCACCACCATTTCCAAATTGTCCTCTAAAACTGACTCCAAGAGGTGGTCTATTTTATCCTTTGTAGAAATGGATGAGAAGTCAGCTTGCATCTGATTTGACTTCATTCTAATAAATGCTGCTAACTGGTCTGTATCAAAATTGATGCAAGTATGTCCTTGAAATATTGCCCTATACTTTCAGGGAAATAATGGAGACAATTTACCCTTTACATTCAGTGATTCCTGCTTTATAAGCAGAAACTAACGCTAAGGTCAAATCTAAGCCAGGCTGAAACATCAAGGAACAAATAAACTTCTCACAATAACAAAAAAGCTCTTTCTGCTTTTATGAAATATTTTACCCAGGGTCTGAGCCATCACCATGGCTACAGAGAGAGATGCAATTTTGACCCCACAGCTAACTAGTGCAGCCTCACTAATGGAATACCCCAGCTTGGGAAGGGGTCTGACTAAGGTGGTAGGAGATGTGTAGTTCCACCAAGCAGCTTCTAATGCCTGAAGAAGAGCAGTGGTGGAACCAAGGCCTGCCCTTGCCTGTGGATGAATTTCCCCCAGGGGCACAGAAAGAAAAGGTGGGTGAGGTAATATCTTTTATTAGACCAACTTCTGTTGGTGAGAGAGACACGCTTTCAACCCAGAAATCCCAGAGTGCAGTGGGCCAGGCTGGTAATTTATACCTTATTACAGTAATGTGGGGGGAAAGCTCTTTCCTTTCACTCAGTCTCACAGCTGAGGCTACTCATTGTTAAACACGCGCACGCTTTCAACACAGTCCAAAGATTTCCTTTGATGAATTTCAGCCAAATATATTAGAAATGAGTGTCTGGGATTCTTCATCAATGGGTTCAGGGAATCACCAAAATCCCTGGCTATATTTTAGTGAATCAAATGCAGTTCATTTAAAGAACAGCAAGATTTCATTAATTCTGATACAGCATTCGTATGTGTGTCTATGGCTCAGATCCCGCATGCCTTAAATCAAGAAGGCATTAGGGCCAAGTGGAATTGCACCAGGGATGAATTTGGACTGCTAACTTTAACATGATTAGTCCTGTAAATAAGAAGAGCAGAATTTGCCCTCTGTGTTTGTAACTGTTGAGATTAATGATTGTGGCTCATCACTTTCCACAGTACTATGCCAGTCTGTGCTCTTTTATCTCAGTTACTTTATGTAAGTGTCTTATATTTCTCTATTTAACTCCAGTAATTGTAACTGTGTAGTCATAAAGTTGACTTACTGAATATTATTTGATGGGTGATTTTACACTGTTCTGAGTGCTGTATTTATATTGTAATTATTAATGTCTTCATAAATGTGATCCATTGAAGTAATAAGGTTTTAAGAGAACTGCTGCATCTCATTGATTTCTTCCTGTAACTATGAATGTTTTCTTGCACTGGTAGGTGTATTTACCTTCATTTTTATTGACATTTGCAGAATAAAGGACTGCTACTTTAGTCCTATATTCATATTATTTAATATATATTTATATTAAAATCTGGGTTAGGGAACATTACAGTTGCAAAGTAAAGCATAAGAAATGCCAAAGTTAAGGTTTCTCATGCAGCCCTAACTCTGTCCCCGTGGACATATGTGCTGTGATATTCAATCACATGCTGTTATTTCCACAAACTCTTTGCCTTATTCCGAGTGCATAGGAAATGTGCTGCTTCTCTGCATAAAGGTAAATGTACTCAGTGAGTAGGCTGGACAATGCATAGTGAATACGACTATGAGCTGTCCAATCCTTATTTTATTCTGACCTTCCTACAAGTGGACCTAGGACTCGTTTACTAAGCACCACTGCCAGTCCTTTGTGGGGCTGAGTCTGCTCTCCATTACACTGTATGAAAGTGGGTTTAGACTGGGGTAATTGTAAACTAAATTTAGACCAAAATAAGGCATATAGCTCTTCAGGGCCTGGTCTGATTCACTGTCCTTTTCAGTTTGGTGGTAGGATTGTAACAAGGGGCTCCTGAGAAACACATCCAGCCCATCCATGGCCTCTGAGAGCCCAATATACACATTATTTTAGGGAAAATATAGATTTACAATTAATTTCATTATAATATGAAGAATTAAGTGGATAATTTAAAAAAAACCACAAAGAAAACACAAAGCAAACTTTTGAACAAATTGTGTGTTGTGCAAAAAAGAATCAACCTCTCAAAAAGAACTTGTTGAAGTCACAAAGTTACTCCATGGTGAGCAATGTCCCCTTATTTGGCAGCCAATGAAACATGCCATCCCGTTTGGAAGAGTTCAAGGTTTTCCTTTTGTGGGATGGGGTTGCTGGTGACTGCTTTGCTCTCCAAATAATTAAGCAGGGCAGGGCAGCTTGCTCAGTCTTTCTTTGATACTTTTGAACAAACTTTGGGTGGAGTGCAACACAATACAGTCCTGCAGCTCTTCATTCTGTGTGTTCTGGCCTTTTTATGCTGGGGCACTTTTCTTCTTCCCAGGGCGAGCCTCAAGCTCTGAGTATTTTTTGCATTGAGAGGTTTGTGGTAAACTCACTACACACAAGTTTAATTTTGGATGTTCCTTGTCCCAACACAATCAATGTTTTTCCAGTGAGAATGGAGGGGGAACCGCAGATTCAGTCTGAGAGTCCAGAGTGTCATAAAAATCACAAATTTAGTTTCCAGTGTCTTTGACCTGCATCTCAGATACTGGGTCCCAGGATCTGCCTGTCATCAAAACAGTGATACAACCATCTGGTGAATAAGGCCATTATAAAGCATGCTAAATATCCATGACCACTGAAAGTCAAATGTGACACATGAGTGCATTACCAGAAGAGTGAAAAGCAGACAGCCAAGTACTCCCACAGTTTCCATGTGGATTTTTGAATGTTAATGCAGTAAGGCTGTGCACTGGCATCTTTAGGGGTGGTAGTAATTCTCATGATGTTTCTGTCACTTCAAACAGCCTTGAGGTGGCATGGATTTGTGATGTCCTTATATATCCAACAATCACATCATAGCTTGAGAGAGGCATTGAGTGCCCAGCTGAGCCCCAAAAATGAATCTAGCAAAAAGTGAACTGATGACACAAATAAGGATTTTATTTAGTATGATGTACAGCTTGATAGTGTCCCTTTAAAAATGTAGAGCAAGGTCCCAATCCAGATACACACTTAAGCAAATAAATCCACCACAGAAATAACTGGGATTATGAACATGCTTAAGTGCTTTCTCTAACTGGGTTGTAGATAAAAAAAACTTTGGCAGTTTTCTCCAAATTTGTTTAATTTTGAATTAAGTTTAAAAATGCCAGGTTAATTCTTCAGGCAGAACTGGCATTCTTTTTACAAGCTGAAAAATTTACTAGACGACCTTTAGAGTAGAAGAGTGAGAAATCTGTTTTGGCTTTCTGATATCATGTGTATATATTCTCCTCCTATGTATCTCTCTGGGAAGATCAGTGTGTTGGCTACATGGTATTCAACAACAAGGTCAACCAAACTGCATGCCTACATAAGTTCATCTTAGTAGATACGGCTGTTGGATTGTTTGGGTGGGAATTATAAACATGGGTGCAGAGATTTTTTAAAATTCTATTTACCTGTAAAAGGGTCAAATCAAATATCTTAGTCAATGGGACAACTCCAAATTACCTTTGGTTTTTATATATGGCTGGGTTATGGGACAAAACTGTTGTGCCACTTCTGTCTTTCCCCAAACTTGGTTTACGGAACATAGTCCATATTTAAATTTAGGCCTGAGTAACTTTAGTTGGCCATATGTTCAATGAAAGTTAGCATTACTAAAGATATTCAAAGTAGCTTGCTGGCTTGTAGGCAAAAGTTTATTAGGGTAAGGTCATCTACTTGTCCTAAACTTTGCCTCTACCTCTCAGAGTTATTTTCTCAGTGTCATAATTAACTTATTGTCACGAGGCTGCATGGGAATGAGTGGGTATGAGAGTGCTGACAAGTCATAAATTACGTTTAAACAATTAAGACATTTATGTTTTGGGTCTAAACAGAAGTTTGCCTCCCAGCTCCTTATCACATGGCACATTCTTGCATCCTGTTTTCAAGAGACATCTGTTTTTGGTTATCAATGAATTGTTACGACACACATGCACACTAACCTGGGACCTTCAATGTGATTGCAGACCATTAACTCACATCAGATTATGGTTACCAGACTGTAACCCCTAATTGGCCTTTTAAGATATTGGGGTGTCCTCTGAGATGGAGTAAAAGGACACTGATCCCTACTAAAGACCCTAACCATGTGGAGGAAAGTGGGGGCTCTCTTGCAAGAATAACTGAATACAAAGCTGTATCCCACTCTCTTCCCTGGACTGGCTATCCAGAGACGGAGAAGTGAAAGACGCTGGCCAATGATAAGTCAAGCCTGAAGTCTACAATTGAGAGACAGCAGAGACCAAGCTCCATTGCACCTCTGCAGGTGAAAAGCTTCACGCTCATCCTGTCATGGATAGAAACGCCAGTAAACGTCAACAGTTTCTGCGCAGTAAAGAAGCTTTTTGTGTTGTAACTCCTGAGGTGTACAAGCTGCCAAGTCACTTAATGCACAGAAACTGCGCAGTTGCAGCGCTGTAAAAAACCACCCTGATGAGAGGTGTAGAGCTTTCTTTACCAGAGCTACAGCGCCGCAGTGCCAGTGTAGACACCCTGCTTGATTGCAGTGTTGTGATTGGCCTCTGGGAGGTGTCCCGCAATGACTATTCTTGCCTCTCTGGTCATCGGTTTGAACTCTACTCTCCTGCCTACAGGTGACCAACTGTGAACCCCACCTCTTAAATTTCTTGGGAATTTTAAAAATCCTCTTCCTGTTTGCTCGGTGATACGTGCAGTGGTCTCAGTGCAGGTGGCCAGGCCTGCTCCACAAACCAGGAGATCACCTGACTGGAGCAATGCTGAGCTTCTGGACCTCATCAGCATTTGGGAAGAGGAGGCTGTCCAGTCCCAGCTGCGCTGCAGCCATAGGAATTATGACACCTACGTACAGATTTCATGATGCATGACAGAAAGGGGCCATGACCGGGACACACTGAGAGGCAGGGACAAAGTGAAGGAGCTGTGGAACACCTACCATAAAGTGCAGGAGACAAACTGCTGCTCGGTGCTGCGCCCGTGAGCTGCCAGTTCTACAAAGAGCTGGATGCAATACTCAGTGATACTGTCACCTCCACTGCAAAGGCCACCGTGGGTATTTTGGAATCTCCAAGAAACTCTCATGGAGATACTGGGCAATCCACTGCTGCAGGGTCTTTGGCAGAGCTGCTTTGTTTCTTGCCTCACTAAGGATAACTTTCCCACATCACCCTGCTGTCATGGAAGGGGCGGAGGGACCATTGCTGCACACAGGTAAGCTGCATAAGGGCCAGGGGAGAAGTCACCGTCTTGGAGAAGACCTTCCCTTGATTCCCTCAGCAGTGAGATATCTTCCATAATGAACACAACCTGTAGAAAATGTAGGGACAGGAATGATTACAAGACCACCCCTAGAGTGCTGGCTCTCCCCAAGAGCCACATACCCAGTGTACGGTACAGTCCTGGAACACTGATTTCCCCTGCCCCTGTGGTTAACTCACCATTTTTTAGTTCTTGTGGCTCATGTGTGCTTGTCTGGGGTCAGCCAGTTAGCGACAGGAGTGTGAGTACTGGCTGTGTTTTAAATCACTGAATCAGTCTTGTGTGTGTTACAGACAATATTGCTTCTGTAAAATGTTGCATTTTGGCTTCACAGAGATGACCTTGGGAGCCCAGCCTCCCTCTTTGTTATGAGGGGCAGAACAGCTGTGTATAATTAGAAAGCGTCCAAGAAGAACTAAGGAGGACTTTCTGTGTGAGGTCATGATGCAAGCCGTGGCCGAAAAACAAGAACTGAAGGAGTGTCAGGACAGCGAGAAAAGGGACTAAAAGGAGAATGTGGTGTGCCAGAACAAAGCCACGGAGTGGCTCTTAAACATTATGGAGCGCCAAGCGGGCATGCTCTGGGTGCTACTAGCACTGCAAACTGAGTTGCTCTGCTTCTGTCCTCCCCTGCAGATGCTGTTGCAAAACTCTTTCCCATGCGCCCTCCTCCTCCCCCCGACACCACCAACGCACTCTTATCAACCTCCTAGTTCCAGTCTGTGCCCGCAGTATTCCACTGCTCCCCTGTCACAGCCCAGCCCTGAGGACTCCCACCGCCCACTGCACTCAACACCCGTCCCTCTGCAGTTTCGCCCTGGTGAAGTACAGTAGCCGCTTCGCTGTGTTCCAAAGGAGAAGACTGGATATGATACCTGGACATACACAAATCTTTAACCGTCCCAGGACCCCACCTTGTCCTGACACCTTCTCTTTCCCAATCCCCCTCAGTGCTGATGTGTTTCTCTGTTTGTCTCTCTCCCCCAGTTGTTGTTTTTTAATAAAAGAATTGTGTTGGCTTGAAAGCAATCTTTATCCTATTAATTGAAATCAAACAGAGCCCTGCAAAGCAATAGGCAATTTTCTTAAACCTTCCTAGTGCATCATCTGCACCAATCACAATCACCATCTAGCATTACAAGCACTGCACTCCCAAGCAGAGCAACAAATATTAGTGGCTTTTACCATCAAATTGTTGCCTCAAGGCATCCCTGATCCTTATGGTCCCACGCTACACTCCTCTAATAACTCCACTGCCACTCGTGATGTGTTAGTGAGAGCAAGCAACATATTGGTCAACAGTGCGGGATCCATTCCTGGTGACCAAAAAGGCAGAGCACCCAGTACACAAACAGTTGAAGGATGGTGCCAAATGTGGATGGAAGCGTAGGAATTGCTGGGATGTGAAGCTGTACATCATGGGGCATTGGGACAGGACCCAGGATGCCCCATGACCCCCTCTTCCTTCCCACGATTCTTAGTGGGAGAAGAAGAAAAGATGTTTTGTGGGATAGCTGCCCAGAGTGCACTGCCGTGAATACCACTGCAAGTGCCACAAGTGTGAACTCACTATTGCGCAGTGTGGACACACAACAGTGGTTTCCCTTCAGGGCTCTCTGATAGGCGCTATACCTGCTGGTGCTGTAACTCTCCCAGTGTAGACATACCCTAAGGCCAATCACATGAGTTTAAAGATTTTGAGAATATGTAAAAATCCTTCTGTAGAGCAATTTGGACTCTTGATGGACTCCAGTGCTCATTAGTGTGATGGTGTGTGTGTGTGACTGCAGTTCCCTGAAGTAGACACAACCCCCCTAAGTCTGTTATCTAAACAGTAAGAGATCTCTGGGTTAAACCACTCTCATTTTAAAACAGCTACAAGAATGGGATACTAGAACTCATTTTGTATCTGCACAAGACTGCCAGAAAGAAGCAGACATTGTGTTAAAGAGGGGATGGGAGATAGACTAGACAAACAAAAGCTTGATGTGAGTTCTGTGAGCAGAGAGCAGCCAAAGGAGTTACCAGGAAATCACTGGAAGGCTATACTTCTTTAAAACCAAGGCAAGGACTAGTCTCATCGTTTATCAGACTCTTAGCTAAACAGCTTAAAGTAAAAAGAACTGTTTCCCTTATTAACTGTCCCATGAAAAATTGAGAACTGTTTTCCTTGAGTTGTTTATTACAATTTGATTTAATTACTTATGGTAGTAATTGGCGAGCCAGATAAACTGAACCATTGACTTACTGATTATATTTCAATTATAACTTTGATTTGGCTATTGTATGGTTATTATTTTAAATTAGGTTAGGAAAACTATGTTCAATTAGCTAGTGATATATTTTGCTTAAAACTCATTTATTTTATAACTGCCTGTTTAATCTTTTAATACCTTTCTAAAAGATACACCGAAGTGATTGATTGCTTAAAACTTCAAGGCAGACAAAAGTAACCTATGTAGAGGGAAAAGGTGAAATAATTACAAATAATCCTTGAGCCCATCCTGTATTTCAGTTACTTAAAATAACACCTTATATTAGAGTTCACACACCACAGGCCTGCTGGGGAAGAGAATTGCGGGGCAGGGCTTAGAGGTCCTCGAGGAAATAGCCACTGAGATTCCAACAGCCCCATTGCATCCGCCTTATTGCTTAGACTGCTAGGGTTTTTGCTTTGACTCCTGTCCCAGACCAGTCGGAATGGGAGTGTGTGAAGTAATGCTGCTTTTGCAGGTAAGTGGCATCTGTTTGGTGGTTAACCCCCAGGACTGAGCTGAATTTTGCAAATTGTAATAGAGTATTCATTATCGAACGAATCCCCATTTCTGCACAACAAAAAACTGGTGTCTTTGTTTGCTCGCCTTCTCTAGTTGCTGTGCATTACACAATCTGCCCTCATGTTAATCTGAAGCTGTTGCATCTAAAGTTGCCATTTCTGGAACCTTGAAAGCTGATGCTTTCACAGCCTCTTCATTACTTCCCACCCTGGGCAAGGAATCAAGACAGACACACATTGCGGATCTTCACCAGCTGAGATAAGGAAATCAATTTTACTTCATGAAAGATAAAACTATTGGTGCAGAAGATTAATGAACATCTCTAGTTGCTTTATTGCAGTGGAGTCTTAAAGATTGATCCAAAACCAGACAAAAGTGTAGTACTGCATCACTACCCTGGGATACGCTACAGAGGAAAGAAGGGAATTGAGACATAATTTGTGCACATCACAAGATCACTACACATTTCAGTATGATTGGCAGTATACTCAAGAGAGATCCAGGACTGGAATAGTGGGGGTATTTGCAGCTCACTATGGAGGTGCAGTGACAGAACAGGGAATGCTTGTCCAAAATGTCTACTTTTATTAGTCCCTGCACTTTCATCAATGCTGAATTCGCTCTTCAGGAATTAAAAAACAAACAAACGAAAAACACTAAACAATGGTCAGTCAAGAGAATTAACTAGATCTGCTAGTTTTGATTTGTTCTTAAATATTTTCTTATGGTAATAAATTGTAATTGCCTATCGCATATATGGAAAATGTAATTCTGTGGCTGAATTAAATTTTGCCGCTGCGCTTATGTGAACAAAATATTCCTTCGGGAGACTGTTTGCCTAAATAAAGGTTTTAAATAAATAATGTTTGTGGAATTCTTCATTATTTTTAGAGAACCATTCAGTTTCTTTGATTGTTCTTTTCAGCACTGTTGTGGAAATTGTGAATTGACAGCACCTAAGGGTACAGAAAATGGTTAAAATTTGACAATCTGCTTCAACACAGTGCACTTAAAAACCTACCCAATAATGATTATTTATCTCACACCCAGCACTCCATGACTCCAGGAGATGTTTCTTGTTCTAGACTCAGAGCAGAATTTAGGCCTTAGGTCTGGTTTACACTACTTTATCCTACGTTCCTGTTTACTAGAGATGGGTCTGAGCTACATACTTCAGATTCTAATCCAATGTCTCAAATTTGGAAGTGTTTGGATTTGGTCTTGCTTCTTGTATGTATTTGCTAGACCACTCAGTTATTCCTGGGAGGTTCTATTACCATGTAAGTATCTTAATCTCCTACACAGGAAGGCAATTTTTCCACTTTTCTTCCCAAGTCGACCTCACAGATAGCCCTATTTAACTTGGAATTTGTTGTATAGGTTTGGAGCTCAAGAGAATATCCATTCTTGGGCACAATATACACTTTTAATTTGAAGAGATTAAAATAAATCTATATAAAGAGAATTCTCACGTAGATGAGCAGCTGTAGATTTGTTGTTACCAATGCATGTCTTATCCTTAAGTGGTAACTGCAATTGTGCTTTCATCAGGGTTGCTAAAAGAGATGATGATTACTCTTGATATTCAGGTTTACTAGAGTTTCTTGGGTTCATATTTTTCTAGTTAGGTATTTCTCTCAGTACTAACCATATTGGAGAGAGTGCTGCTAATATTTCATTACTGTCACAGGCTTGTCCTGCAACACTGCCTCTAATCCATCACTCCTCTCTCTCCTCTGCACAGTCAAACACTAAAAGCAGAGAAGAGTACAATGTGATTTCTGGGGCTGGCTGGGGGAAGGGGGATATTGAAATCCTCCTCACACAGAAGCCATTTCAATGTCATTACTGCTTGAAAAAGTGGGTGGGTGACCAGGCAAAAAACCCACCGCAGTGGGATGAGGTGGATTTATACATAATTCTGTGAAGTAAGTGGCAGTAGATAGGAGTTTAAAAAACATTTTTATGTGGCCCAGAAGTTATTTTGGCAGCCCTTGGTCTCAAAGCAGATGGTGGGGATGATGCACTCATCCTGTTTGTTAATGCCTGCTGTCTACAGTTTTCACTGACCCACTCTTATTTGGTTGGATTGGCTCTTTCCATTTTAGTCCTATGATACCTAAACGTGACTGCAAAGGTTAATACAGAGATGATATCCAGAGCTAGCAAGGGGCGAATGCAGTATCATATTTTCACTGGCATTTACTGGTGGAGACAAGTTTCAGATGTCTAAGAGTTTACTGTAATGAGTTTTGAAACAACGGGCCCGGTTCTTTGGTTTGGCTGAACTGCAACCACAGGGCTGGGGCTGGGATGCGGGGATGATTTTAAGCAAACGTTGCCCTTCCCAGGCATAAAGGCTGAGACTTTACTTGTGCCAGGCTGTCACAGCCACAAGGCCCTTTTCTGACAGCCCCACTGAGCACTAAGACCTGGGAGGCCTAATCCTATTAGAGTGTCTTATGCAGACGGAATTCTGAAGTGCCAGGATCTGCAGTGTTCATAGCTTCCTGTAGGTGATGAGACTTCCTGTTTATGTCTGAGGTTTGATTTTATCTTATATCATTTTCTTAGCTTGCAGAGCTGCAGTGTCTATCAAGTGACAATCCTTTTGAAAATTCAGATGAACAATTTGTTTTTAATAAACACGCCTCAGGGAAAGAAGTGATCTGCCCCTTTGGACATTACAGAAGGAAATGATGGATAGACCAATATAAGGAAATAGAGTGAAATATATTTCCCATTTTCAGTGCCAGAGCCCAGTAATTTTAGGGCACCACTCTTCAACCTTACTTACGCTCTGTTGAAGAGACTGGTCATGTGAATAAGGGTTAGCAGGATTTGGTTAAAACTTCAACTCTTATCAACTTTAAACGTTAGAAAACACAAGTTATTTCTGGTAAGCATATGGGAATACACCATTAGTTACAGTAGACAAAGTGAAAATACTGTCAGAGGTGAAGGTGTTTAGTGTATTATGTACTTCACTTAAAGGTTATGTTTAAGCTGAAACATAATAGGAGTAGTGCATTGATAACTATTGTCTCTCATATCACTTCTGAATCTAGGTTCACTATTGTTGATATCTTATTACCATTCCTAGCATAAAAATCAGGGTCTCACAAGGCACAAACATAGTCTGAATTAAATTTAATGGCACTGCAGGTTGCCTTTAACAAATCTCATTACATATACTGTGTCCTGCCATCATACATAAAAATGACATTGACTCTAGAAGTCAGATAGATAATATTCAGAGAAAAAGGGGAAACATGAATTTTAAGGTTATTTAAAATAGATTAGAAAGAGCTAAACACCTATTCAAATGTCTTCTATCTTCAGTGTGATGCTAGGTGGTTACAGCAAACACACAGTTAATTCAGCCTGGGTTGGGAACTAAGAGGATTGTTTCTTTAGCAATTGTAGTTGAAGCTGGTCTTCGGCAAATGATCTGAGGGTGCAAAAAAAGCACCATGAGATGCAGGATGTATATCCTATGACAGCGCAGCACAACTGGTATAGGAGTTCAGACATTTTAATCCAGCCCTAGAGCCTCCACCAAGAAGCAGGGTCTAGGGCTTGCCCCACTTCAGTGCACCAGTCAGGGAGTGTAGTCGGGGCTTGCCCTGCTCCGCACGGCTCCTGGAAGCAGCAGCATGTCCCCCTCTGGCTCCTACATGTAGAGGCAGCCAAGAGACTCAGCATGTGGCCCCCATCCCAAGTGCCAACCCCTGCAGTTCCCATTGGCTGGGAACCACCCACCATGCCTGACACCCTTCCATGCCCCAACCCCCGCCCCAGCACTAATCCCCCTCCTGCCATCTGAACCCCTTGGTCCCAGCCCAGAGCACACTCCTGCACCCCAAACCCTCATCCCCAGCTCCACATCAGAGCCGGCACCCTCAGCCGGAGCTCTCACCTCCTCCTGCACCCCAGTCTCCTGCCCCTTCCTGCACACTGAACTCCTCATCTCCGGACCCATCACAGAGCCCACATCCCTAGCCGGAGCCCTCATCCCCTCCTGCACCCCAACACCCAATTTCATGAGCATTCAAGGCCCACCATACAATTTCCACACCTAGATGTGACCCTCGGACTAAAAAGTTTGTCCACCCCTGGTATATATCCACAGAACATAAAAGGGTTAAGTGTTTTCTAGTATTGATATAGTTCCACTGTAATCAGGGACAGGTGCATATAAATTAGAAGAGAGAGGCAGGCTAATTGTTACTAATGAACTCCTTTACAATAAAAACTTCACATAATGAAATGCATAATTAAGCATTAATGACCAAGAAGATTACTGCCAATTTTATTTCACTTATACTAGCTTTTGGCCTAAGGTGAAATCTAATGTCTTAGTAAAGCTGTCACTCATGCTGCTGCTCTTTTGTTTGCTTTTAAACTGACTCTCATTTTAGCCTTGACAAAGTTATCTGAAATATTGATTTTTAATATGGATTTACAGGAAGACTGTTTATGGGGTTTGATCCTTCTGCCAGCACTCTCATTATAGGTGGTTACCTCCTAATTTATCACACCAGGCATAATGCTACATAAGAAAACCTTGGGGCTTAGGGTATTTATAAAACATCCAGCAGAAAAACAAACCAGTCCTGTAGGATACGCATAATCTAACCAGCCAACTACTGTGCTGCAGCTGTGCTGCTGTAACATTTCTAGTGCAGGCAGACCATGAGTGACAGCTGTATATCTATGGCCCAAGGCTTAGACCCTCAAAATTATTTAGGTACCTAACTCCTGTTAGACAGCTAAAGTCTTTTGAGGATCTTCTTTCAGGTGTGTCTGTTCCTAGCACCCAAGCTTGCCCTCTAGTCTAGTCCATGTCCATTATAGCCAGGGGTGTGAAAGATCCACATACAACAGGCCCTCATCACATGTTGATTTGCATCAGTGCAAATGATACCTGCTTGAAATTGGGTAAATTACCTATGTGCAAATCTTGGATTTCCTTGTGTATGCTAGGGGGTTGCACAAGTTATGGGCACAGTTGCCAACTTTCATGTTATAAATAAGCACCCCGACTTTCACAATAAGCCAAAAATCAAGCTAATCCCATTTCAAAACAAGATAATCCTTAAGAACCGCAACAGTCTAGATCCCCCTTCCCCGGCATGCAGTCTGGGACTGTGGTTGGCTGGCTGTGCACCCCGACTCTCTCCCCCTCCCCATTGTCCCTGTTTGCCAATTAAGACAAAAACAAGTCCAATTTCTGCATTTTTTCCACAGGTTTGACATGTCTGGTTATTGGCTGCCAGTTGCTGGAATTTGGGCAGATACTCAGGGCTTGTCTATGCTTAAAATGCTACAGTGGCACAGCTGTGCCGCTGCCACAGTGCTGCTGTAGAGCTTCAGTGTAGGGTGATGGGAAGGGCTCTTCCATAGGGGTATGTACTGTGTATTAGCAGCCAACCCTTCCTTTTTGAACATATCTAGTTGGCCCAGGTGTCAGTTTAAAGCGATAATGTGCTTGTTACTAAGAACAATTAATTCTTTAAAATATTCTAAATCATTATATAAAAGTTGGGTTTTAACCACAGGGCTCATTAGGTCAAAAAACTATCTGAAAATAAGTGATCGAAGAATCCCTAGTGTCAGAGTTCAGAGTTAAACAGCTCAAAGTTCAGATGCTGATCTGAACCTCTGGAGTCTGTCAAACTGGACTGGAAATTTCATAAAATTTCCAATATTTCCCATAATCATCTGGCCAGAAATATAGTAGAACAGCCTTTCTATTACACTTTAAACATATCTGTTTATCTGCTAAGGGCAGTGGAAGCACTTCAAAGACATATTGAAAACACACCTTAAAAAGGGAGGCATCAACCCAACAAACTGGGCGAACAGAACACAGTGCCACCACACCAAACCCACAGCCCACTCTGAGGGGAACAGAAGTGCTTGTGAGACAGAGAAGCAACAAAGGAGGGAAGAAAGAAAACAATAGTCCAGCCAACAACTGTCTCTCCTCCAAGATTACACCTGTCACTTCTGTGGGAAAATTTGCAGGGCATGAATTGGACTCCTCAGCCACTTGAAAAACCACCAATGAACCCGTTGGGCAGACATCATCCTCACATCAAGGGATAGCCGAAGTAGATCTGTTTTTAGTTCTGTCTGGGACTCAGAAGGAAGAGATGAATTTATTCAAACTAAGGGTACCCTCAAATTTCTCCGTGCCTTTCAAATCAATACTAAACATAGTGGACCAAATTAATCTCAGCTGTAACTGCACTGACTTGCTAAACTGCACTGAAATTCCAAACCTCAGAATAATTTATCCTAATATATTTAATTGTCCAAATTCCTGTTGGAAACACAGGATCTGCACTGGTAGAGGCTAGGGCTAGTGACCTGAGCTTGGACCCAGAGGGGAGGTTAGTCTGAGCTCTGGTAGCTAGCCCAAGCCTCTCCTGGTGCAGCAGCTTTCGCCCAGCTATTTTTAGTGCTAGCTCCCTTCCCCAACAGGAGTCTGTCTCCCTGGGCTGGAAGGCTCACTTTCAGTTGCAGTGTACACATACCTAGACCTAGAGGGATCTCAAGGCAGCAGATTGCCTTGATGCCCAGAGGATGGGAGTAGAGCTGGTTGGGGGATTTCTGTCAGAATGCTTTTTTGACAGAAAATGCTTGTTTTGCAAAAGTGAATTTTTCCATGGGAAGTAATACCAATCTCAATTTCTCAGGACACAAATTGTTTACTCTGGAGTTCAAAACCAGAAACTTCAACTTCTGAAGAAACAATTGACAGCCTAATTTTAAACCAGCCCAGCAATATGGACAATCCATTCCCTTCTGTGGTGCCCTGTTACATCAAACAGTTCATCGAAATAACCACGATCTACAGAAGGAGCAAGCTGTAATGACTGTACCAGAATAGGAACTGGCTTTCTATGTTGATCACCTACAAGCTCCTGAATAACTCTCATGAGAAAGACAATATTATAAAATGTAAAATCCAGTTACTGCTAGAAAATACAAAGCATACTTCCTCTTGAAAATGAACATTCTCAATTTGCTTATATGTGATTGGAATTAATTAATAATTAGATACAATTACATTTTTAAATGAAGGACACAACTTAAAAATATTTCTTCAGTATTCATTACATAAATTGTTTTAAATTATGTAGAGAATGACTATATGTTAATCATGGTGATTCTCCTTAGTATAACAATTTCTTATCCTAGTTAGAACTCTAGTATGGTTATTTGCAACAGTGGTGCAAATTAAATGTGGTTTCAACTGTGTAACCAAGAGCAGAATTTGGAAAACAGAACTGTGTGGCAAAACTATGTCAAAAGTAACAATTTTATTCGCAGAATACTCCGTATTTTTATTGCATGCAACTGGCTATTTAGGCAGCTATAAGCACTTAATATGGAGTTTGGTCAGTAAAACATTGATGAATGGCAAATACGGAATGTCAATGATTTCATATCAAATTTCCTTAGAATTGTAGTTTGAACAAGATATTTTTCCCCAGCAAACTCAAGACAGTAGCTGAACATCAAATTACGTTCTTTTTGCTTTGTATGTAATGATCAATAGAAAAAGATTCTGGAATCAGAACTAACAGTTTTGTGGATGATGCCCAAGGGAGAATAGAATCTGTCTCTATTGCCCACACCAGTGTCCTCTCTGCAGTATTGCTGACAATAAATAAAACTTACTTTTATTAGTAGACTGAGCAGATTTGACTTGGAAATCATACAAGTAGAGCAGATATATTGTATCCCATGGTGCTATTTTTAAAGTTACAGTTAAATAAAGCTATACAAGGAAAAATATTTACCCCTATAAGTTCCCTGTGGCACATTAATTTTTGCTTATGTGTAGCTACTTTCTTTTATCAAGGCATCTTGGTTTGATTTTCCTATACTTTTTTGATAAAACTTTAATTCACTCTTACTTAGGGCACCAGAAGCTCTAAAATGTGGTCATTGATAGAGAATTCTTTTTGAATGATTTATCTGTAACAAAATGAAAGTTTTAGGATTTCACTTAAAAGAGAAAACATCACATCTTCTCCTTGTCACTGTGGGTGTGGAAATATAATTAATGTTACTGGCATGCAAGCATATCATAAGGTAGATTCTTTTAACATGGTCTTCTGTGTAATGGGAGCCTAGACTTTGAAGATGCGTCAGCAGTCAATGTCAGTTTTTCATTGGAGATTGTGATCTCTTCTTATCCATGGATAAAAGGCATACATGTAAACGCATTCTGAAAGAGCCTTCCATGCTATCTGATACCATCTACCACCACATACGTTTGTCCTGTCTCAGAGACTTAGCAGGGTTGAACAAGAGAACACTCAGATGGCTCCAATCTTTTCTCTTCGGATGAAGTCAGAGTGTTGTCATGGGCAACTACACTACTTCTTCTGGGGTTTCTGCCTCTGAAGTCCCATGAGGCTCATTTCTTTCCCCTGCTCTATTCGACATCTGCATGAGGCCATTGCGGGAGATCATGCATAAGTATTCAGCTCAAGTGTGAGCAACACACAGACAGCAGCCAAATGCTCTTTGTCATAGTTTCAGGGTGCTCACACAGGTCTTCATTCATCACCTGCCACTGGTCATGGACACTTGTCCCACTCCCTGGTGACCAGGATTTTAAGGCTGCCAGCCACCTGCTATCGACTGTGATATCCTCAGCAAGCCAGTGTGCCTAAAGGCCAATGCCTATGCTTTACTTTCTGTTTGAGGGCTATGAATGGTACATTGCCAGAAGTTGCAAGACACAATGAAGATCTTTCTAAGCAAGCACATTTATTTTTAAGGTAAAAATATTACAGGATTTTTTTTTTTAAAAGTAAGTATTCCTATACTCTTGGTAAAAACTTATCAGAGATGACTCATCAGACTTATGGGGCCCTAGTAGCTGAAAGTCTTTCCAATACTTCTGAAAGAGTTGATGGCCCCAGAGGATCCTGTCCATTTGCTGGATCAGAAAGAAGGCCATGAGTCAGTTCAAGCTCATCTTTTTATATCAAAAGCCCTTTCTTTGTTTCCTAGTCTCTGGAAAACCCAGTCTGAACCAATATATGCAAACCACCCCAAGAAATGGAATGTCTCTGGAGTTGTTTAGTCTCAGTGATTTACCTTAACCATGCCTCCCCCACTTTCTTTTGTTTCCCGTATGAGCTGTGGTAATCCTCCTCCCTGGAACTGCCTACAGTCCCTGGCCCACAGGGATATATAAATGCAGTATAATATGGTCCCCAAAGACATTGCATGCAGTTGCAATCTCTCTCACATTAACACCATCTTACAGTTATCTCAGTGCCTGAGATGAAGAATATTTGGCTAAAACTGAACCAGGGAGAGAAGAGAAGAGGAGAGGAGTGAGAGAGATGTTTTGCTGGTGAAAAAAGATAAGCATTTAAGATAAGAAATGAACATCCTATGTCCAAGTGGCAAAGGGTTTATTGTTCTATAAAAGCAACTATTAGCTGACCTGGAAAACTCACCACAACTAGCATAGTGCTTTCATAGTATTTATCTATGTAATGTCTCAAATAAAATCTTATATCATATGGATTCTCTTAATCATTGTATAATATATGTACCAATGTTTAATAGGGAGTTGTGTGTATGTACTGAAAATATGTTTTAAAGTCACCAGCCAAAGAGAAGAACAGGTTTCTTTCAGATAAGAATTAGGATGTATATTCACCTGCCTATTGCAGTTCACGTTTAAATTAAGCACTGTAAGCCAACACAGTTGGAACCCAACTTACGCATGAAGTCAGCAAGGGTGGGAAAACACCAGACACTAAACCACAGGGAGTTGTCCTGTTTCTGTGGGCATAAAATAAACTTTGAAGAATATGATAGAATGCAAGGAGACATTTTGTTATCCATTCACTGAGGAAAACCGTGGCCTCATAAAATGCTTGGATCCTGCTTTGACTGAAACTAGCTAGTTCTGCAAAAGATTAAATCTGTGGAGAAAAATCTCTTTTATTATATAGCTTAGGTAACCATTGATAAATGCAGACCCACATTTGCAGTTTAGATTTTTTGAAATATGTAACTATTTCTGTTTTCAGCATTATCCTTACTCAGGATTGCTTAAATCTTAAGCTTTGATCATAAATTTGTTTCCACTATAAATATATCTCAGTGTTGTGATGTTATATAGCAGTGGTTCTCTCTGCAACCTGAGGGTACGCAGAAGTCTTCCAGGGGGTACATCAGCTCATCTAGATATTTGCCTAGTTTTACAACAGGCTCCATAAAGAGCAAAGCAAAGTCACTACAAACTAAAATTTCATACAGACAATGATTTGTTTATAATGCTCTATATACTATATTTGGAAATATAAGCAGGGCTGGCTCCAGCTTTTTTGCCGCCGCAAGTGGTGGGAAAAAAAAGAAAAAAAAACCCTCAAGTCATGAAGCTGCCACTGAAACGCTGCCGCCAAATGAAGACGCTGAAAGGGAGTCATGCCGAAATGCTGCTGAAAGAAGCAGAGCGCTGCCCCAATTAGGAATGGCATGCCACCCCCTAATGTTCGCTGCCCCAAGCATTTGCTTGGGGCACTGGTGCCTGGAGCCAGCCCTGAATACAAGTACAATATTTATATTCCAGTTGATTTATTTCCTAATTAAATGGTAAAAATGAAAAGCATTTTTTCAGTAATTGTGTGCTGGGATGCTTTTGTATTTTTATGTCTGATATAAGTCATTTTTAAGTGAGGTGAAACTTGGGGGTACTAAGACAAATTGGATTCCTGAAAGGGATACAGTTGTCTGGAAAGGTTGAGAGCCATGGTTATAAAGGAGCTGATCCACAGTTAAATCAAACAAGCTAATATGTACACTGACCCCTTTGGGACTGCAAACCTGGTATTTTTGTGAGTAGCTGGTAACAGGGGCTGGATACTACAGGGGAACACTCCAAGGGAGCACGGGGACTGGGATGCACCTATTTGTTAACCTGCGAGGCAGAGCCCTGAGGAGACTGTTTGGGTGGCTAGCAGACGGGTGGCATCAAGGAGCTGGCACCCAAGTGAGCTCCAGAAAGTATTTTGGTGGAGGCAGGGGATAGCACATATGGGCACCTTGACCCCTGCCTGCCTAGAGCTGGCCAGAAAGTGGAAGTCACTTCCCACCAAACATGTTATGTTTTTGAAAAAAATGTAATCCCAAATCGGGATGAAAAGTCTGTAATGTGAGACTTTTCACAGGAAGAGATTTCCAGGAGAGAGAAAAAGAGAACGAACTGAGTTGGAGTTTTTTGGCACAGTTTGCCCTCTGGGAGGGTTTTGGCCAATTTTACTTTCTGCTAGGGGTTGAGAACCCCAGCTCCCCACCTCCCCTGCAGCCCAGCTTCTCACACCCAACACTGGGCCCAATCCTCTGTGTCTGCACCCATGTCTATGAAATAGAACTGAGTCAAATACCAGATCCAAACCCCATTGACTTTGGGGCAGATTTATCTAATCTGCTGTATGGGAACATTCTGGCCCATTTAGCCTTTTTGAAAAATTGCAAGTTAGTGTAGGTAAACTAGTATCTGTTGCTGACACTAACCCATCTCCCTTTGCTGAACGTCCCTGACTCTCTCTCAGAAAAGAATATTAAACTTGTAAATTAATGTAGAGATGGACAGACAGTGAAGACAAACTACTGAACTGATAGACAAACAACTAGGTTTCCTAATATATTATGCCAGATAGTATGGCTGTTTGCATGATTAGCTTTTGAGAACTAGAAAAATTAGGCTGTCAATTTTCTTACTGACAACTGCATAATTCACTTCCTTAGTAAACTCAATTAGAGCTATTGCTATGGATGGGAAAAGGCCTGAAGTCAGATTATGGTCCATAAAAGAATTAGAAGTCCAATAATTGTATAATGGAAACTAAGCAACTACTTCCATCATTTTAGAAGTAACAGAAGTTACTTAGAAAGGCAGTTATTCAATGTTAATCACAGTACACTTTTCTGACAAGACATTGGTTTCCATGATTTAATCCAACTAGAGCACAAATGTTGTTAAATAAATATCAAGAGTTTAAAAAATATATGCAACTGCTCAGTTTGTTTAATCTAATTCCAGGCTCTGCTCTGAGTGCATGTCTCGCAGGACTAATCTTACCTACCTTAGTGTTCTTTTTATAGCATAGTCTTAAAGACAACCACAGTATTTCACTTCAAAGCTCATTGACAGAACTATATATAGGGCCAGTTTGTGTGGGTGTGCAGATCAAGAATCCCTATCGCCCACATGCCTTATGCTCTCCCTACAATGTTGGGAGACAGTTTCAGTCCCTGAATTCAGGACTGTACTCCCCTAGCATTTCAATGGTGCAGAGAGAAAATGGGGTGCTATCTTTTTATGCTCTGCATCAGTGGAACTGGTTAGAGCTGCCAGGGAAAGTAGAGTGCACTATCCATTTTTTTTTAACCAAGCAAAATAACTGTGATCCTAATGACAGGTGGAGCTAGTGGTGAGGCCTATAATACAGGCTGCTTGATACTATCCACTCTCTTTTCATTTGCTTATAACATTGCCAAACATTAACAATTTGAAGTGAAATTTTCCATGCTGAGTGTCTGCCTCAGGCTAATGGTCTCTGGAAAGTTTCAGCTAAAACAATTCAGTTGTTTCTGAGAATGAGATTAGGAGAAAATATGTTGGTTTGCCCATGTTAAAAAATAATTCTTACAGCTCTTTAGTTCAGAAGCACTAGTTCCTCTACATTTTGGAGTAGGGTTTGAAAATTTGGCACGGTGTCCCATGGGGCAACGTTATTAGCCTTTGAAAAAAATCTCAGTTTGTGAATGCTCAGTAGAGACTTGTTGGAATATGTCAGCTAATTTCTTCCAAGATTCAGTCTGCACTGAGCATGTTCCAGCATGGGCTGCAGGGGCAGAGCAAGACTTTTTCTACAAGCCCTGCTCCTGGTGACCGGGGGATAATATGACACCAGGCACAAGAATTCAGAGCCTACTGAATACCTCTCCCTTGCTATCAAGTTGGGGCAGGATCCGATGGGGGTAAGCAGGTAGATAGGAAGATGGGAGGTCAGGGACAGTAGCTAGGGTGAGAAGATAGGGCAGCGTGGGACAAAGATAGGCTTTGGGTGAGAACAGGACAGAAGGGTATATAAACCAGTAGAGAACACTCCTCTCTAGAGCCTGAAACCAAATCAAAGAGTCTTTTGCTGTCAGCAGATAGCTGTAAAACCCACTGATAAAATGTGCCTCCCTCCACATCTAGTGCTTGATCTATGTAAAGTGTAACAGACCGCCACTATCAGTCCCTCTATTAGTTCCAGTGGCAAAAGTCCATGCTGTAGATCTAAGTGTCCCAACCCTGCTGGTGATGACCCAACTTGTGGTGAAATTTGGTTCTACATGAGAGAATTTTTATTTTTGACTTATTTAAAAAAAAGTTAACATATTAGGTAAGAGACAAATTGGGAAAGGAAACAATATGGAGAGCTACTGCATAACACTTTGCATACACAGCTATTTAACATAATCATAGCAGGTTTCACTCATATGTCTGAAAGCTTGTAAATAAATGCATGGCTTCCTGCAGTGCTTTCCTATGAGTGAAAATGCCAGTCTAATACATGGGTAGGAAGCAAAATGCGTAGGCTGTGAAGTTTAGCTTTCCTATCCCTCATTTGCCAGTGACTAAGAGAAGGTAGCTGCAGAACAGGGAAAAGCAGAATAAATGGAATTTTCTTATGTATGCAGCTAATATTCTGCACATTATATTGACTGATAATTACTTGGCAGATTAATTTTTAGTAATTTCTCATTAGTATGAGAAATCATATGATTAGAATTACCATGTTTTTCAGTACTTCATTGCAGAATAGGTTTTACGCTGGTCAGAATGACTCCTGTTTTCATCTGTAAAATGTGTGTGTTCTCTCTTCCTCAGTCTCTAAGAGTTGTTTGACTCCCATGTACTTACTGAGTCACCAAATTTGGATCCAGGTCAGAGGTATTCAAACCCAGATTTTGGTTTGGTCCATTGTAGAGAGAATGGCCAGACATTACATTTGGATCCATGTGTAGATTCAGATTGAATAGCTTGCACATTTGGAAGGAGGAAGGTATTTAAAATCCAGGCTTTTGATTTGTTCACATCTCTGATACGCAGCTAATGTTTGTCTGACACTTGTGTTTAAGACACTTTTTGTTACTAGAGATGGACTATAAATGACTCAGAAATGAGAAATTTCTTGGTAATTACTTCTGTTGAAAAGCAGAGAGACAGAAAGAAAGACTTTATGATGGTTCTGCTTCCTTGTGACCCCCTTGTCCATATTTGCTCTCCTAAAGTTGATCAGGTGGGTTCTCAGTACATGTAAACAATGGCCTGACTACTAGTCTAAAAGTCTGTTGTGAGATGAATTGTCTTATCTGTGCAGCTATCCAACTCATCCAGTGAGAATGCCAGCTAGTAAATCCACTGGCAGCCTTTTTGCCAGCTTTACCAAAAAGGACATGAGGTGTGTAGAAGACAATTGAGGACCCAGAAGCAGGACCCAGAGATTAACTTAATCAGCAAACACCAGCAGCAACAGAGCTGAAAGAACAAGCCAAGTGTTTACATGAGAAGGGATATACACAGCATCATCTACCTATATCTAACCATATATTTAAGGTTAAAATAAATAACCAGGCCATAAATTTGGAGGGAATATGAGCCCTCATGCTTCAGGACACCAGTCAACGTTTTACTGAGGGAGTTAGAAAGAATTTCCTCTATAGGCAGGTTATGCCCTTTTTGGAGTTTCTTGCACATACGTCTGAAGTATCCAGTATTGGCTACTGTGGGAGGCAGGATATTGGGCTTGAGTAACCCCTGATCTCGCAAGGAAATTCTTGTGTTTTTATTCTGCTTCTCTGCTTTACTCTAGAGCTTCTGTCTGGAATCTTCTCCACCCCTCTTTTGGTCTGGCTTTCTATATGCATTTTATGGTACAATACACATATCCTCGCAACCTGGTTCTCTAAGCACTATGCATTTTAAAACAGGCAAGTTTCAAGTGTTTTTTTAATATTCATAATATTTTTCAAATTTATTTATTTCTAAAATTCTATACAGAAACCCTTCCTCCATTCTATAGGTGCCCATCTGTGCCCTGGGCATCTATTTCATAAATTTAAAAATCACAATGTAGAATATTGCTACTGGTATCGCTACTCCACTGTTCGACATCTGTGTGCTGTTGGTTGTTCTAGCAGCTCAGGCACTTAAGTGCTCTTTTCTCTGTGATTATCTGAAAGAACTGCTCACTAGAGACGAGTCAGTAAATGGGAAGCAAATTTTTCCTTATGAAACATTGTTTTCTTATTTCCAAAACCACTCCGTTGATTACAGCATGGGGCCTAGGTGCAGGATCTCAGCAGCTATGTTAGTTGCCAGTGGGTTTCACTGAAAACTTTTAAAAACCTTCCAGCTCTTAGGGATTTGTAGGTTTAGTTTTTCAAATGTGCAAGAGGGGAAGGGGAGGAAATAAAGAGCTATTTGCACGAAAACAAGCAAATTGTTTTAGTTTTTAGTCAGCTAAACACTGACGTCTGAGAGTTCATTATTTATAGCAAAGTGCAGCAATATCTGCATTTTCAAGACAGGAATTTTTCATTTCACGTTCACTTCTTTGATAAGCTTCACTGTTTCAAAAGACACACAATGGGACAAAACACACTCTGATGTCAGTTACTATGAATCCTGAGTAAACTCATTGAAACCACTGGATTATCAGAAACCAGTATTGTTCTGTGCTAACAGCAGGGGGAGCTGCTACCATATAATTACCATTGTAACTGTGTTACAGCAACGTGCAAATCCAGTCCCAGCTCTGGCAGAGGGCTTGCTGGAGAAGCAAAATTTCTAGTAAATCCTGATGAAGTGCGGAAGGGAGGAGAGCGGGGTAGGTTCTGTTCCTGCCTCAGATCCCAGTTTTCCCTTTTTCAAGCTGAGTGTGCCTCAGAAAGAAGGGGCAAGGTCAGGGGGTGCTCTCCTCTGAGCAGGAACGGTGAGCAGGTAGCCAGGCTGGAGGTGGCTGTCCTGTGAGCAGGATCCACAGACAGAACTGGAGCCAGTTTGAGGTTGGGTAAGCTTATAATTAATGTGTCTAGCCTGGAAGTATCCAGAGATTTTGGATGTTAGAGTCATGACCGTTTTATACCTAATAAAGCTATCACTGGTCCAGGACTAAATAATGCCCATCCTGAGTCTCAGGCAGGTGCAACATTAGGGGAAGTTCCACAATGGGGGAGTGGAAAGTTGGGATTTTAGAATAAGGCTTGGGGAAACAGATTTGTTGGGCAGGCAAAGCAGTCAGAGGTACATGAGAAGTGAAGATGTCAGGTAGCTCTGTATTTTATCACATAAATATTACCTCCTAGTACGTATTAGATATAAGATACATGTGTATGTGTGTGAGCTAGCTATATGCAATATGTATCACAGCAAAAACAAATATGGATGTTGCTCTTAATTCACATCACTTACAGTTCAGCTTTCCCTGGTTTTATTATTAGGGAAGGATTAAGAGGAGGTAGATTCCTTCTTAGGGAATTTTAGAATACAACTATTCTTGTACTTGTACTATTGAAAAAATAAATATTTTTTTTTTGAGAATTTATTTTTAGGAGTCACAGATGATAACTCCTAGACTGAATTCAATAGATTCATTATTCAAACACAGCTCATTTGGAGCAACTGTTTGATCATAGGATATTGAATATTTTATTTCCACTTAAAGAAAGGCATGTAAAATAGATAAAATGAGATACTGGAAAGATGTGATTACTACTTATCTTAAACTCTCTTCCCACACTACTCAGAGATTTGAATTTCTTCTCTTCTATGTTAAAAAATTCATATGTAGTATCTTTTGACTCTTCAGGATTGAATCGAGACAGATGGGCCCAAACTCTCCCACAGAAAGGTGTCATTGGCAATGCTCACCTTTTGGCACCTCCTCCGGGCTGTTCTGGGGATTAGTTCCAGCCAGGTCCAATGCCCCTTTCCTTCCTTTGCTCTCTCAGCAGCCCCCTCCCTCTAGGACTCAGCATGCTCCCTCCTCATGGGCTTGGCTGCTCCCTCTTCATGGCTTGGCCTTTTGGCCAAGTCACTGTGTTGTTTTCCCCTTCCATGGCAGGGTGGGGTTAAAGTCTCTCCAGACCAACTGTCCAGCTACCTCTCCAGGCCTTCCTCTAATCTAAGACTAAGCTACCTTCCTAGTTGCAGGTAGGGGAATCTGGCCTGTCCACTTCTCCAGAGTCTAGCCTAGGGATCCTCTCTCCAGCAACCTTGTCCTGCTTGCTCACAGAGCCCATTGCTGTTTCCCTCTGCTCCTTCCTACTTCACTTCTCTTTTTGATGTTCTGGCCTACCCATGGGGTAAAACTCAAACTCCCAACTCCCAGGAACTGACTACAGCCTACTTCTCCTGCAGTCCTTTCTGTTCTCAGCTTCCTAGCCTTTATCAGCTTATACCTGCTCAGCTGAGCTGCATCTTCCACTAGGGCTTGTTTATGCAGCCTAATTCTCCCTCAGGTGCAGCCTATCAGGTTAATTAGCCTCTTCCAAGCTACCTTAAGTCCTTCAGGAGAGGTGTGGCGAGAACACCTCATCACAACTGGGTGTGTTCAAATCTGGTGTAGACCATTACAAAAATAAATTTGCTGAGACGTTTGATCTGCATCCAATGTTTCGATTACATTCATATCCAGGCTTTGAGTTCAGGCCCCACTTCTTCATAACAGGCTCTTTTTCTCAGCTTGGTGGCCTGAACTCCTTGATTAAGTTTATTTACTTCTCTTTATGTACCATTGCCAAAAAGTGTATTTTTCAACATTTTAAAAGCTGCTCTTGCATTCACTAATAGTTTGACTTATTAAGCAGATGCTGAACACTTTAATTCTCCCATACAAAAAAACAAAAAAGAAAAACCTATTATCAAAACTGGAAAAAGGAAGAAGAAATCTATGTGATTGGGACCTTTTTACCTGATTCACCAAAATCAAAAACAGCAACAACTGTGAAAATGTGAAGATTCCTGAAAGACTAACCGGAAACTGGAGGACCCTGACTATTCCATTCACATCAAACAGAAATATTCTGTACTGGGTGTAATGATGTTGTTGCTGATGAATACATATTGTGGCCCTGATTTTCCAAATGGTCTCAGTTCGGCCCCAATTTTGTACCCTCAAACACAGCGACTCCAAATTCAAGGTGGTTGTGTAGCAACTCCAAGCGGGTGGAGTTTTAATGAGTTTTGGGGAGAGATTAAGACACACCCACACAAAGCAGAATCTTGAGACAGTTTTGACATAGATACAGGCTATCTAAGCAAAGATGTTCAAACAAAGCTGCTGTTGCTGGAATTCTGAAAACAGGGCTGTGAACTGTAATCTTTACAACTGTTTTGTTGATATTGCCTTGATAAAAGATGGTCTAACACGAACTGCTGCATGGGCATAATTTAAAAATAGACTAGGAGGGACTGCTCTCAGTGTGTCCTTTCATCCCTCTCCCAACAAAGAATTAACTTCTTCCTGGAGAACTAACCTTTCCTAGCTGCTCAGAAGCAAGAGCATTATCATACAATTATGACCAATAGTTACAGCTTTTCATAAGCAATGCCTTGACCTGATTTGGAACTGAAGTTGATTTCACCAGGGCTCTCCTTGGTGCAGCGAGGCAGTTGTAGGATTGGAGTGTTAAATAAGAAGTGAAATTATCTATGAAAAACTATTCGGTGCAACTGCAATTACACAGCAAATCCGAGAGGTTGGGGCCTGTTCCTGAGTTTTGTCCATTAACTTTTATCATTGACTTCATTGGGGAAAGCTGAGGTTCTAAAATATGGTTTAATTTATAGCACGTTAGCGCCAAAAATATCAGAATTGATCAGTTACCGCTTAGCACTTATCTGTTTTTTGATGTAGATGCTCACATGCTTCATTTCTGGCAATAACTTTTAAAAAATATCTCAGATGCTCTTCTGCTGGCTGTTCAATAAATTATGCTCCAGATTTTAGAGTTTGCCTTTGCACAATGCATTTAAATGACTGCATCCCATTTTCACCTGATTAGAATGGAAGGCAATCCTGCTGCAATTTTCACTACTTGGAAAATATCCAGCTCAGCAGAAAGTCATCACAGGACAAATGTTAATATTTTTAAACTCATTCCCCCCAGTTCCCCTTTAAAGCAGAATTGAAAAAAGCAGCACCAGAGAGATAGCTGCTGCATTCAGTTAAGCCAAGAATTTCAGAGAGTTGACTGTTTCTTTTGTGTAAAATTCAGCATCTCTCTTCCTTTTAATCAAAGTACATATGGAATTCTTACAGGGAACACAAGTAATGTTTCCAAAATATAGCAACATGTAAAAAAGACTGGATTAGAGAGAGACAGTTTCTTCCCTCTAGCACACACAAACAATCCTGGGACAACTGCAGAAACCCAGTACAGATTCTAGCGAATGCTGGGGTATAAACACAACACAGATCTGCTCCCACTTTATCTCCTCCACTCTCTCAGTGACTGTTGTGGCTCCCATCACAGTATGGTCATCTCTTTGCCATTCTAGAGACCTCTCCTTCCTAGCTCAAGCCCTGGCAGCCACTGATACATGCCCTAACTTCCAGATTGCTCCCGCCATCACTGTATCCATAGTGTGGGTTCTGGAGCGTCCTCCAAATAAACCAGGAGGTCTAGTTTCCACTGGAATTGGGTCTCCATAGTAAGGCAAGGTACCCAGAAAGACACCATGCTCCCTCTTCCAGCCAACCTCTCCTTCCTTCAGCATTCCCTGTTTTCACCTTTTCATAAGTCACTAGGCCCAAGGCTTCACAAAGCACAATTGGTTTTGCTGACTGAGGCCATCAGAGCCGCTATTAGAGACCAAGATCCTGACAGCAGTGCCTTCTAGCTATACAGTCACATTGTCACCCACTAGCTGACTATCCATCGTCCTGCACATACTGAGACATCGTTTCCTCCCCAGCAATTCAGAACAGGACTGAAGTGCATTTGATAGGACAGTGCAATGAATCTTGCACTACTTCTGCAGAGGCTGTACCTACAGTGTAAATACACAGAGGACTTCAGTCTCTATGTCTTTTAATCCTAATACTTTTCATGAAAATTAAAATGTACTTAAAATTAGAAAAAGAAAAAAGGCGTTGAATTAATAACTCAAAGCAGTTTCAAAACAAATATGAGAACACCACGCACACACACCGGTCCAGATAATTAATTCTGAATTACAGTGGAGATAGAGTTAGTTATGCCATCCACACTACTAGCAAAAGGATTAATCAAGTACCCAGGAAATAATGACTGCAGTCATACTGTCAAGTGTTTTCATGAAAGCTATCTTAAGCATTGAAATGACTTGACAATTGGCCAGAAACCAATTTATTTTCTGTCCATTTTTGGAGTGTATTAGTACTGCTCTTTGTAGATCACTTGGAGAATAGCCAGTGAATCAGTGGTATGTTTTTTCCACACCTAAAGTGCAATTACATGCTTTCAGCTATTGCAAGTGGGCTCAACAAACAACAGGAGGGAGAAGGAGAAATATGACATTCCCTAGGCTAGTCAGTGCATATTTTTTTTCTAATGTGGAATGCAAATGGTGCCAGGTGTGTACATTTAAAATATAAAACAACATGACAGAGGCAGTGAGAAACATCTGCACAGCTCGGAGCAGGACAGATTTAGCTTTTTTCACTTAGGTGCACATTGATTCCCATTATATGCAGACGCAGTGGAAAGGTAGTCCAGTGCACTGGTGTATGAGAATGAACAATCCTTAGATGAATTACAGATGCGTATAGTCATTCTGCGTCCAATATTTGCAAATAAATGGCACGTAAATTGTGAACTGGGTCCCCAGGAAAATAATGTGTGTAAGAAGTACTTTTGGTGTAAGCTAGTTGAAAATATTCATAAAGACACTGAGGGACACTAAAATGAAAACCTTGTGAATATGAAGGAAGTTGTTCCTTGGAGAAATAAGCTGTTATTAGAGGACTAGATGGTGGAGTGCATAATGCACCAGGCTGTCACCTCTGGGGACCTGGCTTTATATCTTTCTAGTAAAAGAGATTCATGAGCTCATGTTATTCCCTACTGGATGTTTGTCTATGTGAAAAAAAATCAGCATGCATTTTGGCAGATTGTCATTCTCTGCATAGAACAAACCCAGGGGTGGAACAGCAGGTCATTGCTGAAGGGCATCGGGAGAGCAGTATGGCGAAGCTTAGCCCTGGTCTACACTATGAGTTTAGGTCCAATTTAGCAGCGGTAGATCGATTTAACCCTGCACCCATCCACATAATGAAGCCATTTTTGTTGACTTACAGGACTCTTTAAACCGATCTCTGTATTCCTCCCAGACGAGGGGATTAGCGCTGAAAATCGACATCGCCAGGTCAAATCTGGATTAGTGTGGATGCAGTTTGATGGTATTGGCCTTTGGAGCTATCCCAGAATGCTCCATTGTGACCACTCTGGACAGCACTCTCAACTCAGATGCACAGGCCAGGTAGACAGGAAGAGCCCTGGGAACTTTTGAATTTCATTTCCTCTTTGGCTAGTGTGACAAGTTCATCAGCACAGGTAACCATGCAGAGCCCAGCATCACAGGAGATCATGCTTTGAGAGAAGTCTGGGTCCATGTCCTCATCATTCTCGTCACCATGCAGCGGTTGCCTCCTCGCCTTCTTTTGCAGGTTCTGGTTCTGCACAAACTGCACGATAATGCGTGAGGTGTTTACAATGCTCATAACTGCCGTGGTGATCTGAGTGGGCTCCATTCTTGCGGTGCTATGGCATCTGCATGGGTAATCCAGGGAAAAGGGGGCAAAATGATTGTCTGCCATTGCTTTCATGGAGGGAGGGGCGACTGACGAGATGTGCCCACGAAAACCCGCGAGAATGTTTTTGCCCTATTATACACTGGGGGCTAAAGCCAGAATTCCAGTGGGCGGCGTAGACTGTGGGAACTGTGGGATAGGTACCCACAGTGCATTGCTCCGAGAGTCAATGCTAGCCTCAGTACTGTGAATGCACTCCGCCGACTTAGAGTATTTAGTAGGGACACACACAATCGAATGTATATAATCTGTTCAGAAAAATTGACTTCTATAAATTCGACCTAATTTCGTAGTATAGACATACCCTTAGATAGGGACTGGCTCAAACCACACTTCCACTTCCACCAGCATGGCATTCACCTGAAAACAACGATAATAAAGCAAAGTATTTACTGCTGACTTGGAGTTGTGGATGCACTTCCCTTCACTCATGTATTTTCAGTGCCATGTTGGGGAGGAATGTTTGGCAGCTGGAGGCATCCCTTGAAGGCTGTGAGATGGGTAGTAGGCAGATGAGGAGTCTGAGCAGCAGATGGAAGAACTGGATTAATATCAGAACTATTGGGTGGATGCGGCGGGTGGGGGGAGGGAATGGGAGTAATAGTACAGCCGAGAGGTAAACACTGTGGAGCCTGAGTATTGGGAGAGGTGGCATGGCAGAAGTTGGAGAGCTGTAGAGGGAAGGGAAGGGAGTGGGAGCCTAGAAGTGGCTGGAGAAGAGTGTGGAGTGAGGAAAGTGGTAGACAGGCAGACAGTCTGGCTGACAGGGGAATGGGAGGAGCAGGGGAACCTCAGCTGCATCTGGCTAGCTGGCATGAGGTTAGGAGGTATGATTGTGCTAGCTAGCAGAAGATGAACTGCATGCAGCTGCATGTTGGCTAGCACAAGCTGTGTTTATGAAGCAGAAGTGGGAGGGGAGGGAAATGTTACGGAGGAAGCCAGAGATGTACATTCCCCAAGTGCTTCTCAATTCATTCTGATTCACTGACAATGTGTTTGGGAACTGCCTCCTGCCAGCTCCTCCAACTGTCTCTAATCCCCTCAAACTATCCTAAAGGTCTCTCAGCCTGTTAAAGTCCTTAGGATCTGATTTTCAGAGGCATCCAGCACTTAAGACTCCCCTCAACGGGAGCTGGGAGTGCTCAGAATCTCTGAAAATTGCACTCTAATGCTCGTTCAAGAGACCCCATTCTCCTTTAGACGTTCAGTTGTGAAATTTCTGACTTTGCAAACCTTTGGTTGTTGTTGCAGCTTCTTTTACAGATTTTCTTTTATTTTGCACAACAAAGAGTCAACCAGGTAATATTATGGCTCTTACCTTCAGAGTGGCTAAAAGACCTTAACCTAGAGGACATATGGCAAAAGGCTGCTAAAGAAAAACAAATGGAAAAGCAAACTACAAAACCAAACATTTCCTAGAATTTACACATTTATTCTCTGTGTTCGTCTTTGCTTTATTTATGTATTTTTATATTAGCGATGGCAGCATTTTAATAGTACAGCTGAAGATCCCTGTTCTGCAACTTCTTGTGAGCAGGTGGGCTACTGCCCCCATGAAGGGTCCCGGTGAAGTCAGTTGTAGGACTGGGCCTCAGTATGGTAATCTTAATAGCCCTGCTGTCACAAGATCATATCACTTCGGCGCCCATCCTTTAGTTGTTCCATAGAGGCAGATGCCTGTGCGCATTGAAGATAATGATGTTTAGTGGAGGTGCAGAGTCTACTTGTGCAGAACACTTGCAGGATGGTGTATTGCCTTGCATTTTTATTGGGGAAGTTTTGCAAAATTAGAGAAAACTTACAAAGAAAACTGCAACAAAAACACACACAATGAGCTTTTTTTCAACAAAGGGGCATCTGAGGTATGTCTATACATTTTATTTAATCCTTGATTAGATTTCCATGCAGGTGAAGTTATAAATATGGTACAGTAGTTCCTAGTCTGGAGGCAATGTTTCTAATGGCTAGGCTCAAAGGACCAGAGGGCAGGACTCCTACATTTAATTACTGACTCTGTCACTGTCTGAGATTCATAGATGGGACCTCTGTGATCATCTAGTCCGACCTTCTGTATAACACAGGCCACAGAACTTCCCTGTATTAATTCCTGTTTGAACTAGAGCACGTTTTAGGAAAACATCCATTCTTGACTTAAAAATTGTCAGTTATGATCCACCATAACCCTTGGTAAATTGTTCCAATGATTAATTATCCTGTTAAAAATGTGCACTTTCAGATCAAAGATGATACCTAGGAGAAAAATGCTATTAATAATAACAGCAAGAAATAACAATCAGAGTTATATTAATAGTTCTCCACCTGTCAAGAGGAGACTCTGCTCCAGTGAAAGCTAAAAGTAGTGTTAAATTGAGACACCTCTGTTACCAATCAAAGTTAGAGTTTAAAGGAAATGTATCCCAAAATAAACCCAGTTAGATGTCAAAACATTCTCTTTCTGGAAAGCACAGTTTTCTTTGTGTGCAAAAGGTCCTTCTTGGCTCCTCTCTGTGTGTTCTCTTTAGCATTAAAAAATAAACACAAGCGACATTTCCTTAAAATAACTATCTGAACCTGAGTCACCTGCATATCCCAGAAGCTCTTCAAATGAATGGTCTGTCAAGCACAGTGCAGAACTGGGAATTAAAACCACTGACTTTAAGATATTAGAGACAATATACCGATTCCTCAGGTCACCCTGTTTGCAAGCAAAGTTCACCTTAATATTCCATACTGTCTTTGTATCTACAGAGTGTATTATTCCACTCCCTGTGTTTAACAAATATTCTTTGGAACAAAAAAAGTCTGTTACATTTCCAAATACTGTGCCAGTGGGAGCCTCACAGCAATCATCCAATTAGTGTAACTTTTTTAATGTCGCTATTCCATTCTGAACAAGGACAAACACCAATGGAGAAAGACAAATGGAAGAATTTCTAGCTATGGCAATGACCAAAAACAAAGCAGGTTTTTCATATAATCATAGAAATGTAGGGCTGGAAGGGACCTTGGTAGGTCATCCAGTCCCCTGCACTGAGGCAGGGCTAAGTATTATTTTTCTAGACCATCCCTGACAGCTGTTTTTCTAAGCTGTTCTTAAAAAACCTCCAATGGTGGAGATTCCCCAGCCTTCCTGAGTAATTTGTTACAGTGTGCTTTACCCTGACAGTTTGGAAGTTTTTCCTAATGTCTAACCTAAATCTCCCTTGCTGCAATTTAAGCCCATTGCTTCTTGTCCTGTCCTCACTGGATAAGAACAAAAATTTATCTCCCTCCTCTTTATAGCAACCTTTTATGTACTTGAAGACTTAGCATGTCCCTCTCCCCTCAGTCTTCTCTTCTCCAGACTAAACAAACCCAATTTTTTCAATCTTTCTCTGTAGGTCATGTTTTCTAGACCCTTTATCATTTTTGTTGCTCTCCTCTGGTCTTTCTCCAATTTGTCCTCATCTTTCCCAAAATGTGGTACTCAGAAGTGGAAAAAGTACTATCAGTGCTGAGTAGAGTGGAAGAATTCCTTCTCAGGTCTTGCTTACAACACTTCTGCTAATACATCTCAGAGTGCTGTTTTTCAGCAGTGTTACACTGCTGACTCATATTTAGTTTTTGATGCACTATAACCTCCTGATCCTTTCCTGCAGTACTCCTTCTTAGGCAGTTGTCATTTCCCATTTTGTATTTGTGCAAATGATTATTCCTTCCTAAATGTAGTACTTTGCATTTGTCCTTAGTGAATTATGTACTGTTTATTTCAGACAATTTCTCCAGTTTGTCAAGATACGATTAGTATTCAGAACTATCCTCCAGAGCACTTGCAACCTCTCCCAGCTTAGTATTTTCTGCAAACTTTATAAGTGTACTCCCTGTGCCATTATCCACATAATTCACGAAGATACTGTAGGGAATGGGACCCAGGACACATCCTTGCAGGACCCCACTTGATAGGTCCTTTCAGCTTGATTGTGGTTCACTGATAACTATTCTCTGAATACAGTTCTCTACAGTTGTGCATCCACCTTATAGTAAGCTCATCTAAGCTAAATTTCCCTAGTTTGCTTATGAGAAGTTTATATAAGCCTGCTTCAAAAGCCTTACTAAAGTTGAGATATATCATATCTACTGCTCCCACACCCATCCACAAGGCTTGTTGCCCTGTCAAAGCATCATATTAGGTTGATTTGATAAGAATTGTTTTTATTACCTTATCTTTTAGGTGCTTACAAAATGATTGATTATTTGCTCTATTATCTTTCTCACTATAGACCAGTTAAGGTGACTTATTCCCTTAAGTAGATAGATAGATCTACTTAAGGGAATAAGCAGATATATTTTCCAGTCCTCTGGGATCTCCCCCATCCTTCATGAATTCTCAGAGATTACTACTAATGGCTCAGAAATCTTCTCAGCAAGTTCTTTAATTATTCTAGGATGTATTTCATCAGGCCTTGCTAGTGTAAAGATATCCAACTTGTCTAAGTAAGTCTTAATATGTTCTTTTCCTATTTTAACTCATATCCTACACCATTTACACAATATTCACTATGTTAATTGTCCAATCACTGTTTTTTGATGAAAACTGAAAAAAAGTCATTAATACTTTGGCCATTGCTGCTTTTTCTGTTATTGTCTTTTCCTACTCAGTGAGTAATGGGCCTACCCTGTCCTTGCTTCTAACATATTTGTCAAGTTTTCTTGCTATCTTTTGTGTCTCTAGCTGGTATAATCTTGTATTGTGCCTTGACCTTTTTATCTTGTCCCTACATGCTTGTGTTTTGGGTTTTTTTTTTTAGCATTTATCCGTTGTAACTTGACCTAGTTTCCACTTTTTGTATTAATCTTTTTTTGAGTTTCAGATAATTAAAGATCTCCTGGTTAAGCTAGGGTGGTCACTAACCACACTTTCTGTCTTTCCTGTGCATTGTAATAGTTTGCTCTTAATGTCTCTTTTTAAAAAACCGCTAAGTCTCCTGAACATTACTTTCCCTTCAAACTTGCTTCCAATGGGTTTTTACCTACCAATTCTCTGAGTTTGTTAAAGCCAGCCTTCTTGCAGTGCATTGTCTTTATTCTGCTGTTTTCCCTCCTACTATTCCTTAGAATCATGAACTTTTTCATTTCATGATCACTTTCATCCAGGCTCCCTTCCACCTTCAAATTCTCTACCAGTTCCCCACTATTTGTTGGAATCAAATCTAGAATATCCACGTCCCTCATTGCTTTCTCCACCTTCTGTAATAAAAATTGGTCTCTAGTGCAATCCAAGAACTTGTTGGATAATTTATGCCCCACTGTATTATTTTCCCAGCACCAAGTTCTGTACTTTGTTTGATTCTGTTAGCTGTTAAAAAAACCCTCATCATCTCTTCTTCCTGGTTAGATGGTTTATAATAGACCCCTACCATGACATTACACTTGTTTTTTACATGTACACAATGCTTGCAAAAAGTCTCATGCATTAAGGCATATGCCAGCTACTAACAGATGGTGGGTAGGAAGAAAAATTCCCCTTGGGGCAGGATATGCTTTCTTGAATGGGGGCCAGAGATGGGATATTGGACTAGATAGACCACTCATCTGATGTGTTCTTAATTCAGAATTTATTGCTTTCATCTGTTTATTCTAACATCTTCATTTTGCTTCAGATGATGGCATTTCAGCACTTTGAGATCCTTGCTGGCACTCAGAGATTTTGCTGTGTTAGTGGTACATTTTAAAGACTCTTGCATATTAGTGAAATGGAACTGCAGATGTGATGCATGAGTCTGCTTTTACAGGATTGGCCTTAGCACAATTTGACCTGCAATTGTTTCACAAGAGATGAAACTGTCTTAATCCCTGTTCTGACTTGTGATCTGAACTATATTATACCTTTATAGGGTGTTCTGTTATCCCTGTCCTAAAAAAGAGCTATTGAGCTTTAGAGAGAAAGGAACACAAATACCAAGAGAACTCCAGGACTGGTTATTACCAGTCTATCTGGGATACATTTAAGGCCACAGGTCAATGGAAAGATTCTTTGTCATTGTAGTTTTAAAATACGACTTATATAAAGGAAAAAGACTGAAAATCCAGTTAGCTTTATGACAGTGAGAACATAAAACACAGAGACTGAAACGTGCTAAGTATTGAATACAGGACCCTAATTACTGGAACTGATGTGGGCAGGAGGGGAGAATCATTTCACATCTGACGGAGCAAAATGTAATTATTGTAAAACTGGTGATAGGGCAGGTAAATGACTGCTCCCCAAATTAAAAAGTTGAACCAATTTAATTATATCTCAGCTGAGAAAAACAGCAGTGAGAAGACTGTTTCAGATTGGTGAAAAATTAATGAAGTCTTTAATGAACTTCATGGTAAATTATATAAATCAGAGGTAACTTAATAAAGACAGATTTTTTTAAAGCAGAGATTAGATTTTCCAAGCTTTAAAAGATAAAGAAAATAATGCAAGTAGAATCTTGTCTTCTATGTACTGAAAGCAGAGATTGCCAATGAATGATGGGTTCACGAGTGAGATTAATGAGTAGTTTAGTTTTTTTCCCTTTTGGTCTCCAAATCAGATTAGAGAGCAATCTGAAAACATTGTACAGTAACCAAAACTGTCAACATTTCACTTTTTGATGAATTTATGAAGAGGGACATGCACACACAAAGTCACATTTCATACAATGAAGGTTTTTTTCAGTTTTTCTGTAAGTGAAGAGCAGATTTTGCTAGTGAAATTGACTTGATGCTTTTAAAAAATGAAAACTGAGAGGATCAAAAGGTAAATTCAGTTTGCAACTGGGAAAACAGCTGATTTAGATGCAATCAGCACGGTGCCTTCCATTTGAGACTCTAAGCATTTCAGAAACACCAGTGAATGTTCCTCACCCCACTACCTCTGTGAGGTTGGTGTGGTATTATTATTATTGGGTCAGATACTCCACTGATATAAATGGGCAAAACTCCACTGAGGTCAATGGAGCTACTTCCATTTAGATCAGGAAAGAATTTGGCCCATTTACCCTGTTTTACAGATGGAGAAATGTAGGTACAGTTACATAATGGAAGTAGATTTTCAAAGGCACAAATGGCAGTTAGGTGTCTAATTCCCATGGACTTTCAATAGAAGTTGAGCACCACCAGGCCTTTAGGCCTTTGAAAATCTACTCTTTCATAATTTGACAAAGGTCACATATTGAAAGTTTGTGGTAGAGTCAGCCCTTGAACCAAGGCCTCCTTCAATCTGGTCTAATTCATGCCTGGTTATCAAATATGAGGGGGACACAAAAGCAATCTTTTGACCCTTTTTCTTCAGAGCTCTGCGTAAAATCTTCAGCTATAGCTGAGGGTTGGAGCCATGCTTTTTCCTTGTTCTTCCTCCATACACCTCCTTTGAAAGAATAGCATAATCATAAAAACGCCACTGGATTTGTAATTGCACAAAATGGGTGAAATAACCACGTTTTCCTAGTTCTTTACGTTTTTCAGTGCATAATGATTTGTGCAACTCTAATGTTTTTATTGCAAAACTGTGTACTAGATAGTATTGTCTCACATACAGACACTAACCATTGCAGGACCAAAACCCATTGTAGGACTAAAAACCACTTCAGGGGAGACATTGATATCATGAAATCAATCAGGATTCTCATTTGGCCTATTAATAAGGTGGCTTGTTCATCCAATCATATTATTTTCAATGGGACAGTTTTGTCACACATTATTTAGATTTGTAAGATCTTTGGGACAGAGACCCCCTCTTAATCTGTGCAGTGCCATGTAGCACAATGGAGCCCCAATTGCTTTTGGGCCCTGGAAGTAAATAAAATAACATCCACAGTACAACATGCCTGGCAACTATGATCCTACCAATGCAGCCGGTGGCTCCTAAATCTTCTAAAGTTCCAACAGTGCTGCTGGGAGTAGATGCTTTTGGGTAATCTCCAGAAAAGAGACACTGCATTGTGGGAGTGGATGAGGAGAACTGGTTGAGATAATGCATTTGCAATGCTCGTGGCTTCCGGTCATACGCACCAGCTCAGAAACTGCAGAGCACAAGATATTGACCTCAGTGCTGCAACCAACTAGTGAAACCAATGCTTGGGTTTCTCTGGATGGCAGAGCTGTACATGCCATATATAGGGCTGACTCCTCTCAAGCTCAGTCTAGCCTGTCCTCATTATACCCCAGGCTCTGCCACAAAATTCTGCTTTAAAGCCATTCTCGTAGATCTAATCTCAAACTGAGCTAGAAAAAAATGCATTTAAGCTATTTGTATATAAATATGTAACAATTTGTAATGAAAGGATATTCCATTCAGAAATTGTGCTGTAACTATGGTAACTTAGATTGAAAAAGATGCATGGTAAATCTATGAACCACATATTTACAAGAGATTTAGTTGGATTAGTCACTGATTTATGAATATTCCAATCATGTAAAATACAACTTCTTATAGAAATTTATTTTTTAAATAGAGCAGCTGTGTCAGTAGGACTGTTGTGAGCCAGCATTATGCTGAACAGATTCTTCAGATTTCTAAATTTTGTTTTGTCATGTTTCTCAGAGTTGATAGCTTGGAGATGTAATTTGCATCATTTTTATTTTGGATAATATAAACCAATTGTGTGTTCATTTACTCTAACTTTTAACGCTCTCCTGTTCCATGCTCTATTAACTTTCTCAGGTATACAAAGAATAGGTAAACATTGTTTTTGTTGAAATAAAGTGGCTTGATGCTGATGTGGTCCCCAGTGGCTGTTAGCAATTGGAGAACAATTTCAGAAATAAATGAAATATCCCCCCATGGAACTTTAGCTTTCCCTATCTGTGATTTCCCCTAGAAGCTATTAGCTTTCTGGTGACTGCCATAGACAGAGTTACACCCACATAGCTGAGACAAATTGCTGGGCTGATGTCTTCCCATCTCATCATCTCTCTCTGTGTAATGCTGGTCTTCATTTTTCAGACCCATTCAGGCATTGTACTAGGGCATTGTATCAGCTCAAATCAGCATATATAGAAGGTGGGAATCTCTCTTTGGAACAGAGTACATCTGGGAGCTAAACGTTTGGAACAGCCACATTCGGGGAGAGAGAAAGCTTAGGCTGAAGTTGTTACTGTGTCTTGTTGTTAGGTTAGTAGTAAAGCCAAACTACAGGAAGAGGATGAGATGGACATTCATACGGGCTCTGTCAAATACTAGATAGACACAAATCCCATTCACAGGTATTCAGATTTCCATTCTAATCAGCATGCACTATTCAGACATCAATCAAGTCAGTTTACACATTTCCATTAAAATTATTCAGAGTAGTTTCCTCAAAGAAGCTCAGCATCCAGCCATGTGGAAGTGGGGAAACACAGCAGCATGGACTACATTGGAAAATAGGGCACATGCATAATGCCAACACTTAGAGGGCATAACCAAGCATGAAGATAGTGATATGATCTGTTCCAGTGTTTTGCACCACTAGAAGAGGATAAAGTGATTGAATAACTTGCCTCCTCACCCCCAAGATCCACTGGGGGACCCCTCCATAGATCTGTGAATGGGTGGGGAGGTGAATAAGGGTCAAAGGAGGGAGGTTTGGAATGGGGATACAAGCATCACTCCCACCAACCCCTCCAGAATTAAAGAAGCTACAGGTGGCATTAGTTTTTCAGTGTCTCATGCCTCCCCATATTGTGCGAACTCCATTCAGGAGAGTTCCAAGAGCAGCCAGCTATAAAGGAAACTCTGATAGCACAATTCCAATACGCTGTGCCTGGCAGCTGAAGTGCGGCGGGGCAAGGGGGAGGGGCAAAGGCCCCTAGAACTAATGCAGTGGAACAAGGCCTCAGTTCAAGTGGTCTTGGGTCCTAGAGCTTCCATGAGTTTTACAGGCTGATGTCCTCCTTTTCATTCTGTAGGGTCCTATCATTAAGACCCATCATCATGTTGGGCCTTTTGGGTCAGCAGTCGCAGCAGAAAGGCCAAGGATAAATGCAGATGGACTCAACGGCCCCTTCCAGCTCAGATTTCAGATGTTGGTGGGACAAAGGGTTGGGGGAAGCTACCACTGCTTCTGCCTGTGCTGAACTGATCTTGTGGAAGACGACTTCATTCTGCTTCATCTGATGAAGTGGGTCTTAGCCCATGAAAGCTTATGATCTCAAACATCTGTTAGTCTATAAGGTGTTACAAGGCTCTTTGTCGCTTTCATTCTTTATGAGTGCTAATTTGGCACTGACCCTTCATGGCAATTTCAGTGCATTTACTTAACATTCGCAGCTCACCCCCTTCAACCTTTTCCTCCTTGAAACAAAAGCACTTGGAACTGTTGCTTGTACAGCTGCAGTGCTCAATCCCTCTTTTCTCTCTCCAGCTCTGATCCACATGAGTAGTCCAGTCTGGATTCCTTTCTGCTCTCCATATAAAAGAGATCACAAAGTACGGGAGGTTTCACTTTATTAGCAGCACTGGGTCCTTTTGCACATAAAACTTTTAATGCTCCAGTCCCCATATTAACATTTTCTGCAGGTTTGCTTTTTGCACATGGACCAGGTGAGAGGCAGAAACCTCATGCGTTTTTTAAGGTGCTTGTTGCTTGCCAGAGGTTAAAGCAGTGAATTGCAGCTCATCACATTGCCATACATTGCACTCAGATGCTGACAGGACTGGTCCATTTCATTTTACTTTATATAGTACAAAGGTTTCAGTGCTGTGCCATAGTATTTTGGATTTACTTGCGAAACAATTTTTTGATGTCTGCCCCCCTAACTTAAGTCCATCCTAGCTGCTGTGATGCACACAATCTTAGCCATATACCGAAAGGCACGGGGGTGGACATTTCAATACTGTGAGCAGCAGTGTGGTGTGGTGGACTTGGTACAGGGTTAAGACCAAGGGATATTTATATTCTACTTGGGACTCTGACTCTCCCCACGATGGTCTTGGTCAAGTCAATAGCAATTCAACTTTCAAGAATGTCCACTGATTTTGGCTGCCATTGACTTCACCTAGAGATTGAGGTACTCACCAACACTGGCAAATCAGGATAGAACTATTTAGCCTTGTGGTGCAGTTCAGGGCAAATGCACCTTTATTCTCCCTTCATGATCCTGCAAGGGCACCTACTTTTAGGCTATTGTCTCCCTAGCCATCACCTCTCTTGGGAAAACAAAGGGCTTTTCCTGTGGTAACAAGTTCATAGCTGCCTTGGCTAAGACCAAGCACAGCCATGAGTCTGAGAGTCATTTCTTTATATTGTTTGGGTTTTTGATCTGTGCAAGAGGTCCCCTCCTCAGGGCAAAGCTTCAAAAGGCTGAGTTTTTGCATAATTGGAGGAGTTTTCATCAGCATACACCTCCCCACTAGGAGGTACCTGAGAAATCTATTTAATTGTAATAGTTCATATTGTTTCAAATAGTCCTTTGACGCTCATAACTTGCTCCAGGATTTGCATTAGTCAGGTCTCCTCCTTAGAGGCATTACTTACAATCCCATAATAACAGATGTATCATCACAGACCATTAGGCAGTCAGACTGCAGGGGATCGGAATGAGAGTTCCTTCCTCGGTTTCTTCAGATATGTCTACTCTGCAATAAAATCACCCATAGCAGCCCAGGTCAGCTGACTCAGACTCACGCTGCAGGGTGATAAAAATTGCAATGTAGATATTTGGGCTCAGGCTGGAGCCTGGGCTCTGAGAGCCCCGGGAAGGCCCCAGGCCTTCTGAGCCCAGTTCCAAGAGCAGCCAGCTATAGAAGAAACTGTTTTAATGTTAATCTGTAGCTGTAGGTTATACAGAAGATGCAAATACTGTGCTCTCATGGGAATTTTTACTTTTGTTTCTTAAGTGTGTTTCTCTCCCCCTCCCTTAATAAAAATAAAAGGCAGACCAAAAATGCACGGTTGTCCTTTGTTTATGGAAGTCCACAACAACAAGCATGGCGGGGGTGGGGGGAAATGTTAGTCAAACCAGATTGAATTGCAGCTGGGAAAGTAAGCTGTAAAGCCACAGGCTTGAAATAAAGCACTCTCTGTACTGCACAGCCCAAGAAGTGAAGAGGGAAGTGAAATCTCTTCTTCTGTTATAACTGGAAAACTCAAGAGATTGGGGTGCTCTTCTTCTAGTCAGATCCAGAACTTGTAGAGAAGTGTGAAAATGAGAAAGAAAAATTTAGCTGAACTTTCTTCCCCACAGGACAAGGCCAATCTATATTTTATTTGACCTGATTTGGCCATCTTTGTTTATGAATGCATTAACATTTCCATATTAGCTGTGATTTACGGTGCCATCTGGTTCTCTGCTGACTAACATTTCTGAGAGGGCTTGGCAGAAGGCAGCAGCAGACATGACCACACACAGATTTTACATGGTTGTTCATATGCAGAGCGGGGCAACTGGTGCAAAATATTTGCACAAATCTTCAGGGAATTCCTTATGCTGTGGTCAGGCCATGATTAAGGCTTAGGCACTAGAAGACCAGGTCTTGGGACCTATGTCCAAGAATCACATAGTTACATCATCAACTCAGCTTTCAGAGAAACAGAAAAGCTTCCTCCTTTCATGGATGAGCAATAAAGCTTGACAACATGATCCAGAGTACTCAGTGCAGTGACCTGAGTCATAAGAATGGCTATACTGAGTCAGACCAAAGGTCTATCTAGCCCAGTATCCTGTCTTCCGACTGTGGCCAATGCCAAGAGCTGCAGAGGGAATGAACAGACCAGGTAATCATCAAGTGATCCATCCCCTGTCACCTGGTCCTAGCTTCTGTCAAACGGGGGCTAGGGACACCATTCCTGCCCATCCTGACTAATCGCCATTGATGGACCTATCCTCCATTATTTATCTAGTGCTTTTTTGAACCTTGCTATATAGTCTTGGCCTTCACAACATCCTTTGGCAAAGCGTTCCACAGGTTGACTGTGTTGTGTGAAGAAATACTTCCTTTTGTTTGTTTTAAACCTGCTGCCCTTTAATTTCATTTGGTGACCCCCAGTTCTTGTGATGAGAAGGAGTAAATAACACTTCCTTATTTACTTTTACCACACCAGTTATGATTTTATAGACTTCTATCATATCGCCCTTAATCATCTCCTTTTCCAAGTTGAAAAGTCCCAGTCTTATTAATCTCTTCTTGTATGGAAGCTGTTCCCTACCCCTAATCATTTTTGTTGCCCTTTTCTGAGCCTTTTCCAATTCCAGTGCATCTTTTTTGAGATGGGGGCATAAACACAAATAGCGCTCAAATAGAAGAACTGCTTGTGCATCTCAATTGGTTACTCCAAGACCCACTGCACGGGGGGCTCTTCCAATCCTATTCTAGTAGACGTCTCTGCGTGTGGCAGGAGAAGAAAAGTGCAAGACGCCTAGCCTGCTCACTCAAGCAGATACACATTAGCTGCTGGGATAAATACTGAGGGACCCTTCCCCTCCTGCCACTTGCAGAGGAATAAAGGATCTCTATGAAGCCACCCTAAGAAGCATCGGGGCCGCAGGAGCAGAACCACACAGTTTCCATGTTGTGGTAAGTTAGAGGCCCTGACTTGCCTAGTACCTGGGCCCCAGCCAGGGATTCTAGCTAATACAAATATTAAATAATTATAATACAAATATAAAATAATGATAATAAAGTCAGTGGCAGAGCTGCCCTAGGGTCCTGAATCCCAATTCCATGTTTTCCCCTTAATTCCTGCTGTATACAACTTGTTGCTTCTTGGCCTGAGCAATGAGCCAGTATTCAGGGGCTTGCTGGGATGTTTCTATAGGAGGAGAAATTGATGACCGAGTCAAGTATTTTTTAAAGCAATCCTATGTACATTCTGTGTAAATAAACAAAGTCCTGTTTTCCTGAACACAGTAGGAACAAGCAGCAGTTTCTTTAATGCCACTGAGGTGCAGCATGCTTTGCAGAGTGAATGAAAGCATTGGTCCCGACGAGTTAACTTATCAGTACAATAAATGCAGCACACTCTGCAATCAGTATAGAGAGGTGAACAAGTGTCTTTAGAGGAGTCAACTTGTTTGTTTCTGCTAGTTCTCACTTGAGAACTAGACCCAGACCACACATGCCGGTTTACAAAAGGATGCCCATTGGTAAGGCAACGTCTTGAGCCCCAGACTGCAAATGCTCCATTGTGACCAATGCAAGCTCCGTGTGTGTGGCAAACTAGCAGGATTGAGCCTCACATGGTAAGAAATGAATTGTTTGGGGGAGGAGAGACTACTACATTTCATTGTGCGTAAGGCTAAAAAGGTGAAACATTTAAATGGGTTTTGATAATTTATAGAAAAGGGCCACATGGATTCAGAAATATGCCCATAACTTGGGAAGTTTGACCTATTTTGTAAACCTAATATCTGCCAAACTTCCAGGGAAATCTATAACTTTGTATTTTTTTAGGCAAGAAGGAGGAGACTTGCTTAACCTTTAATGAGAGTTTCAATGGATTTATATGTATGTATTTTACAACGTCCGCTTGATCTTGTCACAGCATTTTGCCAATGAAAGAAGTGTTGTATAAGGTTTTGGGTAGTCATGAGTGGAGGGACAGTTTCTGATGTCTGTTACATTAGAGTAAAGCTGAATTAAATCCATAACTCCCTTTGAGTGAATGGAGTTACCCCAGCTCTATAACATTGGAAGGGAGATTGGAATCTGCTCCTGTAATAAAGGTTACTAAGGTGAGTTTGCTCTCTTAGCTAGGTCTCATTGGTTTCAATGATAATTTAGTAAGAATTAACTCCTTTTACCTTGATTCTGCTCTCATACTGTATTACACAAATTTAATTCAATTTGCTTTAGTGGCATTTCTCTTGATTTATACCATTGTAACTATAGAATCAGTCCCTTTACCAGCACTTTTCAGGTACCAAGTGAGTCAAACAAATCACTGGCCATAGGTGTTAGCTATTTCAGTCTGAGCCTTTTCAGTTGGTGGTACAGAGTGAATAAGGATTGCAAATGCTTGTTACAAGCTACTCTGAGTCTGCCAAAAAGTTATTAAAAAACAGACAAGCTACATTTTAAAATCCATGATGTTTTTCTTTTGAGTCTAAGTAACAGAGAAGATGCTGAAGAATTCAGATGATGAAGTGAAGTCCCTACAGAGGAATTCTACCTTTACCAGAAGATGCCCATTTACGCTTGTGCAGCCAAGTGCAACCCAGCTGCTCAGGATACAGACCTATGGAAATCCACTGCTGCTGCTGTTTGAGTGCCAAACCCAGCTGAGATAGAGCTAACATCAATCAAAGGAGAAGTGACAAACCTCACAACTGCTGAAGTTAGCCTCAGCACACACAGATGCTTTTTCTTATAAAAGAGTTGCTTTTCTGAGGGAAATACACAAGATATTGATGTTAGGATTTAAAGGGACAGTAAGTAGTTTAGGCCCTAAATTGAGATTTTATTATTTTTTAAAGGCAAAACGTGAATACAAACTTTTCAAGAAATGTTTATGTACTGATTTCAGGAAAAATGGGGATTTTGCTTGAATTTAAACCCATTTGGAAAAAAACCCAAATCAAGCCGGACATGACATGTTCATGACAATCAGAATATGAAACCAATTATGACCAGAAAGTGAAGCCAACCGGCTTAATTGTACAGTCCAAGCCGAAGGCCCACTTCCTCAAAGTTCTGAGTGATTCCTAAAAATTCATGAGCTCCCTCAGTTGAAGGGTTTGTCTCCCACTATCACCAGAAGGGCTGGTTAAAATGTTTCCAAATGAAATAATGTTTTCATTTGTTGAAAATGAATATTTTGAAAAACTTAATTTTCAGTTAAAATTTCCTCTCTCTCCAGCCAAAAACACCCTCCATTTTCCTGAGCTTCTTTCTCTGCCTTCACCTTCTTCCTCTACTTCAGCAGCAAAATGGAAAAAGAAGTAATGGGGGGATGGGGAAAACTCCCAAATTTTTGGTAAAATATTTTGCAACAATTTCCAAAATCTGTTTTTTTTAAAAAAATGACTTTGAAACAAAAGGTTCATAGTTTTACCCCTTCTCCTATTTTTTGACCATGTCTACTAGCTGTACACATCCATTCTCCTGATTCTGTGCTCTCCCTGATTTGATCCCCTCCTACCATAAGTAGAGTTAGCTGATGGCCTTATTCCAGGACAGGGCAAAGATCCTCAAAGGCATTTCACCACTTAACTGTGATTGGAAACACTGGGAGTTAAGCACCTAAATAGCTTTGAAGATCTGGGGATCAGTGACTCAGATTCTGCATTCTTCCCATTCACCCATGACATACACGGTATCCCTTCCCTTTAATTGATATTTTGAGCTTGGTACTTTAGCAGATCTGGCTTGGTTTCAGTTGAGGACAACTGTTGTCTTCTTGTCTTCCTCTGTAGCTCTTTCAGTTCTCGATGCCTCAGAATGCATTGTGTGCCTCTTATTCAGCAGGGATGCTTCAGAAACAGTGAGATTTGAAAACAATAGCAAACTGTCTGCCAAACCTGCTCAGATCCCATCACGAATTTAGTTGAATATCAAGAAAAGTAGGAAGTTGGAAGAAAAATGTTACTTATATTGGGTAGAGAGTAAAAGGTTTAAAAAGATACGATTTGTTTTGTCCATTCCTAGCTGTTTTTATTTTTGTATGTCTGTTTTATTCTATGGGACTGATAAACTACTGGAGTTCAATATTCATGCTTTCAATATTTTACTAAGGCAACAAATCCATCCTCCTTGATAATCGTAAGAAAAGTGATTTTTCTTCAGAGGCTTTTCCAGTATATTCATTTCACTCCTGCATTGGAACTAGGCCAATATCTATCAGTGCTGAGGCCCATAGCTTATGAAGATCTGGTAGCTTTTATGAAAGGAAATGATCAGCCTCAAGGATTCTGTTAGTTCAAGTAGGTATCCAAGTATTTCACATTATAGGAAGACAGGAAAAATGAAAACATTTTCCCTTAATTTTGGCATCTAAATGCAGGCACTAGGTTCATAATTCTTGCTGGAGACTCTGTCCCTAAGGCAGCTTCATGGAGTTGGCCGTGTCTTTTGTTTTTTAATTGAATATATAAAAGGTTTACTGCTACAACAACAGGGATGTTAATCAGTTTAAATTACAGCATTACAACATACATTCACTCACACAGCCTTAAAAAAAGTGCCCACAAGTCCTGAAGGGAACCCAAATGAAGGATTTACAAAATGTTACAGAAACATCTCTAAATTAATCTTCAGGCTTTATGAATCATTCCTTAAAATACATCAGAATGCAAAGTATAGTTCAGCCACAAAGACACGTCTGCAGTGAATATGTGATTTCACTAGGGAATTTTGGAGATGCTTTTAGACATTTTAAAAGAGTGATTTAGGTTTAGTTCTGACAGACACAGTAGAGAGAAAACTAGCCTTTTGCTAACACTGAAAATTGTAAGGTATACACAATACTTTTTACTTTAGTGAATAAGAAAGTAGATGTTTAAAAAAATCAATTTCAAAAGTCCCTTATGAAAATATTGCATAAACTTCATAGATAAGGATAAACATTCTATATGTTTTTGGATTATTCTGTAGAAGTTAACAGAGAATATATGGAGGCCTAAGGCGGAGTCTTACACCATGGTATGGAGTGACTTTTGTGGCCTCTCTGCATGGAGCTTCTACTGATTTTCAAGCTTTGCACTTCTATCTAAAGAGAAAGAGGATTCAATCCTAAAGGTGGCAAGACAGTTTTAATTAGTGGTAGTAAATATCTAAATTAGGTGGGGATCTACTTATTGAAACAGCTTCAGTCAAGCTGGGGATTTAGTTGGAGATTGGTCCTGCTTTGGGCAGAGGGTTGGACTAGGTGACCTCCTGAGGTCCCTTTCATCCCTGATATTCTATGATTCTTTGATAAGTTCATTCTTGAATCTACCCAGTCTGTGGTTAGACAACAAAGAAAAATGGGCTCCAATTCTGCTGGTTAATTGTACTGCACAGTTTACTTCTAGAAAGGGTTAAGTAATCTTATTCTCCCTTGCATCAGTAGTTCTTTCACACACACCCCACCTACGAGGGAACGGTGCTAGTAGTAACATGCATAGCCCTGATTTCATTAAGTAATTTTCTTAAGCTTCATGCATAATCACACTGAAAAATAATGAATAGTCGTTTATGTCTTGTCAATTAGTAATGTGAAATAATATTGGCTGAGTACTGGTTTAACCCTTCCATCATCCCCGAGGAAGGGAACTTGGGGGGGTGATAGCTTTGGTGAAAGCAGCTAGCCATGTTATTGTTGTGCTCAGGGGAGGCCCTTCTGAGTACCAGGCTCAACCCTTAATTGAGGACTTCAACCTTTACTGTTTATCTGTTGCGCATCACTAAAATGGAAATCTGAGTGTCATTCTGATTTTTGATAACATTTTATTGCTGTCAAGTTTAAATATCTTCAGCTCCTCTTAGGGTCCTGAGAATATTCCCCTTAAGGTACTTTTACATGTGTATATAGAGCATTTTCACAGAACACTGTAAGGCTTTGGCTTATACTGTGTGAGAGGCAATAATATTCTTTCCAGATAGTCAAGACAGATTATGCAATACAAAGGAAAAGCAATGTTATAATTCTTTGCTGGGAAATGGGTCTAACTCACACAGTCTCTGTACTGATTTTTGAAAAGTCAACCTGTGGAACTGTTTGCCATAGGATGTGTGATGGCCAAGACTATAACAGGGTTCATAAAAACTGGATAAATTCATGGAAGGATAGGTCCACCAATGGCGATTAGCCAAGATGGGCAGGGATGGTGTCCATAGGCTCTGTTTGCCAGAAGCTGGGAATGGGCGACAGGGCATGAATCACTTGATTACTTGTTCTGTTCATTCCCTCTGGGGCACCTGGCATTGGCCACAGTCAGAATAGTGGGTAAGATGGGCCTGTGGCTTGACACAGTTTGGCTGTTCTTATGTTCTAAAACCACCTATGGTTCACTTTGACCAGCCACATCAAGGTAAAATTACTACTGCATCAAAGTTGCCTTGGATGCCCTAATATTTTACAAGATGGAACTCTCATGTTAGCTAAGTCATTGTAAGGAACATTCCTTCATGCCTTATGTGAAGACAAGTGCAAAGTTTCAAACAGCAGCCCAGGGAACTAGCTACATGATTCCCAGTTGTATTAATGAATCACATGAATAAGTCCTGCACCACCCTTTAAAAATTTAAGAGTCAGGGTCACAGAGTTGTTAGTTATCAGCAAAATCTGATTTTTACAATTCCATATCAAAGCAATAGTGGGTGGGGTGGGGGATGAATAAAACCTTTGTTCGTCAAAGCCAGCAAATCTGATCAGTGGAGTATTATCCCCAGAAAATGCTGATGTTTAAAGCCTGTTGGCAAAGTGTATCCTCTCTGTGCCTGCTAGTGTCAGGAACTGTGCAAAATCTTTTCTGAGTTTTTCTTAAAACCCTGGAGTAGTGTCACTAGAAGAGCAGTCACACGAGTAAATGAAATTTTCATGTGTCATATCCACTTTGTTAGGGTCAATGGAGAACTTACTAAAAATGTACAGGGTTGATTGCACTTTTTATACATAAGGCACAAGGCAGAAAAAAAAATCACGTGACAGTCAAAACTGCTTGATAGTACTATAAAATTTCATGGTTACTCTGCTACACCTGATTAGATTGGCACATTTTGGCCTCTGAGCCAATATTAAACAGCTCTCAGCCTTTGTACTGTATATAGGAGAGATTCAAAAATGTTTGCAGTTGATTTAGAGTCTGTCTCACGTTACATTTGAAGAATTTCTGCAAGCTGTATGAAAACAATTCAAAAAACTCTTAGGTAAAACAGCCTCAGCAAGCACTAAAGTGATCCTCACAGTGAAGAAATATACCACCTGGGGGCTTGTATGCCACAAAACCTGCCTGGATCTTGAAACGGAAGATAATTTTTTTTCTGTAGGACTTGAAATTAAAATTAAACCAAAATGTGCTCTCCTCCACCTTGGATAATATTGTTTTAAGTTGCTTTATGATCTGCTTTATGCTACAACACCAAAGAGCTTTGACACTTGTCTTCCAATGGCTATTGCCTGGGGGCTTGGAATACTCCTGATATTTACAGGCAGGAACCACTAAGCTAAAGTAGATGGCTTATGAATAATTAAACACAAACATCTGTTCCCGTTTGTCAGATGGAGACAGACAGCATCCTCTCAAAACATTTGCTGATCTGTCTTATCACACTGACTTCACTTCTACGAGATACAGATTTCAAGTAAAAGATTGGGGACTAGTTGTAGTTTGCTGTTGAGAAATCATTCCTTATACTTACAGTTCTTTCCCTTCCCTACGTGCTATATCTGAGGTCTCCCCTTCAGTCAGAGGTCCTTAAAATACCTCAACTGCCAAGGCCCAATTGTGGGAAACAATACATGACAAAGAGACAAAATGAGGGACGGTTATTCATGTGGGAAACTAATAATATTGTAGGACTTCCTTCCTTTAGTGTAAATAATTCTTTCTATAAACTTCAGTTTCATGATTCCTGTTGTAAATCATTTTCAACAATCAAAGTCAGGGAACTCCACATTTGTGTGGAAAATCAGTGACTTTGTGACTAAAATGGGTGATGCTTCTGTCCATGAGGGGCACTTAAGAGAGAGGTTAGAAATGGTTTTGTAGTGGACATCAATGCCATCATTGGCTGATGCACCATGTTATCATAATCCTAAATCAGTAGTAAAACAATGTAAATGTCTATTGTCAAAATGCCTGGTCTGTGTAGGCAAGAAAAGGATCGTGGCATAAGTTTTCAGAAGGGACTAGTGACTCTGGGGACTCCACTTTAAATACCTTAGAGGGACCAAATTCTGAGGGTAGGTGCTTAGCATGTTCTGGAAATTTGGATCCTTTAAAAGTACATAAAAACAGAGGCACCCAAAAATCAGTTTAGTCACATTTGAAAATGTAGGCCATGTATGTGTGTTTCCAGCAAGGAGAATTCATTGAGTGGTAATGGGACTGAATCAGCAACTTAGTTTATAATAGACACAGTTTAAAAATTTGGGAGCAAATTTAGCTTCTCAAAGAAAAAAAAAGAAAACAGTGTGACAAAGCTCCAAGTCTGTCCTTGTGGGTCCTGCGCTTCCTGGCAGATTTAGGGGCCTCAGAAACTCATCTAGGCCCCAGAGTGACCTCCCTTTCTCAGTATAATTGGCAAGAGTCACCACCTAGTGAGTTACCTTCATCAGAGGCCAGTATGGAAGATGGAAAAGGGGGGAGCCCGGGCCCGCCCTCTACTCCGGACTCCAGCCCAGGGACCCTAATAGTATCAGCTAAGATGGCTGACCTTTTAGGCACAAAACACAATACAATTCCCTGGGCTACTTCCCCACAGCAGTCCCTGCTTCTTCAAACTCCACTTCACCCTTACCTCAGGGCCTCCTTCCTTCAGTATGATATGTTGTCCTACACTCAGTCTCACCAACAGCATAACTTCCTTCCACAGCTCCTGACACCCACACCCACCTGACTAACTGGGAGGTTTTTATCTGGTTTCAGCCAGTCCCTGATTGGCTTCAGGTGTCCCAATTAGGCTAGCTGTTTCTACTCCTTTCTAGAAGGTTCTTAATTGGCCCCAGGTGTCTTGATTGGTCTGGAGTAGCCTTTGTTTGGCTATCCAGGGAACAAGGACCTGCACATCCTAAGGCTGATATACCTGCCTTCCAGCACTCTCCTATACCCTTCTGGTCTGACTCCGTCACAACAGGTAAAAGAAGAATGGTCTGATATAAGTGTTCAAAATAAGTTGGTGAGGTTAGTTTGAAATATTAGTGGGGAAGTAATCTTTGGGTGTGCACACTACAATTTGGGGAATTAGGGTTTATGTTGCAGGATGCTTCATCCTTGAGGCTGTGAAGATTCATTCCATTTTTCAGATTTTTTTTCACCAAAATAATTTGACAAAAATTAACACAAAAAATATATTTTGGTATCACTGAATCTGCAGGTTTTTGCCAAAGAATTTTTTTTAAACCAAAAGTCACCCAGCTCTACTCTGGAGCACCTTCCCTAACTTAACGATGAACGTAGGGTCCATCTGCCTCAGAGATAGGGTCCTGTCAGGCCATATGTCTGCCTCCATATTGAATTTTTTCAAACCTACCATGACAGAGTCTGGAACACTCCAAACACCACAGTGCCCAGAACTGTGCAAGTCTGCATGGCTTGGTTTTGCGAGTGTCCTGACTGCATTACAGTAGTACACACACAGTTCAGTGGTGGAGGGGTGTGGCGGGGGGTCAGGGAGGAAGAGACAGATATGAGAATTACTCAGCACATTGGTGGCCAGCATGTTGACACCAATGCTCAGTAGCATGCCAGCTAGGTTTCTCCAAGACAGAGAAAGTGGAAGAACAGGTGAAAGGACCCACCCGCAAGGGTCCACTGCAGGTGGGGGGCCAGCTGGTGAGGCAGCCAGTTGATTGTATTTAATGTTTTTAGTTTGACTATAACTAAAAAAAGTGTCGAGAACCCACCAACTTAAGCATTTCTGGCTGTCATGGATAAAAGCTAAAAGTTCACTCCTAGAAGTGACAGCATCTGCTCTGGACATTGTTTCATCAAAGATTTTTGCTGCCAATTCAATTGTCCAGCCACTAAAAGGAATGCAAGTTGTGGTTGCCTTACAAATCACAAACAATGGTCAGAGCTGGAATATTGGGATTGAGGATCTTCACTCTTTGTGTATCAAATGCCAATGTGGATGGACCATTTCCCAAAATTAAGATTTTTGTGTAGTAAAACAAGGCTCAGGATGGCTAAGGATTCACTTCAAATGTACTGTATGGCCTACCATAACAAATTTGAATGATAGCAAACGACACTGTATTGCTGAGTGACACTATTAACTTCTATTGACTAATAAGTTCTGTCCTTTAAAACATTTTTAAGTAGTTTAAAAATCTAAACCATCTGATTAATAAATTCATATTACTCATTGATACAAAACTGATTGTGGTAATAAAACTGAACTAATAATGATCTGTGTCTGATAGCTGTTATTTAAAAGCACTGAAAAGTCACTGTATAAGACAATGAAATGTACTGCAAAAAACTGCGATTAAATGCCCAAAATGAAACTGCAGCAATATTCCAAATTTAAAATACTGAAATCAGCTAGGACATTAGGACAGTTCTGTAAAACTTAGGTAAAGTCCTTTGCATAGAGTCCTAATTCACCTTTTACTCACACCCATCAACTGCCCCTACTGGAGCTGTAGAATTACTTTCTTCTCTTAGCTCTATTAGCATACAGCTATGCTTTGCTGCATTAGGTCTTCTCTTGTCAATGTAACAAAGTAATCAGAGAGATCACAAGGGAATCACCTAAAACGCATAGTCACCTTCCAACTCAGCAGCAGTAGCAGCAGCACACAGTTCCATATGAAAGGTAGTGAGCTTATTACCTATGCCACTATTCACCCTCTGGGAGCACTCATGTTTGCCGTGACAATCATCATTTTTAGAGTTACTAGATTTGGCTGTGCTATTTTTAGAAAGTACAACAGATTGACCTATGTAATTATTTCATTATTCACAGATATTTAAATGGTCTGTTCTTGGCTTCAGTTTAATGCAACTAATTACATAACGGCTAATTTATCTGTGTGTTATAGGACTGACCATTAATTCAGATACTTCCCAATGACTCCTACTCAGAATAGCATTTGTTCAATAATTTTCTGTGTTACTGTCCCAGGATTTTACAGGTAAAGCCTAATGCTTAGCTCCCATTCTTGATTTGTTAGGTCTGTCTTCTGGATACAAATGTTTATCTGTAAGCCCATCATCTCTGATTCTCTAATACTACCTGTCCTTACCTTCTTTACATACAGAAGAGGAGAGAATAGACATTACAAACTGTTTTTAGCTAGGAAGCTTAGAAAGTCACTGCAGAGTTAATGCTGGTATATTGTCACAAGAAACAATATATCCTATGCTAGTAGGTCTTCTTTTTCCTTCATAGGAACAATAATTACCTATTGCTTGAGACACTACTGTTAATAATGTGAAGAATCAGCCACCAGCCAACATAGAGGTGTCCAGCACCCGCAGACAGAGAAATAATTTTGCTGCCTACATCCAGGAACAGATAGTTTTGTGGCAGCAGGATCTGATCCAGTGGTATAAAATGGTGGATTTCTCAGAAATGTTGTTAGTGGGCTACTGATGGGCTCCCCTTTGTAGAGATCTTGCTGTTGGAGAAAATGGAAAACCATTCTATTAACTTCCCCTTTTTAGATCTGCCATTTGAGAAGAAGGATGGGGCATTTGTCATTGTCCTTACTTTACTAGATTCTCTCTTGCCTGAAGATTTCTTCCCTGACAAGTTTTGCTGCTGGGCAAAAATATCACGGATTTCTATAGCCATGGAATTCCAGTACATGAAAAGCTCTGCCTATTCCACAATTCATCCATGAAAATGATGCCATGTCTCCCACCACATACATATAATTAAAAATCAGCTAATCACTGTCTTATTCCAGGGAAGAGAAATTTTACATTAACAGCATCACATGGACCTGAAGTCCTCAAACCTTATAATGCTTTGTCAGTCTATGTTTCTTCACATACAAACATCTGATGTTCAATTTCACAACCACTTTAACTTCAAAGTAATAAAGAGGAAAAATTTAAATGTTATAATCAGGGCTGTTTGCTATAAAGAAAAGAACGAAGTTTCAAAATCAAAATGAGGAGGTGTATTTAGAAGGAATTCACATAGGAAAATAATATCTTACCACTTGGTGTCACTCTTAACCCATGTTTGGGTCAACTCAGAACCGTTTCTATGACAGCAGGAACTATGTCGGTAATCAAGAAAACTGTCAGACTGGGGAGGATTTCACCAGCCTTATTTTGGAAACAAAATTCAGATGTTCTAGGATTCAAATAGACTGACCTAGCCCTTCTCCAGAGGATGGATGTGTACAGATATGTTCTGTAAAGACCATGCAGCCTCTAAGATAAAGAGAACTACCATTTATAATCTTTTACAGTGTAGCTTGCAAAACTTGAGCCATTCAACACAATTGTTTGATTTGTTCCTGTCTCATCTGATTCATAACATATACTGTAAGTAAAAGAAGCCCTCAGTAGCCAACTTAGTGTATTGATACAAATGTAAATTAATTCACTGAAAATTATGCCACATAAAATCTGTGCCAGGCAGTTGAATTGCTGGATAGTCATGCATTATTCACTTTTTTAAGAAGTTGTGAAACTTCAGCCTGTCAGAAACGAGCTGATTGGATAAAAAGAATGTATATTTTTAAGAAAATTAATATCACAGGTAAGCCAGTCTCTGAATCACACAATCCTATAGGACATATCATTTATACAGTCAGAATGCAACATGGGAAAGAGGATACTGTGGTCTGGCTACCTTATTTACCTATGTTGTCCTTCAAACCTTGGGTCCAGTTTCTGCTCTAAGTTACCCTAGTGTAAACCTGGAGTTATTCCAATGAAGACATAATCAGCAGCATAGGCTTACACAGGAACCTGGCCAGGATTGAGTGAGGAACAATGCTGCAGAGAACAATCATTCCCTAACCTTGCTTTCTGTCCATGGAGCCTGTTCATCTGCCCCCCACCCTCCAGCAGGGAATTCATGTTGGCACTTTCCCCTCCATACTTATCAGCACATCCATACTGAGATTTGTTACCTCGTCCATGGGTTGAATATGCCCCTATCAAACTAACTCTTTAGCATTTTGATTCTCCAGCAGACTAACTGCTCTATTGGGAAGCAGCAGAGTACTCCTAGGTGTTTAGAATGAGCTAAACGTAAGACAGTAAAAGCATTTAGTGTTAAAGACCCATGTCTGTCTGTATTGCAACAATAACACTACAAGAAGCAAGTTTGCAGCATATTTATGTCAGCTCCCAGAGTACAGTGCACCTGTGAAAGAGGGAAGTGCCCAGTTATGTTACAGCCATTAGCAGCTATGCTAATTAATTGTGGAACAGTGACTCTAGGTTCTCACCCCCAGTGGCTCAATGAGAAGAAACACACAGTTAAAACCCTGATTTGCACCCATGAGCCTACCTATCCAAGTCTACTAGCACAAACATGACAAGTATAATCAATTCCTTGACAGCCCAGCCACCACCACTCCAAAGCAATCATGAATTCACTCAGAAAACAGCTGCTTTAATTAGAAGAGCACTAATAGAAATACATTAATGGGTTGAATCTGACCCTCCCACAGAAAACACAAAAGAAAAATCAAGGGAACAAGTTTTCATTGGATTGCCTCACAGACTCTTTGACTGGTGATTCCTTCTGGATGGTTCCACCCAGGGAAGGGGTTTACCCTACTTCCTATAGAATGGGCTATGGGGCCATAAAACCCCATAGTTCTCCTGGGACCCACCAGACACCTCCATTTTTTAGTGACTCCACCATCACAAGTCAAGGCTCTCAATCCACAATGATCTTCAAGCAGGCAAAGGAGTCTCTGCAAGATTGAGGGATGGGTCAGCAGTTAACTGACCTTTGCCTGTGGTGTTCTAATGTACAATGGAGAACTCACTCCTTGTCAACATTCTTGACATCTGCCTCAGATATGCCATTTTAAACATATGCTTAAAAACACACTCAGTTTTCAAAACTCTTTAGCTCAGACACTTCTCTACAGATTGCAGTAGAAGTGAACTCACTACTGGTGTGCCCCCTCATGGCAAGGCATGGCATAGCAAATACTTCTCATCTCTGGTGGTCCTGCTGCTAACAGCCATTCCAGCCCTGCAATGGACTCCATCTTCTCCTGACTCAGCCTCCAGCCACATCACTTTAAAAAGTCTGACCCCTTCTGGGGTACCAGAGAGTCCAAAAAACAAAACTCCAGTGGTCTCATAGACTCTCTAACCCTTCTATCTCTAGTCACTGGGGTGTTCACACCACCTATCTCAGTGAGCCTGTAGGAAAACCCAATTCCTCCCTCTCCTCTGGGTTCTAACCCAGGAATCCTGTAGGAAGCAAACAAGGTCGGTCTATTCAGAAATCATCCCCCCTCCCTCTCCAGCTTCTTACGTGGGCTTCTTCCTATCTCAGCCTGTCTGCTGGTCTTCCTCACAGCCTCTTCCTGGGTCTGCTGTGTACCTATATTGTTGACCTCTCTGTCTTCCTAGGCATCATAGTCTTTCAAGGTTCACCCTTCTTCCAGAGCAGGGGCTCACAGGGCTCTCTCCTGAAGCTCTCCTTACAAATACCAAGTGGAAACATATATTTAGGTCACTTCTGCCCCCCCGCCCCGAACATTCATCCTTCTTAAGTTTCTCCTATGCTCCATTCCTTAGTTGAATGCTGACTCCTAGGGCTGCCTCCACTAGAGCCTTGTCTCTATCTTGAGACCCATTATAGGAGCTAAAACCACTACGAGATCTTTCTCATTGCACCAGATTCCTATCAGGCCCCACTCAGAAAGGGAACTCCCCATAATAATGCCTTCTCTCTCTTGCTGTAGACTGCCCTGATCTTTTCCCAGTGGGTCCAAAAATTGCAATTAAACCACTCAGAAAGGATCAGCTGGGGGATTAGTTGCTGCATCACAGGGGAAGCAGAGACCAGCTCTCCATAGCTGCTGTGATAGCTGTTTTAATTCAGAGTAGAACCTCAGAGTTATGAATCCCAGAGTTACCAACTGACCAGTCAGTCACGGACCTCATTTGGAACTGGAAGTATGCAACCAGGCAGCAGCAGAGACAAACCAACCAAACAACAACAGTACAGTCAGGGGCATGCGCAGAAGTTTAACTTTGATCCCTTTTGGTGGGACATGTTCTGTGCCACCCTGGCCCCAGGAGGAGCTCACTTTTCCCTTTTCCCCAGCTACGGCAAGAGCTCACTCTTTCCTCCCACCCACCCCCACAACACACAATGATGATTCCGAGGCCAATATTTTCACATTTTGCAAACCATTCTTTTTTGCTCTCACTGTAATTATATTAATAGTCAGCTGGCTGGAGTAGTTTATATCTGCTATTCACTGCCCCTCCGTAGTCTATTAACTGCCTTAGCCCTGATAACATCAGCAGTGCTGGAATTGTTAATGGCTTTGTATGCTTCAACCAACCCAACATTGCATGAGTAACTTTAAAACAAAGCAAGAGAATAAGATTTACCATGGGGATGAAACTGCAGAGAGACCTTACCTATTAGATATTGTCAACCATTTGCAGAAGAAATATGGATTGATAAAAGCTATTAAAAACTTGAATTAATGCATATTTTATGGACTCTACAACGTTAAGGGGAAGATTAAACTTAAAGGTGCCCATTTTGGGTTTTACATGGCACTTTATGATTTTATTTTCATCCCTTGAAGTAACACGGATGTAATGCCAGCAGACCAATTATGTTACAGGGATGAACCGTCTATAGCAGTTTTTCAATCAAGAAACTATTGTCTGGAAAACTTCCTAGTGTTTAAAATGGAAAATTGCACAGACACCTGCTTTTTCCCTGTCACTGGAATGCACTGTTTTGACATTGCATATATGCACTCTGAAGTAAACTACCTCTCTTACCTTCTCCTAATGTTTTGTAAAATGGTTTATCTTAAACTCTGCGGTATGCTAAGGGCTTTCCAGTAAAATAACCTCACAATATAAATAACCCAAAATAACAGGATCTGCCATGCACTTTAAAGAACAAATAAAACAGACAAACAAAAGAGATGCAGCTTGAGCTAGTGAATGGTACACTGATCTGTCACTCACCATGCCTGGATCTAGCTCCGAGTTCAGTTACTGACCTACCATGTAACCGTTGGCAAGACTCTGCACCTCTCTGTTCCACAGTCTTGTCTGTTTCAGTTGTAAGCTGTTTGGGGCCAGGGACTGCCTTTTACAAGGTGTCTGTACAGTACCTAGAACAGGAGAGTTCTGATCTTTGATGGGCCTGCAGCTGCAATTGTCAGACAAATAATAAATAATACAAATATGTGGAAGGATGAGGAAGGACAAAGGTTACAATTGTAAAATATAGTTACTCAATTTTAGTATGTGCTCGTCCTGCTGGTTAAATTATAACTGATCTTTTGTTTTTAACTTATATCACTTCCTGAGCATGACATGGCTGGAACGGGTTTTTTAGAAGGCTTTGTATATAGAGGAAGGATCATTTCTCCCATCACTGAAATGCTTTCATCTCTGAAGTGGAGCATGGTACATAGTTAACTAGCACTAGCAACACAACACAGCTCTTCAGGGTGAGAGCTGAGGAACATAATCAGCAAATAATGCAAATTAGTGCTAATCAAATAAATTCATTCACCTCTCATGATTAGTAAAGTATTCAGTTCCATCTGCAAAGTGCTGTCTATAGGAAATTCAGCCCTAGGATATGCAGCTTGATCAGTAAAGTTTGTAAATAACTTTGCAGCTGAAGTATGCCATTCAACTGGTGAAGATGCAGCTCGGTTGCCAAAGTACTTGAAAAATTCCACAGCTGAGATATGCAGCGGCTCAGCTAGAGAAGCAGGTGCCCGGATCTGTGACAAATTAAACTAAATCATCAAAGTATTCATCTTCACTAAATATATATACAAAAAAGGGCAGTAAATTATCTCTCAATTATTAAACTCTGCAACTCAATTAGCAAAATAGGCAGCCATCTGACTGCAAAAGTGTGCTGCTAAATTAATGAAAGCAACTCAGTCAGGAAATTGAGGGAGTTGGGTCATTAGATTATACAACCTAATGGCCCGGTTGTATAAAAAGTAACTAGTGGACTGACCTATATTACAGAGAACTGTACTAAACTAGTAAGCCATGTGCCTGGAGTGGGATGGCTTTTCCCTAACATAGTGTGCTTGACTGGTCAGTAACATGCGGTGTGATGATAAATGCAGTGTGCAGATCTTGGCATGTTGCTTTAGTGACAGATAATTTTTTGAGATGTTATCTGTGGGTATGCACTGTGTGTTGTTTTCTGATGCTGCATGTTCTCCTTTTGATGTCATCTATAGTACTGATTGAACTAGACATTGTTTCTGTCCTCGCTAACACTAGCACAGCTCCATCAGCCTTGGCAAATTTTTCAGCTCTAGTGCTGACAAGGTTTCCATGGCATTTAGCATCATGCTACATAAACCTGTTTAGAGCAGACCCCAATAAACATGGTGTTAAAAATACCAACAATCTTGGGAGCCTTGTTGCATTTGAGCTCCCAGAAGTGCTAAGCTCAGTGAAGCTGCACTAGTGCTAGCGATAATGGGGATTTATTTTTTTTACAAGAAGTTCCTAGTAGGGACAAGGCTTATGCAGCATCTACTAAGCTTTAAAGATTCTGAAACAAGATACAGAATCAAGTTTCTCCCCATATTATTTTTATACCAACTTCTCCTGTCCCAGTTTTTATTTTACCATTTTCCCAGATAGTTTTCTATCATCTTGTTTCTTTCTTTTTGTTTTCTACTGGAAAGCAGATAATTTTTCAGACTTCAGTTTTCCCCACCAAGATCTAATTATTATTTTATTCATATTAGCATTTTAATATTAAACTTTCTATTTAATATAATACCAAATTCAATGTTGTATGCCCCTTAAATATATGTATAAACACATGTGGATAAATATATACACATAGATATATGTATAAACACAGTAGAAATTAACTGAAAATTGTATTGAACATGCTCATTACACGATTGGTAAATGCTACGTACTTGGCTAATGACATCCAATTTTCTGCAAACCTACCAACTATTTTATCAGTGAATTAAGTTTATTTTCTGCATTAGTTTATTTACTTGCTCCACTCAAGGCATTGAAATTAAAGCCAAATTCTACTCCAAAACCTGATTGTTTAAAAATGGGCTCCACAGATATTTTGTTTTTCACTGATTTCCATAACAAATGGACTCTCTTTACAATTAAAAAACCCCAACTTCTCAAATTCAGCCTGGAATATGTAAGTTAAGCTGTATTCTTTTCACTTCCTATAACATCACTAATAAAATATTTTTTTTAAAAAAACCTATTCATGATTCAAGAACCAGCAAACAATCCTGCTAACACTACGTTGGGGATGCACTGCTATGAGAAGTAAAAGAAGACAATAATGAAACCTTGTTTTTGTTCTTTGGGGATAAAGATCTACCTTACAACTCACAGGAAGCAGATCTGTGGAATAATAAGGCACATGATATCCATGTAGTCCTTTTTCTCACTGAAACCATACTTTAGCATCTCAATAAGTTGAATAAGTTTAGCAGGTTGATAGTGAGGAAGGTGGGATGAAATTCATAACTTTACTTCATCTATGACATGGCTGGATGCCGTGTTTTGCAGAATAGGTTAAAAGGGCAACACAGGCTTTGAGGTACTGTTTTTCTCAAAAATAAAAGAGTAATTTACTTTTCTTTTTAAAAGAAACAACTGTAGCTTCTGAATTTTAAATCTAGTTTTTGTCTACTTTCTCTTGGTTCTATTCCTCACTGAGAACTACCCTCCCAACAAGATTAAAGATGTAAACTTTGTCTCTTTTTGAGTAGAGACCAAAAATATGTATTTTCTGTATTAACTCATACTTTATGAAAACTTATCCTTAATATTTGATTATAACAGATCAAGTTTCACTGGCAAGGGAATGTCCTGGAAAGATTACAAACTAGTGAATATCTAGTAAAACACAACTTGTCCATCTTAATCACCAGACTGAATCACTAGAGCTGTGCTAGATTGTCATAGCCCTTACATGACCACCCAGGGAAGATGGGAGGAGTAAAGGTTACTGTCCTGCTTAGCTCTGTTCAGGCTGGTCTGGCTGCGGTGAGAAAAGATGGGGCGCCTTGCCTCAGGCTTCCCGCTAGGAAGAAACAAACAGGCAGGGAGCGGAAAAGGACAGGGACTAGGTAGATTCCTGGCCGTGCCCCTGAACGCATTGGCCATGGAGTAGCTGGCCAGGCCCACAATGGGCAGGAAGCTGCTCTGCAAAAAGGAGTGAAACAACTTATTTGTTCCCAAAGAGCAAGGGAGGAATTGTGCCTTCCCTAGTCAGCTCTTAGGGAAATGCAGCTACATGATGTCCCATGCTAAGGGCAGATTGTAAAGTTACTGTCTAGCCTTATGGATTTTACTATTACACTTTCTAGCTGTACAGTTTCATGCTGCCTCTGAGCTAAACAGTACAACCCTGAGCTCTACAAATTCCTGCTATGCACACTCAGTCCCCACAGTGCACTTTGTATATTGCTAACTTTATTTTCCATTCTTGTTTTTCCAAACTTTGCAAAGCACGTAACCCTGATTGAGGGCTTCCTATATGCAAAGATGGCATTCCAGAATTCAGAAGGTACTGTATTATGTCCTTGGAAAAAAAGAATGCTTACAGATTTTCCGAAGTGAGGGGAAAATATATTTTTCTTCTTTCATCATGTTCTCATAACCCTAGAATGGTTCCTTCCAATCATCCAAAAACAGCTTGCCTTTATGAGGTAGAACAGGGGTCTCAAACTCAAATGACCATGAGGGCCGCATGAGGACTAGTTCATTGGCCCGAGGGCCGCATCACTGATATGCCCCCGCTCCCTGCCCCCGGCCCTGCTCCCACCCCACCCCACCCCACCCCACCCCTTCCATGAGGTCCCACCTTTGCCCCGCCTCCTCTCCTGAGTGCACAGCTCCCCACTCCTCCGCACTCCCTCCTGGAAAGCGCTAAGCACCTGGAGGTAGGCAGGGAGGATGCGGTGGGCGCAGGGAGCTTGGCCACTGCAGGAAATTAAGTGCGGGGAGAGAAGGGGCATGGGGAGCTTGGCTGACCGCAGAAAATAACCCCGTGGGTCACGTGTTTGAGACCCCTTCCTTAGGTGAACCACTCCACTGCCTACCAAATCTGAGCCTCATACTCAGCCTCAGTGTTACACATACAACAATACAAAAGTATAGTAAAAAATGAAGAGTAATATAATATGCTATTAAATTTATTAACTTTTTTATTAACTTCTTTAACTGTAATGTGAAATAAATAACTTCAAACCCCTTCCACAAAGTTCCCACCCCAACTCTGCCCCCTCTCCTCCCCTAGTCCAACCCCTTCATCAAAGTTCCCACCCCAACTCTGCCCTTTCTCCTCTCCTAATTCAACCCCAGTGAACTAAATAACTTCAAAATAAACTTTTTGAAAACTTTTGAAAATAAACTTTTCAAAACTTTTCAAAGTTGAAGATAAACTTTGAAATAAATAGCTTCAAACCCCTTCCACAAAGTTCCCACTCCAACACTGCTCCTCTCCTCCTCTAGTTCAATCCCTTCATCAAAGTTCTCACCCCCACTCTGCCCCCTCCCCACCCCTAGTCCAACCCCTTCCCCAAATCCCCGCCCCTTTCTCCCCCTCCTCCCCTGTGCAGGAGGCTTCCTGTTCCTGGCCCCTCTCTCCCAGAAACTGCTAAGCCAGGGAGCAGTGAGCAGGTGACAAACACGTGGTGGGGGAGGGAAGCTTGGCGGGGGACCTGGGGAGCTTGGTAGGGGGGCCTCGGGGAGCTTTTGGTAGCCACAGGGAGCGTGGCGGGGGCTGCAGGGGGGCCGCAGGGAGCTTGTCAGGAGCCGCAGAGAGCTTGGCGGGGGGCCGTAGGGAGCTTGGCAGGTAGGCTGGAGGGCCGAGGGGAGCTTGGCCAGGGACCATGAGGAGCTTGGCAGGGGAGCAGGGGGCCACGGGGAGCTTGGTGGGGGGGGGCATCAGGGGAGCTTGGTGGTGGGCGGGGAGAGTATCGTGGGCCGCAGGGAAGGGCTTGGCCCGCCGCATGCGGCCTGTGGGCCGCATGTTTGAGACCCCCTGATATAGAACAAGAGCGAAAAATTTTGGCCACAATGGAAAATTTTGGAAAAAGCTATACATTAATATTAATTGTGTTTATTACGGTAGCACTTAGGGACCAACTAATAATGGGACCCCATTGTGCTAGGCACTGTACAAACATAGAGTAGTGGACATTTCTTGCCCTGAAGAGCTTACAATTGAAATAGATGAGAGGTACAGCAGTAGGGGAAAGGCTTATGAATAAGCGGAAAAAGATTTATAGCCCGGATCCTGACATGAGCTCCATGCAGACAGACCTATAATTGAAACTATTTTGTAGCCTTAACTATAGTGTTTTCTACCACCAAAATGTACTATAAGGAATCGGCTTAAACAATTACTTTAACAAGCTCTATCTGATAGTGCTGTAGTACCATGTAGTGGAATGTAACTGTACAAGTACAGCGTGGCTGCACATTTATGGTATCATCCTAGCAAAGTGCAGAAAATATTGCCAGTGTGCTATAGAAACTACAGAAGTAAAATGCAATAGATGCAGCCACTGAACAAAGTGTTATCATTCCTACTTACAGTTGCATTCAGCCTTTTGACTCAAAACAGCTGGAATTGTCTATCTAATTGATTCAAATGTGCCTTCAACCTGTTGTTTTGATCACTGAGTTGATTATGCAAATGAATATACTATGGAAGATGATGATTATGTGTTTTTTTCCCCTTAGTTCCCAATATGGTATAACAATAAAACTAGTGTCATCAGGAAAATGGTGTTGACTGTTAAAACAACTAATAATCTTTAGTGGCAAAAATAGCAGTCACCAAAAGCCCAAGTATTTCATCATTTTTAAAACGGTATATTAAATTGAATTATGTAAATGGAAAATGGGAAAGTTTAAATATTAAAGATTTGTACACCCAACCACAGTGGTTTATAAAATCCTTAAACTGAGAATCTTTAATACATAGAAGTTACATTTTTTTTAGACTCATATCTCAGAAATACTTGTACCTAGAGGAGAGGATAGAAGTTGACTAAGTAGATGTAAGAATGAAGAGAAATAGTTAAATGAAAAAAGCCCCATTTAATTACATCACATGAAGGCAGACAATTAAATATTGACAATTTTTTTTCAGTGCTTGTATACAAATGCAAGAAGACTAAATACTAAGAAGAGTGAATTTGAGTGCCTGGTATTAAATGAGGATATCGATAAAGTAAGGCATCACAGAAACTTGATGGAACAATGAGAATCAATGGGACACAGCAATATTAAGGTATAAAATATACAGGAATGACAGAGCAGGTTGCACTGACTGGATGAATGGCAAGATATGTGAAATAAAGCACAGAGTCAAATATAGTCAAAATCTTAAATGAATCAAATAATACCATAGAATCTCTATGGATAGAAATTCAATGCTTGAATAATAAGAGTTTTGCAGTAGGTCTATACTAATGATCACCTGATCAGGATGGTGATGGTGACTGTGAAATGCTCAGCGAGATTGGAGAGGCTACAAAACAGAAAACCCAATAGTTATGGGGGATTTCAGCTATCACCATATGAACTGGGAACATGCCGCTTGAGGATGGGATGCAGAGATCAAATTTCTATATACCAATAATGACTGCTTCTTGGAGTATCTAGTCCTTGAACTCTCAAGGGGAGAGGCAATTCTTGATTTAGTTCTAAGTGGTGCACTGGGTCTGGTCCAAGGGGTGAATATAACAGAATCACTCAATAACAGTGACCAACATTTAACAGCTTTGTAGGTGGGAAAATACTAAAGAAACCCACCACAGTAGCATTTAATTTCAAAAAGGAGAGCTACACAAAAATGAGGAAGATATATAAACGGCAATTAAAAGGTACAGTAGTAAGAGTGAAATGTCTGCAAGCTGCACGGAAACTTTTTAAAAACACTATAATAGAGGCTCAAACTGTATGTAAAACCCAAATAAAAATCAAACAAAACAGTAAAAAACAGACCAAAACAGACCGAAAAACCAACCAAAAAATTATACCACCATAGGTTACCAGAGTAAAAGAGACTGAGTTGTTAGAGACAGAAAAACATCTTTTAAAAATTGGAAGTCAAATCCTACTAGGGAAAATAAACTCTGGCAAGTCAAGTGTAGAAGTATAATTATGCAGGCCAAAAGGGAATTTGAAGAGCAACTAGAAAAAGACAAAAAAAGCTATCAGCAATATATTTTTAAAGTAAATCAGATGCGGGGAACTTGCCGAGTAGTTAGTGGGGCCATTGGATGATCGAGGTGCTAAAGCAGCATTCAAAAAAGACAAGGCTGTTGCAGAGAAGCTAAACAAATTCTTTGCATTGTTCTTCATTCCAGAGGACGTGAGGGAGGTTCTCACATCTGAGGCATTCTTTTTAGGTAACAAATCTGAGGAACTGTCCCAAACTGAAGTGTTAATAGACAACGTTTTGGAAAAAATTGATGAATTACGCTATAATATATCACCAGGACCAGATGATACTCAACCAAGGGTTTGGAAGGAAATTAAATATGAATTTGCAGAATTACTAACTATGGTATGTAACATATTGCTTAAATCAGCCTCTATACGAGATGATTGGCGGATAGGTAATGTAACTGGTTTTTGAAAAGGGCTCCAGAGGCAATCCTGGCAATTACAGGCTAGAAAACCTAACTTCAGTACCAACCAAATTGGTTAAAACTATAGCAACTAGCAGACTTATCAGACATATAGATAAACATGATATGCTGGGGAAGAGTCAACATGTTTTTTGTAAAGGGAAATTATGCCTCCCCAATCTATTAGGATTCTTTGATGGTGTTAGCAAGCATGTGGACAAGGGTGATCCAGTGGATATAGTTGGACTTTCAGAAAGCTTTGTCAAAGTCCCGCATCAAAGGCTCGTAAGCAAAGGGGGCAGAAGGATAAGAAGGAAGGTCCTCTCATGGATCAGCAACTGGTTAAAAGATAGGAAACAACAGGCAAATGGTCAATTTTCACAGTGGAGAGAAGGAAATAGCAGTGCTCCTCAAGGATCTGTATTAGGACTAGTGCTGTTCAACATATTCATAAATGATCTGGAAAAGGGGTAAACAGTAAGGTAGCAAAGTTTACAGAAAATACAAAATTAGGATAGTTAAGTCTAAAGCAGACTGCAAAGAGTTACAAAGGGATCTCCACAAAACTGGGTGACAGGACAGCAAATTGGCAGATGAAACTGAATGCTGATAAATACAAAGTAATGCATATTGGAAAACATAATCCCAACTATACATACAAAATGATGGGGTCTAAATTAGCTGTTACCACTCAAGAATTGTGAATAGTTCTCTGAAAACATCCACTCACTGTGCAGTGGCAACCAAAAAACTTAACAGAATGTTAGGAACCATTAGGAAAGGGATATATAATAAACATAAAATATCATAATGACACTATATAAATCCATGGCACAACCACACCTTGAATACTGCATGCAGTTCTGGTTGCCTCATTTCAAAACAGATTATTAGAATTGGAACAGAGTACAGAAAGAGCAACAAAAATGATCAGGGTCATGCAACAGCTTCCATCCGAGAAGTCATTAAAAAGACTGGGACTGTTCAGCTTAGAAAAGAGATGGCAAAGGGGCATGTGACATATCAGGGTATAGTCCAGACCAGTGTGGGGGGCCTTGCTGAAGTAGCTTCCATGTGGGATGCTCACAAACAACCTTCGAACATGCAAGTCTATCCTGAGTGTCTGTGTGTAACTGTAGTCTGCCAGACACACTTGGGTTACACTCTGACTCTCACCAGCCTTGGTTATACTTCAGGGTGACCTCAATATATTCCCAGCATCAGAATTTCCCTCAGAAAGGTATGTCTTGTACTGCCCAGCCCTGTTGTAGGCAGTACAAATATTTAAGCATGTTATTCCTTTGAGCAAATAAGATGTCAATTTATTGTCTTAAATAGTTATTTAGATACTTCAGTTTATATCCTAGAAGTAGTTCTGACCTAGGCCTAGTCCTAGGCCATTCCCTGAAATTTTAAAATTGAACAGAGGTGGTATTCAAAAGTCAGCATGCTCCATAAATATCACTGAGTTAAGTGTAAAGATTTTGTAAGCTCAGTCAAACCTGGGCTGAATTCTCTGTTAGTGTGAAATGGTGCACCTTTATTGTGTTCAGTGGCATTTTGACTATTCACACCACAAGAGAATTTGTCCCATTGACTTCAGATTAGCAATAGTCATTTTTGGTCTTATTATCTTCATTGTCCTCTGGACTTTGAATTTTTATTTTTCCTAATACAGTTATTGCTGACTCTGCCTCTCTCAAAGTATAGAATAAATTTGCTACCAAGTGGTGCTATACCTATAACTAGCAGGTGTATATCAGGGGTTCTCAACCTTTTTCACTCTTAGGCCCTCCAAAGTGGCATAAAAATTCCATGGTCCACCTGTATGTGCCACAACAACTGTTTTTCTGCATATCCAGCAGATTAAAAGCCAGGACCAGTGTTAGAGGGTAGCAACCACAGGAGACCTGGTGAAGCTAAATTGCTTTGGCTTTCAGCCCAAGGCAGCAGGGCTTGTGCTTTGGCTTTCTGCTCTAGGCTTGAGCAAGCCTAATGCTGGACCCACTCTCTGGTTTACTTTTGATGGTCCCCCCTGGAACCTGCTTGCGGCCCCCAATGTTGAAAACTGCTGGTGTACATTACTGTAGGTCCAGCACCTGACACATAGGTTCTTTTGCTAGGACACACTTATATTTGCTAAGTACAGTCCTGTCACTTCAGTTTTTGAAGGGGCTAATACATTTATCAGAAGAGTATTCCTATGAAATCACATGACTTCTCCTTTTCTTTCAGCAGGCGTCTCTTTCCTTTGGAACAGGAAATAGCTTACTCTACAGTGCTTTGTTTTAGGAAACCAGAGCAATACAGTCTACTAGCCACATTTTAATAAAGCTGGTTCAGGGTCACTGAGGAAAACACATTGTGGAATTCAGAGAACAAAAAAGGAAAATTAAAGCACATGCATTTGAATGATGAAAGATTTTATAGTTGCTTAATATGCTGAGGTTGCAATAAGAAAATAAAAGGTGTTTTATAGTAGAGAGGGGTCAAACTGGTTCAGAAAGATGCATTACTCCAGTCACTTGTGTGGCTGTGTTACACAGTGACCCTGGCTCCAGTGTGAATTTAGTTATGTGCTGAATGGCTCTGGTTACGTAAGGGCATTCAACACATATCTGTGAGTAGCTCAGTTTCCATGTTAGCCCTTCATATCAGCTCTAAAAACTGTTAAATGTTTGGAGTCCTACTTTTGAATATATTTTGACAGACCGAATTCACTCTTCAGTAAAGCCTCTCGTAATTGCGACTCAGAGGCATTACCGGGCAACAGATATTACTGCTTAAGAGGCCAGACATCACTATCTGTAAGCTCTGCTTCTCCTGAACTCATGTCGGTCATGAATGATACAGATGAATGGGCGGCAGGTATTGTAGGCATGGGAAGGCTTTTACCCCTGCCCATACTCCACCCCCAGGCTCCGTCCTGCCTGCTGTTCCCTTTGTGCAGAGGTTGGGGCAGGCAGGCTGGGGGCCACAGTGTGCCCCTTGGGCTGCGCCATGCCACTCGTCCTCCAGGAGCTGGGACTACGCTGCCCACCCAGCACTGGGGATGGGGGCGCTCCGACCTTGGCGCCTGCTCAGTGCCGGGATTGGGAGCACTCTGGCTGCAATGCCTGCCCAGCGCTGGGGCTGGAGGCACTCCAGCCGAGCCACCTGCCTACCTGGGTGATGGGATGCTGGGCAGGGGCCACTGGCCACAGTGGGGGTTGGGCTCTGGTGGGCATGGAAGGGGCAGGGCCTCGGGAAGAAGGGGTGGGGCTGGAAGGCTAGCCTCCCCAAGTTCACCCACTGCCCATGTACAGATGTTTCTTGTGTTAGGCAGATGCTAATTTCATGGATTGTTTTTTCCTCCTTCCCACAAGTAAATGTTTGAGATTTGAGAACTTGCTGGTCAAGTTCTGAGCTATTCAGAAACATCAAGGTCTTGGGCTAGGCACTGCGGAAGTCTCAGAGTGGAGTAACTGGTGTAGCATATGGCCACAAAACCACAGAAATATTCCCTGTGAGGCAGAAATCTAGCCTTGCACATTCAGTATCAAAACTAATTGTACAATCTGTAGGCATTCTTGGCAGATGTCACTTTTACTTTTGAGAACAGTTTTAATGGACCATGAACTAGCTCTCAGAAAATATTACGCTCCAAAATGTATTCTGTGCTACATAATGCACATCTTGATAGATGTTGCACTGATATATTTTAAAGATTAAGATTAAAGATTTAGGAGGCCTTAAAGTAAATTATTTCAAAGTCACAAGACTGTGTTTTCTCCTTTACTTCATCAATAAAATAGACACAAGATATTTTTCTATAGGGTTCTGGACATGGAAAGTTCAAGGAGCCCAATATACAGTATAAGTACTGGAGTTTATGGGTCAGATTCTCTGCTGGTGTAGCCAAGTGAACGGAACTAGGCCTGCAGAGATTTTGGCCCTAATGTTGACATTTTATGTGCATCAAGCGCTTTTGAAAGCTGCCACATATTGGCAACCCTGTATCCTGGGGCTGTGTATGGCACAGAAAGAAGAAGATATTCAAAGGCACAAAGGGGGACTGAGGTGCTTACTTCTATTCATTTTTGACGTGCCTTTGAAAATACATGTGGCTCAGCCCTGATCTGCAATGAAGCTGTTAGACGTGAGATGGGAGTTCAGATGCCATACCAATTCAACCCTTGTCCTCTTGGCCAAAATGCCGATGCTTTGAAAAAGAAATAAATTAAATCCATGTACTGTTTTTCCAGTTGCACTTACAAAAATGTAAAGGAATATTAGAGTATATTACATTAAACACATATTACACTCATAAGTGGCCTTAGGATCCTTAAGGGGAATCAGGTTAAATCAAGTTATGTGTTAATCAATTTGACCATTCAAATGAGCAATCCAGTGGTTCTCGATCCGTTGTCCACTGGTTGCTTGTGGCCCAATCATCACACAGCTGCAGCTCATGTGATATGCTCAGGGCCATACCGGAATATATAGTGTGGATGCTCCCCACATACCTCATACAGAGCTGCATATGTGTCCCACAATGGTAAATAAGGTTGAGAACCAGTAGGCTAACCCATCAGGTTCCCCGCTGTATACAAAGTAACAACAAGAGCTGTTTTTCTAATTTTCCTCATTGCTGCCCCGGCTTTGTTCTACTAACAGAATATAAGTTTAAAAATAAATAATAGGTTTACTCACTAGTTAACTAACCCTGTGAGGAATAGTAATTAAAGTCAGTACTGTCATGGTGCTAAGGAGAGTCTTTTCTTTGAAGCTGGGCCAAACTATATTTCAAATTCTTAATCCTGTGACACCAAAGGTGCTTTTGTGGTAATGTTGATGAGCTGCATATTTGGGCCCATCATTGGGCTTTGGAACAGACCCTGAAAGACTGGAATTGAAAATTTGACAGGCAGGTATTATTCAGGCTAGAGGCTCTGATTCTGCTTGGCTCTTATGCACAGCCTAACTGTAAGCGTGTGAGTCATCTCATTTCAATTTCCCTTCAGAGCAGTGTGGCTTAGTGGCTAGAGCACTGAACTGGGACTTGGTTCTGTTCCTGACTGCTGGGTGAGCCTGGGAAGGTCCTGTCACAGTGCCTCAGTTTCTCCCTCTGTAAAAGTGGGATAATGATACTGACCTCATTTATAAAGTGTTTTGAGATCTACTGCTGAAAAGAGCTACTTTAGAATGATTATTACTACATTTATCAAGTTAGACATGTGCCTAGCTGCTTTACTGAGCTAGGGCCAGAATTTCTTTATAGGGAATGGTATAAGAAAGAGAAAAAACAAATTCCTTGCTTTGCCCAGTGACCCAGATTATAACCCTACTTTACAAGACACCATTGTTTGTTGAAATTAAATAGTGAAATAAATGTGATCCTGCAAACCCTGTGATGTCAATGAGTGTATTTGTGTAAGGTCTGATCTCCTGAGGAAGGATTTGCAGGATCAGGGCCCTTTTATGGGTAAGGAATAAATTGGTGCTAGATCATTTTCAGTTCTTTATTAATGTGGGTGGGCTTTTGCCTTCCATGTTTCAAAGCACAAACTATTTTTCAAAAATAATAAATTTTGTATTTTAGCTCCAATTAATGAAGAGGGAGGAATCCTGTCTTAAAAAGGTACACAAAGCCTTTAAAAATGCTGCAGGCATAATCTGAGGTGTACAGTTCTCTTATCTCAGTTGAGAAACTGCAACAAATGTACACAGCTGGATCTCTCAAATGCTTTGAAGATTAATATATTTTAAAGTATTCCTCTAGGAATTAAAATAGGACACTTCTCATTGCACATACCTTTACCTCACTTCGTCCTCTGTTTAACATTTGAATTCTTTTGCACTTTCAAATATGTGAAACCTATCACTTTGCCTTTAGAGAACTTGATTCATTACCATTTCAACAGAAAAGTTTTTCCTCTTTGAGAATTCCCCTCACAGAATTCTTTTTAAAAAGGCGCCATCTTTTTGGGCCTTCAACACTCCTCCCAGAGCTATATGATTCCTTTTAATTGGAGACACTTCAGAACTGTTCAAGTGCTGGACGTCTCAGTCAAAAGATGGAGAGGCACCAACAATCCCTGAGAAAACAAACACATTTCAGACTTAGTTCAAGATTAGAGATTTCTCAGAATTGAAATAAAAGATAAGATAAGTAAAACAATCTTGAACATTACTCAAGTTCTGCAAAACACAATGGAACAAATCCATAAAGAGAGATAACTAGATATTTTTCATTGATTGAGTTTTACTGAATAAATGGGAATTTCAGTTTATTTTTTCTACACATACAATGCAAAAGTTAATGTTAAAAAATTCCATGAATGTGATTTATTTTAAAAATATTTAGAGACGATGAGATCCGATTTATCAAACTCTGCACATTAACCATTTCATATATGACATAGAAATATTTTCATTTGATTTTATAAAATTATATTACATAGAATATTATATGAGTTAGTCTCAATGAGCCTGATCCAAAATCCATATAAAAATATGCTCAGCAGTAAGACTCCCATTGACTTTTATGGGCTTTGGATCAGGCCCAAAGTGAACACTTTTGAGCTTTAGAAAAATGTACATTCTCTTACAAGTTTAACAATTATACTAACACACAATAAGAGATCTTAAATATGGAGATATTGTACATTATCTTGTTATTAAAGGAAGACCCTCATTCACAGTAGAACTGAAGCTGCGGGATTCTGAGATCTCCTGTAAATTGGATGGAGGAAAAAAATCCCACACAAAAGAGAACTTTAATTTTTAAGTAGGAGTGTTGGAAAGGTTTTAGACCTTCTTGTAGGGGATCTCAGTACCTAAACTGGGGGGCCACTGAAGAAAGATGACCCCTTCCATCCAGAACTACATGTGAGTTTTAACAGTAAGGAAAGCTCATTTGATAACCTCGAACCTGGAAAGAAAAAGAGCTCTTTAAAATACAAGCGGTAGATAAAAAAAATTCTGCACTCTATCAGGTATTGATATTCTCTGCTGTACAGGTGAGATGTAACAATAGTCTTATGACAGAAAATATACACAAAATGTTGATGTGTGAGCAGTTAAATACAGTGTTAATAGGAGCTGCTGCAAATTGCCTTTTAAGGAAAAAATTGCCATTACAGATGAAGAGACTAAAAAGTACTTTTCACTAGAGCTTCCTTTCTACTAAGGAAATTACTGTTTTAATTCTCCCTCTTCTGCCCCATGATGAGCTTTATGATGGTCCTTAGTTCCTGCAGAACTAAGGATGGCAGGTTTGGGGGGACCTTACTGGCAAAAAATGTATGAGTCATACTTTATGTTAAGGATATGTGTGCAAAGTGTTAATCATTGATTACTTGTTTTTAAGTAAATGGTTAATCAACTGTTTAGTTGAGTCTAGTAGCTCAGTAGCTTGCCTATAACCATGAGTTACAATTATATCAGTAGAAGGTGATATAGATGATTGTCTTTATCTATAACACATACTAATATCTGTAGCATGCTTAAAATATCTATTAGTCATGTATGAACCCTATATAAATTGTAATGTATCCTTAAATACAACTTAAACTTATGATGTTCATTAATTAAGAGGGATCTCAAAGCATTACAAACTTTTACAAATACAGGAATTGTTTTACCTGTCCGAGAAATGCGGCCCTTTGGGGATGGAAAGTGGCAGCTGTCAAATAACACATTGCAACACTAGACAATAATGTGGCAAAGAAAGTGAATATCTTATCCACTTAAAACTGCAGAGGGAATTAAGGGAGACAGACTATTACCACTCACATTTAAAGTTTGACCGAGAGGATGGAATTAATACTCCTTCCATTCAGGGCCGGCTCCAGGCACCAACACTCCAAGCATGTGCCTGGGGCAGCAAGCTGCGGGGGGGGACCTGACATTTGCTGTTAGGGTGGCAGTCAGGCTGTCTTCGGCGGCGTTCAGCAGCGGGGACGACGAGGCCACGGGACCTGTGGACCTCCCGCAGAAATGCCGCTGAATCTGTGGCAGCTGTGGACCTCCCACAGGTGTGCCGCAGAACTTCCGCGCTTGGGGCGGCAAAAACCTTAGAACCACCTCTGCTTCGATTGCAAAAAAGTGCCAAGGGAACTTCAAAGATCATATATGGTCAGGACCTTAGTTTTATGTCTTATCTAAAAAATGTCATATCTTGCTAAGTGAAAAAATATTGCAGTAAGTACAACCATTTTGACAAGTATTTTGTCTAGTGTCCTTAGGCAAGATGGATGCAGATAAAATCTAGCCCACACAGATACACAAAACTGATGGTTTTCTGACAGATCTGCAACTGGTAAGAAGATAAAAGCGTCATTCTTGAAAAATAAAGCTAAGGATTTATTTCTAATCCTCTCTTCTCTCTTCTGCCCATCTTTTCATCTGCAACCACCACACAGTTTTACTCCGCTAAGGATTTATAAGAAACTTTTCTTCCTTAGATTCTGCCAACTTGTTTTAGCTAAGAGAGGATTTAAGAAAAAGGTTCCAGGACTTTGCTAGGAGAAGCTGATGCTGATATCTTTGAGGTATCACTGCAAAGCTTGCTAGAGGTTGAAAGACTGAATTAGTCTGAATATTGGGTAGTTTTGGATTGGCTATATAGCTGAACTTGACTGGAAATTTTGGTGTGATAAAATTTGTTTCCCAAAAGATCTATTTAAATAGAAGATCAAGAGTCAGAAGTATTCTGAAGTATCATGTTTACAAATAAGGCCTTTTAAAAATTGTAATGACCCTTTCCCTGACTATCAGTGCAGCGGGTTATGGTCACTATTTTGTTCTATAATAAACAGGCTTATATACTGTTTTGTTACTAAAGTTCTGGGCCCAGGTTCCTCCATCCAGCCAAGCTGTCAGTGGCACAGGACTGGAGGAGGAGGCAAACATGGCTTTAAGCCATTGTTAAACTCCCTGGATCTAGGACCATTTAGGGACCAGGCTGCTTCACAGTATATTTAGAGCAGCTTCAAGTCATATTGTTACAAAAATACACTTGATAACCAACTTTTAGTCCTAGTGAGAAGTGGAATTGTTATTTGAATTGCAGTAGTATGCTGAGGCCCACTGTGCTAAGTAATATATATACACATAGAAAGAGACAGTCTCTGCTCTAATGAGTTTACAATTTAAATAGATAAGACAAACAAAGAATGGACTAGGAAACAGAGGGCTCAGGGAAGGGAAATGACTTCCCCAAGTTCACATAACATGTAATAGGACACACCGGTATCTAGACTTCCAGTTGAGTGCCCTGCCCACTAGAGAACATTGCTTTTTTTATTCTGTGAATCAAAGCAAAACACTGGTCATCACCAGTGATAGTTATGTTCAGTATAAATGAAAACAAATGGCCAAATGCTGTTATCATTTACACTGGGAAGGATGAGAACAGAGTTTTCTTTATCATGTCTGATGAAACACAGCCTCCTACTTTTATTGACATACAGCTAAAATATTTCATTTAATACCTCTGTCATAGGATTTACTACACACCATTGTGGTGCCTCCAGGGGATTAACTCTCAACCAGACACACTCCTCCTTTAGTTACTTGTTTATTTCTGTCTCTCTCCATAACTTAGAGTCCTCCCTCTTTGTGGTTTGGCCCTCCAGCAAGACCCACTGGACACTATGCCTTAGCTGAGCCATTTCACCAGTGGCTGGTAGGGGAACCCAGGCCCACTAAGTCACTACTCCACTGTCTGTTTGCTCCCAGACCCTGTCACTATTTCCCTGCACACCTTTTCTACTCCCATCTGTATCTTCTAGCCACCCTCTGGGTTAACACTTGAGTTTCCTCTGCAGCCAGTAGTTACTTCATTCCCTCATCTTGGTGGAGTCTGTATTCTCAGGCAGGATCCCAAGGCTTATTCCTACTTAGACATAGGCCTTGTCCTGCTCCTCTTCTCTTACCCTTACCCCACCTCTCTAGCAAGTGACCACAGTATTCCTTCCTACCACCTCTTCTTGTTCTCTACCTCCTGGTTTTATGTTCCCCCTTCCCAGCTGCCTCTGTCCAGGCTGGGCTTCATCATCAATGAAAGCTTATCAGGTCCGACTCTTTTTCAGGTGCAACCTGTCACAGGGTTAACTGGTTGTGTGGAGTAGACACTGCTTCACAATCACCAGTAGAAAAAAATAGTTTCTGCTGCAGGTTATATTTACCAGAAATGTATATACATTCCCTAGAAAACAATGCTCTACAGCCAAAATGCTTCTGAAATAAATGTAGTCAAACTTTACTAATTCTGGGTCACTGAGAACAAAAATGATGCTTAAAATTGTTAATTGGCTCTAGTTTTCAAGATATGCTATTGGGTCAGTATATACAGCCCTTGACATGGGAATGGCAGAGGATAAGTGAGTTGTAAAGGGAAGGGATCTCAATTTAAACCAGAAATGACTAAAATACAACTTTGACTGCATCTATGAATAAATCTATGACTGGGTTTGGATAGTACTTGCTTTTTAGGCAAAACAATGAATGATGCAATCTGAAGCTGGTTTTGCATCGTACATGATATGAATATCATGTTATTCCTAGAAGTCATGGATGATGCAATCATAACGAAGCTTACATCACTCTGCTGAACAAATTGCCCTGTATCAGCTCTAGAAATCATACAGTGTCGTGCTCTCTTATTTGTCAGTGTTCGATTTTGCAAAGGGACACATTTCTGTTTAGCCAAAGTGAGCAGAGATGCCTCGTACGTGTGCGAACAGTGCAGATAACTTCTGCTATGTTTGTGGTGAAGTGACTTTTGCATCACAAAAGCGCAGTATAATCACTATGGTTAAGAAAGCCTATCACCTTTATTTTGGCTGCAAAATTGGAGATCAGGACAAGAGGTGGGCCCCACACATATGCTGCAACACTTGTGCAACAAATCTTCGCCAGTGGTTGAACAGGAAAAGGAAATCTATGCCTTTTGCAGTGCCAATGATTTGGAGAGAGCCAACAGATCATACCAGCAATTGTTACTTCTGTGTGGTGCCTCCAGTTGGGAAAGGTGTGTCAAAGAAGAAAAAGTGGACTGTGCATTATCCAAACATTCCATCAGCTATACGCCCAATACCCCACGGAGAAGGACTTCTGGTTTCTGATGCACCAGAATCATTCTCACTTGAGTCAGACGAGGAAGAGGATGAAACTTCTGGTCCTGAACCATCAATGTCACAGGACCCACATTTTCTCCCATCCTCCTCCTTTGAACCACACCTCATAACACAAGCTGAACTGGATGACCTTGTCAGGGATTTGGAACTACTCAAGAGTAAAGCAGAGCTCTTGGGCTCCAGACTACAGCAGTGGAATCTCCTGGCAGGTGATGTTAGGGTTTCCATGTTCCATGACCGTCAAAAGGATCTTGTCCCATTCTTCTTCATGGAAAGTGATCTTGTAGCCTGCAACAACATCGATGGTGTGATGGCAGCCCTCAACATCGTTCACGATCCAGATGAGTGGAGATTCGTCATTGATTCATCGAAGATGAGTCTTAAAGCTGTTTTGCTGCATAATGGCAATGTTTTGCCATCAATTCCAGTTGGTCATGCTGTCCATATGAAGGAAACCTATGACAACATGAAACAACTTTTGAGGTGCATAAACTATGACCAACATCAGTGGCAGCTTTGTGGCGATTTGAAGGTTGTTGCTCTCTTGCTTGGTCTGCGGACTGGATACACAAAGTACTGCTGTTTTCTCTGCGAACGGGATAATCGTGCAAGAGAGTCCCACTACATCAAGAAAGATTGGCCACTCTGACAGTCATTGGAGCCTGGGAGGAAAAGTATTCAGCATCCACCACTTGTTGAATCAAGGAAGATTTTGTTACCACCCTTACACATCAAGCTGGGTCTGATGAAGAACTTTGTCAAGGCCATTGACAAAACACAAGCAGCTTTCAAGTACCTCCGTGGAAAATTTCCAAGGTTAAGTGAAGCTAAGATAAAGGAAGGTGTCTTTGTTGGTCCTCAGATTCGTGAACTTCTTCGAGATGATGCGTTTGACCATGCACTGCATGGCAAGGAAAAGATGGCATGGAAAGCCTTCCAGTCAGTGGCAATACATTTTCTTGGAAACAGCAAGGCAGACAACTACAGGTTGTTGGTGGAAAACCTCATCAAGGCATACAAAAGCCTTGGTTGCAACATGTCACTAAAGATACATTTTTTGCACTCTCATCTAGATTTTTTTCCACTGAACTGCAGAGCAGTGAGCGACGAGCACGGCGAGCGATTTCACCAGGACATTGCAACAATGGAGAAACACTATCAGGGCAAATAGAGCCCATCAATGCTTGTGGACTATTGCTGGACAGTGACAAGAGATGCTTCATTTAGTGAATACAAGAGACAAGCCAAGAAGCGCTGAGTAGATACTGAATAGGACTAAACTATGTACATAATAGTTTTTTGCCTTTTGTTTCATAATACATTTTATTTATACAACCCTTTTGCTGATTTTTAAAGTGTTACATAAACAGGACAGGTGAAATATTATCATGTAAAGCAACCATAAACACATGAAAAGACCTAGGTTTACAATTTATGATTAAAACTCTACTATCTACACAATATACATAGACATAAAATGTAAAAACTTAACTATCTTAGAAACAGTAGCCAATCAGTTGTTTTAATTGTCATATTTGAATTCAGCACATCAAAATACATAATAAATACCACATTTTATCTCTGAAGCAGACGACTTCTAAACAATTGTAGACCAGTGAAACAGAACATCATGCTGTTCCAGCTTAGCTGTTCACTCACAGTTCTTTGTTCTGTTACTGGCCTAAGCTATAACAAAACAGTGTAAATCAGTAATTGAACTACATAGGTCACCATTACAAATACTCAGAATTTCCCAATAATTGCCACATGGTGGAATCATAGTTTATCTCAGCCTTCCCCATATTTAAGACAGGCAATAACTGTGGTACCTCTTTGATAACAGATGGGATTTGCATGCTCCAGCAATGAGCCCTGGACAGCCTAAGACAGAGCTCTTGGAACTTATTTTCAAGGCCATCTTTGTTATGAAAAGTTCTAGAAATTTACAAGCTGAGATTAGCCTCACCATATCAAGTGACAAAAAAGAGTCCTGTGGCACCTTAAAGACTAACTAAAGTATTAGAGCGTAAGCTTTCGTGGGCTAATACCCACTTCATCGGATGCATGCATTCATCCGACGAAGTGGCTATTAGCCCACGAAAGCTTATGCTCTAATACTTTAGTTACTCTTTAAGGTGCCACAGGACTTTTCTTTGTCACTTCTGCAATTCCAGACTAACACGGCTACCCCTCTGATTCTTGTCACCATATCAAGGGTGCCAAAAGTCAGATGGAAGCTGCGGGTTTTGTAGGCCTAAAGGCCAGTTCTGGTGAAAACAACATTTACTCTCCTACTTTACAACAACTCAGTCAGTAAAGGTAGAAAACACTTGGAAACTGAAACCCCTATTCCCTGAAATCAATAAAAATGCCATAGTTGTACAATACAAATAACTCTGGAACCTACTCTCTTTAATTAGAAGTCTCGGGGAGATGCTTGCATAGTCTATCTTAGAAATTGTGCCCCTTTTAGTTTATTGAAACAGATTTGCAAGAATGAACATGGTGATAAGGCAGGAAAACCAAAAATGAATGGTAGCACCTAAGATAGGATACTGCTAATTCAGAGAGGGAGTCGGGCAATTTATAATATTTCAGTGACTAATTTGCTTTGAGGAGTGTGTGAATTCATCTGTGTAGTGAGAACAAATTTGCTTCATGAAAGAGACAAGAAAAAACATTTATTTTTTTCTTCTTAATTTAAAGATGTATGGAAATTCTCAAAGCAATTCATATGTAGTGATCTACACATGCTCACCAGTCCAAGAACAAAGCAGATATCACTGTTCACCATGTTATTTTTTTAAAAAAAATGACATGTCAAAACGTTAAAGAGTAAAGTATTACATGGAGACCAAATGCTGTCAAATTAGATAGCAGCTGTTTGTTCACCTCTGTTCTGTGAGTGAAAAAGAGATTGAGCATTCCTGGTTAAGTGGAGATAATCCTGTGATTTAAAAACTGCTTCAGAAATAAAGACAGCCCCATTGACAACTCAAAATCACATTGTGGTTCTCTAAAATATTTCTCAGATCCTAGCGCTGAAAAGGAAGGTCTAGCTGATGGATGGCATTTTTAAATTATGTATACTGAACTGATCTGACAATTATATCACGATGCAGGCTAAATTCATCCCTGCCATAATCAGGGTAATTCCCATTGGCTCCAGCAGGAGTTGTGTCGCTTTCTTTTACCAGGGCTGAATTTGATCCAGTCTCTCTATTTCCTTATCAATCTATCATTTGTCAGGATTTGGCATAGAAGGTGCTGATCCTGCAAACTGCTATGCGTGTACTTAACTTGACTTTTTTACTTCAATGGGTCTACTAATATGCATAAAGTTAGGGTATGTAAGTGCTGGCAGGATCCAGACCTTGCTGTGGGAGTTCTCCATGTGAACTGTTAGTCTGTTTTTTCCAATGCACTGTGGGAAATGTGGCCATATTTGAGTGAAGAACCACTTAGTACTAAGGAAAATAATTCTTTTTCCCATTAGGCATTGTAAGGTTGACTTCCACCCTATGTAGAGCAGAAGAGGCTCTTCTTTAAGGGACATAGCTTAATACCAGAGCCAATTTTTATATTTGACTTGTAAACACAGTGACAATTGTGCAACGTGTTTGTGTATGTCTGAAAAATGTAAACGAACTCCCACTTGGAGGTGTGAATAAAACTGAAACTAATATGCAATTGCCATTAAGTATTGACAGACCACCCATTATGAATAGGCCTGATGCTGATCCACTGAATCTCATGGGTAACATTTCACTGGGATTTAGGTGCTTTTGAAAAATTTGGTCAATGGAAATATTCCCACTGACTTCAGTGTGAACAGATGCATGGCCAGAGATACAACCAGAGATTAAAGTAAGGGGGCAGCACAACTCTCTCCTCTGTGCTAAAGGCCATGGGAAAGCCTTTCAGTAGCTTGGATGTGCAATGCTCCCCTAGGCCAGCTCATGTTTCAATCTACTTAAACCACTGGGTATAGCAGACCCAACCCAAAATCCAGTCATAAAACCATGTATCATTGTCTCTCTGTTCCCTCAAGAAAGTATTGCAGTTATTGCTGACTAAATAAGTAGCCAGGAAGAATCTTTTCTGGACTTCTCATTAGCCTAATGATAAAAAATAGCAATGATCTTTCCAATTTCTCTTTCCTCGTAGGCTGTTGCTGACACACTCTGGAGGTCAATAGCAACTACATGTATCTATACCTAGAACTGGCAAGAATGTGTACCTCTGCCTAGAACTGGCCAAACAGTTCACAACAAATCATTTATGCTGTGACGTTATCCCCTTCTTGTGATTTTATCCTCTTCCAAATGATTCACTATGCACTATGTTGGGCACCTAAGGGCACGTCTTCACTTGAAACTCTATCTTGGCACAGCTGCAGCACTGTAGTTTGGACACTTAGGGCTTGTCTTCACTAGAGCCGGAAGAGATCGATCTTATGGCGATCAATTTATTGCATCTCGTCAAGACGCAATAAATCAATCACCAGTGGCGCCCCCGTAACTGGAGTTGAGGGGGGAGTGGCGCAAGCTGGAGTTGAGGGGGGAGCGTGCCGCCAACTGCTGCCACCACGAGGACGGCAGGTAAGTCGGCTGTAGATACGCCGATTTCAGCTACATTATTAACGTAGCTGAAACTGCGTATCTACAGTCGATCCCCTGCACTAGTGAAGACCAGCCCTTAGTGTAGTGATGGAAGAGGTTCTTCCATAGCTGTAGTAAATCCACCTCTCTGAGAGGTGGTAGCTAGGCCAATGGAAGAATTTTTCCATTGACCTAGAGGAATTCTTCTATTGACCTAGCACTGTGTGGAGCTTAGGTCAGCATAGCTAAGTCTCCCAGGGGTGTGAATTTTAACCTGATTTTCTAATGTACACCAGCTCTAAGTCACACAGTATTATTTCTGTTTCCTCACTGTATAAAATAACCTGTGGGAATAAGAGGAGTGGCCAGGCCAGTAGGTCTTTGCTTCTTTCAGGGGGAGAGGTGGTCTGGGGAAGAAAGCCCTTTAAAGAACTAGATGGAAGTAATCAGATCTAGGGAATTTTAAGATATTTCACATTTTTCTCAACATTTTTTGTACAAGAAAAAACATTATATTTGCCTGTATCATGTGCCCTATATTTTAAAATAGCCGTGTTCCTTCTCAAAGGCTTTATTCTATATATATTGAAGTCAATGGTGAAAATCCAACTAACTTCAATGAAGGAGGAACAAGCCAAGAAGGAAGAAGAGAGAAATTGTCCATGCCATGATCACACCAAATATTTGCATGCACATTAATGTGCACAGTCCTAATTGCAGAGATGGTGGCCTGATTTTTGTCTAGCTCAGTTTATTCTATTCATGCCAAGATTTGGCTGTTTGGATTCAGGAAGCTGATATGTATTCCTCCACTGTATATGACAAAGGACAAACACATAGTACTTCATATATCTGGCAGATTTGTTAACTGGATTGACTAATCTCCATTTACATTGTGCAGCCACTAACCATTTACTTAGTGTCCTTGTTTCTGTCATTTGTATTAAATTGTATTAGTGCTAGGTCTCTGATGTGAAGTGGAGGACACTATCTTGCACAACCACATATCACACATCCACTAAGATCATTTATTAAATTTACTGGTCTCCCAGTTTCTTCACTGTTTAAAACAGTCATTTGGTGGACTCATTCCCAGTTGCAAAGGAGGTGGTTGTCTGTCCTCACGTATCTCATTCAGTTAGTAGCCTCATTGCAAAGTCTCTGTTGAAACAGATAAATGTCCTTGCATAAATAGCCACAGGCTGGCCAAGAAAGCCAGCTCTTTCCACTTGATCTAGTGGGTTCAGCTGTATGACCCATGAGATTCTGTCTATCCTAACATCAGCAATGTGTTTTCAGACAGTTTCAAGTAGGCGTGTGATCTTGTTTGCCTCTAGTGGATTAATACCAGTACTACCATACAAGATCAAATGCTTCATGATTTATAGCTAGAAATTTTTTTTTGTTTTATTATGGTTTTCAGTGCAAATGGAAATGAAAATGTAATATGTACCACTATAGTATAGTATTAATAAAAATTAAAAACACTTCACTTTGTAACTACCTTAAATTGAGCCTCAATAGTCTAATTTATCCACTTGGTTTTGCAGTCTGACCTTTCTGCTGTCTCGACTATGGATGAATGAATGTGCAACTCCAATTTCCTGTTAATTCTTTGAGGGTGAAATCTTGGTCCCATTGAAGTCAATGAGAGTTTTGTCATTGACTTCAGTTGGATTTCACCCAACGTGTTTTACATTTTTATTGATCTGTTATAATGTAGCCTTTCAAAAACCTGCTATAGTTCTACAGCAGATGAATTTTTGTAGGGTTGAACATGGATTTGCCAAATAGACCAAATTATTATACCAGGAAATAAACAAAGTGCCCTCTTTTTTAAAAGATGGAAGAACTATTTGGCGGCATGTATGTATGTGTGTGTGTGTGAAGGATTAGAGAAAGGAGGGTGAAGGATTTTCATTTCCAAGTTAATAAATCATTAAACATTTTTATTTAAGTCTCCACAAGTGGCTTGTTCTTATGAACTGTGTAAAATCATTAGGCCTTTACTTGTTTATAACATGTTTTCTGAATTTAATAAAACTCTCAGTATACAAAACCTGAAAACTGAGCATTTGCCAGCTGGAGTCCAAAGTGAGATGGAGATGAATACTAAAATATGAGTGAGTTCATGTGTAGCAATATATGACCGTGAAGGGCTTCCACTACTGAATTATGTAAGAATACATGGCTACTTTTATTTATTTATTAGTTCTCAGATTGCTTATTTGCATGATTGGTTTCAAACAGAAGTCATTACTGAACTCTTATTAAGTATACAGAGGGCCATAATGTTTCCTGATGTTACATCTGCTTAGGAACAGTTCTGCAGGTTTGCACTCACAGTTTATGATGCATTCTTCCTGTTGGGAGAAGAGATCATAGAATCTCAGACTTGGAAGGGACCTCAGGAGATCATCTAGTCCAACCCCCTACTCAAACCAGGACCAATCCCATTTTTGCCCCATATCCATAAATGGCCCCCTCAAGGATTGAACTCACACTCCCGGGTGTAGCAGCCCAGTGCTCAAACCACTGAGATATCCACCTCTCTGGCTACAGTTTCCCCGTGTAGAAATATTTGGAGACTCAACCCTCCTCAAATCAGCCAGTCCTCCAAGATTTGCAATTAATACATAATCTATAGATTGGGCTTCAGCAGCTAACTGCAGATTTTGGATCTAGAATAATATTCCAACTCCCCTCAAATTTCAGGGTCGTTTGGATCTGAGTGATGTGGGACCATCACTCCTAGGAACAGGGAAGCTACATTATTATAGTGTGTAGTAATTTATGGAACAGTTATGCTTAGGGAGTGTGAATGGGCAGTCTGAACCTCAGAGCCTGTAAAGTACTGAGAGAATATCCTTTTGCTGAATGGAAGTGTCATCAATGCTTCTATTAGACTAGATCTCGGGAGTTACTAAGTGCTTGCTGGTCACTCACAGGGCACATTCAGGTCAAGTTTCTCAATTTAATAAATTGACGTATGAACACTTATTTACCTCACAGTGAGAATTATGACTGGGGGTTTTACTAGTGTTTGTAAAATGCTTTGAAATTCCCACGTGAAAGATACTACATGAGTAGACAGTAAATTGGCGGGAGAGTGTCTCCTGTCAACACTGTGGTGTAGACACCGCTGTAAGTCAACCTAAATTACGTTGGCTTCAGTTACGTAATTTGTGTAACTGAAGTAGCATCACTTAGGTCAACTTACAGCTTTAAGTGTAGACCAGCCCTGAGTAAAAATATAACAATTTCTGTCTAATTTTCATCCAGTTGGCTGCTATTTAGCATATCTCTAGTCCTCAGAACATAAAAGAAGGTCATGGCATGAGCTATATGTCTAACATTCAGCATGGACATATCATTTAATGTGTTGGGCATCATACCTAAAAATATAACCAGGAGTTACGTGGGAGGTAGGAACACTTGGCAACTTGCAGAATCAGGCACTACACTATAACCCTAGGATAAGGATAGTGGAAAGGTTCACCACTCTTTACACCAGTGGGATTTCCTGGGAGCTTCAGCATGTAAAGATCATGTCCAAAATGGAACCCACACATCAGCCAGCCACAATCTGGGCCAAATATAGGAAGTAATAGGAAAACACACTGTGTTTTGGGGAGACAAGAAGAGAGGGAGAGAGAAGTGATGAATGACACACATAAATATGTTCCATTTTCTTGAAATGCAGGGCATTAGCTTGTGAGCTTGCCATTTTAAACTTGCTCACCTGTTACAACAGGTTATTTCCCCCCTCTATATTTTTTTCTTAACTCCTCATCAGAGTAAGGGATAATTGATCTTTTAAAGCACATCATTGTGAGATATAAATTCCATTCAGAGTCATATTTGCATTTTTGAAAGAGGCTGCAGTGCTATAAATAAGGCACTAACACGGCAGCATGCTCTGCATACCAATGGCCACATTGCTCATGCAGGCTCACTTTAGTCCAGCGGAAATGAGACTTCTTAGGAAAGAGTAATGCAAATTATTGCATTTTCTATTGGGTCATGGAAGAGACTTCAGAAAAATGAGTAAGGAAGACAAAGCGTGTTTTTCAAACTTCGCAAAACTATTAGCATTAGCATCCTACCTACCCTGTCCTTAATGTCTGCTGACACACCCAGTTCATCACAGCTCCCTAAGGATAGGAGATACTCACGGGGCAGTTTTCTCTGCTGTGACAGGCCTTGCTTAGGTGAATATGCCCCTCCACACTAAGTATTTGATGTGGGGGGGAATCCCACTCTAGTCTGGCTAGCAATGGGACCCTCTGAACCCTTGACTTTATTGCATTCAGTGCTGAGAGTAGGGATGTCAGAACCTTTCTAGTATTAATAATTAATTTATACAAAAGCATAACTTTCCACTGTGCTTTGTACCGATTTAACCCCTGCACATTTTTCCTTTCCGGAAGCGCTTATAATCTATATTAAAGAGATGCAGAGCACAGAGATAGCAAAGTAAGAGGTAAGCACAAGAGAGACCAGAACTGAAATAAAAATAATAGTAGTCATTGTACAGTGAGGAAATCTTTTGAGTTGTGAGTAGCCCAGAGTGAATATGGAGATCTACGCTGTCAGGAAAAATGGGTTAATATAAAATTTGTTCTTATTTGGGGCCAGATCTTCAGATGGATTCCAGTTCATCAAATTACTTAAGTATGTGTTTAAACTATAAGCATGTGAAGTGCAACTGAAGTCAATGGAACTACTCATGCTTAAATTTAAGCACATACTTATGTATTTTGCTGGATTAGGGCCTTGGTGCAAACCAATGCTGGTAGCCTCATAAATGGAAATTTATACCATCTAAGGATCTAGCCCATGGTCTTTTCCTTGTAAACATATGGATAAAAGAAAATAAATCCGATTCTGGTTTGTTGGGTTTTTTTTTTGTTTTGGTTTTTTTTTACTTAATGACATAAGGCTTCCTGGTTTAGAGAAACAGGAAAGTTATCAGTACTGGAAGTTTTTTCCCATCCTTATTAGTACCATAAGATTCAATACCTTCCTTTGTTAAAAAGACTGGCCGCTGGCCAAACCTACATAATGGATATACTAATACATACGATGCTTCTGGCAGCAGTATCCTTTTATGGCTGATGACTTTTGTGTCTAAAAATATCTAGGGGAAGAAATGATAGGGGGCCTTGAGACTCTGTCATAGGTTGTATGTACTGTTGAAAAGCCCTTGCCTTAAAAGTGGCAAAAACAAGATCTTTTGCATTCAACCATATTTGTATTTTTATATAAGAAGTCTCATTTATGGCAATATCAGCCTGATGTTAAATTTGGGAGGTTAGAGGCTAAGTGTAAGTGATTCAGTGAATACCAGGCACAAGGATGCTGTTTGTAAGTGGCACCAGCAAGACCATTTTAATAAGACTCTAGGGTGTAAATTAGAGATAAGAAGAAAAATCTCCCAATTAAAATTTCCCTAAAGGTTGAGGACTTAAAGCCATTACAGCTGTAGTCATATCTGAATGCAAAAAAAGTTTTGCTGTGATGAGGGTGAAGCAGAAAATACTACATTATTATAAGTGGGAGTTAATTCAGAACCAGCTAGACTACAGGCTTCCAGCCTGCAGCGGCGTGACAACTCACCCCTGCGGTGCCTTCTGCTGGTTGTCTAGGGAATTAGCTCTTCCAGCCAGGAGCACCCTCTGCAGGCCAGTGTCTCGCTCTCCGCTGGCCCCCATGTCCCTCCAGAACCCCGGTGCCCTTTTTTCCTAGGGTGCTGCTGCCTGGCAATACCCCCATACTCTCCTTCTGTGTCTCCCCTCCCTGGGGAACCCCCAACCCCCTAATCCCCACCTTGCCTCAGTCTATGGCTACTGCCAGTCATCATCAAGTCCCCATAGCCTGGACAGACTGCAATGTAAAAGCTAGTCATCATAGTGAAGCTGGGGGCAGGGGAGATGTTGGACCAGCTGCCTTTGCCTAGCCCCCAGTACCCTCCTTAGGCCTCACTTCAGGCCTGCAGCCTAGGGAGTTGTTTGGCTGGAACTCCCCAGCTCCCTTGCTGATTCCCCCAGAACTGCTCCACCTCCAGTGCCCTGTCCCTGAGGCAGCCAGGCCCTGCTCCTTCCCAGCCTGGAGAGAGACTGTTCTGCATCTGGCCCATAGCCCTCTTATAAGGGCCAGCTGGGTCCTGACTGGGGCATGGCTCCAGCTGTGGCTGCTTCCCCAATCAGCCTTTCACAGCTGCTTTACCCCAGCCATAACCCTCTGCAGGGCTGTTTTAACCCTTTTCTGCCAGAGTGGGGCAGTTGCCCCACTACACAGCCATTATTATAATAGATATAACTCTGGACAGTAAGTCAAATTCTGGAAAGCCTATTCACTTCTTACAAAATAGTGAAGTTAATGAGAGTTTTGCTAAATAAGGGGTTAATGAAAAGTGAGTAAAGACTTCAATATTTGGCCATAAGTGCTTGTAAATAACCCCCAAAATACATATAATAAAAAGTAGGCAAAATACACTAAAACAGATGTAAGAAGATCAAGAAAAACAGAGAATGCTGTTAACACTGACAGATGTGTGATTGTAAAGAGAAGTATGAAAGCGTTGATGACTCCATCTATTTGGTGAAAAGTACAATATCTACTAAGAGCTAGTTGACTAATGAAGTGAAAGCAAGAATTGATAATGCCAGTGGATCATTTTCCCATTTGTCAAACACTTGGAAGGGTAAGAAGATACTAAAATGAGATTATATAATACTATTGTACTTCTAACACTATTGTATATCTCAGAAACATGGCAGATGGTGGGAGGAGAAAACAGGAAGCGGAATACATTCCATCAGTATTGTTTAAGAAGAATTATGGGAATTCATTGGAGAGATCAGGTAACCAATGAGGAAGTGCTGTGCCACACATTTCAGCAGATTGCACATTCAGTAATTAGACAAAGACAGTTACTGTGGTTTGGCCAAATCATCATGCTACTCTGTGTCTGATGCATAAGGTATGTTTTAGGGTGGATTTCAACTGGAGGGAAGAAAAAGCATGGAATACAAAAAAGACCTATCACAGGATGATTGTAATCAATTGTAAGGATGCTGCCATCATGGAGACAACTTATGATGGAGTCAAACATCTTGCTTTGGGTAGACAGCAATGGGAAAAATGGGTTGTCTTGTGCCACTAGACACAGGAGATTCTAAGTCTAAATAAGTCCATATGCATGTCCCTGCTTCAGGTTCCTCACTACTTTGGTTAGTTCTCTGGGCTTGTGTATCCAGGATCCTTCCCCTGCAGCTCATGACTTCTCTTCCAAATCATGGAGTCTTTCCAGGTGAACTCGCTTTCTCTACAGGAAGACCCCTTGCTACAAAAGAATGTTCATCTCTTTCCCTCTCCTGCTTAAAGCTTCCTGTTCCTGTCTCAGCTTATTCCAGCTCTCTAGAATGTAGGTGTCACGGCACTGCCCATTACCTTTCAAAAGATAACGTGTGAAAGTACATGATTAAATGTGAACTTTAAGTATCAGAATTGCAGATTCTAGATTTTCATTACCTTCACATTGATAGTAATTAATCTGATTTTCTTGTGTTCCCTGCTGATTATTCTTTTGTACTACGTACTCATTGCAGTTAAGGTCTGGGGTAGATTAATGGTTAGTCCTTGCTGGTATGTGTAAGTGTGATGAATATAGCTATCCTGAGGTTCAAATAAAACCACCAGAAAATTGAATTCCACTCTGACTTCATCTGCAATTGATTAAAAGTGAGGTTGATGAAAATACCCAAGCAAATTAATAATATTGTTAGTCCACTCATTTTTTCTGCTTACTGAGAATATATCATTGCCTTCTGTTTATATTTATCTTGGAACATGAAACTAATGTAGCAGGAGGCATCTTCTGGGGTCTTTTGTTTTCCATGCCATTCATGAAGACAATATATAAACAAGATCTAATCATATTGGCAGGGTCTTTGAGGTAGAACTGTAGTGCTATACAATTTCTACACCCAGAATTAAGTCTCTGTGCCTTTCAGAAATTTTCATACTTTTCCATTAAGGTGACTGTTGTATAAGGACAATGTGATAACAGTGTTTTCAGCTTTAAAAATCCTGTAGCTGAAAATTAGCAATATGAAAAGCCACAACATCACTCAAGCTTCAAAAAGGAAGCTTCAAAAGTAGGAAAGACTCCAACTGACTTGAAAAGTAGGATTTTGTTTATCCAGAAAGATACACAGAAACATACACAACCTTTCAAGTTCTAGTAAGGCTTTTCCTTTATGAAATATGTATTTGATTACATTGGGGCAGGTGGAACTATTTTGTAATTAAGGCTTGTCTTCAGAAAGAAAAATAAAGGACTGTCTTCTTGATGAGGCCGGGGATGAGGGGCTCAAGGCTGGGGCAGAGGGCTGGGTGGAGGGGGTGAGGGCTCCGGCTGGGGGTGCAGGGTCTGGGGTGAGGCTGGGGATGAGCAGTTTGGGGTGAAGGAGAGTGCTCCGGGGCTATGGCGTAGAGAGAGGAGCACTCTCTCTCACAGCAGCACCTGGGCTGGGGGGGGGGGGGGAAGAGGTGCCTTTCCCCACCGTGGCAGCTCCAGAGGTGGAGCTGCACGATAGGTACCCTGGCCCCACCAGGTCTGGACTGGGGCTGGATCTGGGCCTGGGGATGGCTGCTGGGTCTGGGGCTGAAAAGGAGCACCCTACAACGTGGGGTTCTTCAAATCTGGACTGAAATCTTGTCTCTTGATCCCACCTTTAATCTGAACATACATTGTGTTTATAATTCTCCTGCCAAGAGGCAACTTCAAACAGTCAGTAATGCACACGAGAGAATGATTGGAATTTACAGAAACATGCAAGGGGAGTGAAGAGTCTTGTGCTTCACTGTTAAAAGTTATAAAATGTTACTGTCTATCTGTCCGTCATTATCATTTAAATAAACAATAAATGGTAGAGGAGAGACGCTGAGTAGATACAAGTGAGAATCTGAGAGACAGTCCAAAATCATCACCTTTCATATCTTTTCAGGAAGCACCAATGGAAGACTGTGAATAAGAAAACATAAGAACATAAGAATGGCTGTACTGGGTCAGACCAAAGGTCCATCCAGCCCAGTATCCTGTCTACCAACAGTGGCCAGTGCCAGGTACCCCAGAGTGAGTGAACCTAACAGGTAATGATCACGTGATCTCTGTCCTGCCATCCATCATCCCCCTCTGACAAACAGAGGCTAGGGACACCATTCCTTACCCATCCTGGATAATAGCCATGAATGGACTTAATCTCCATGAATTTATCCAGTTCTCTTTTAAACTCTGTTATATTCCTAGCCTTTACAACCTCTTCAGGCTACATAGAATTTTAGGACCAAATGTTGCCCTCAATTACACTAATGCAAAGACAATGACTTGAAAGGTTTCACATTTGTTCAACTGAAGGTACAATTTAAACCATAAAGACAGTGAGGTAAAATTCAGCAACTGAACAGAGCAGAAGAACCTAGAAAAGTCAATGAAAAACCCTTATAAAAAGGAAGAAGAGCAAATGAAGAAAAATGGGTAAAGGCAATTGTTGCCTCCAGTATTGTTGTCACACAGACAATAGGGTCTTCCAGAGAATTCCTTTCATGTTTAATGTGAGTTTTCCACGGGATTGTAAATCAAGCTCCCAAGTCTGAGGGAGCCAGAGAAAGTAACCTCAGCTCTACTTGGATGAAAGTAAATGGTTCTGCTGAATGAATTTGAGGAATAATGCTCTTCAGCAGACAGGTGAAAATTGCCTGTAAGATGATTGGCTGCAGTTGATATTGTCAATTTGTTTATATCATAGCGTCCAAGTACAAAACACCTACAGCTTGCACTTAGCTGACAGAGAGGTGTGCTTCACAGAAGTGGCATCAGAATACGAATAAATTGGATACCACTTAGAGACCTGAAAAGCCACTGAATAACAGTGAGATGAAAAGCAAGCACCACTGAAAGTGACAGCACTATTTTCTTTCCTGAGCAGAGGAAATGTAAAGGAAGAAGATGAGAGAACTCTTTAATGGCATAAAGAAAAAAGATGGTGTATTTCTATAACCCAAGAACCATATTGCTTCATATAATTCAAGTAAATATTTCACAGTAAAGGTACATTAAACTGCACTGCAGTTGGAATCCAGCTATAGTGTTGTTACAATACAGTATGTAACACACAAATGTATGAGAAGAACCTATGGATTTCAGCGTGTGCAGGGTTTTATTTAGCTCTGCTTGCCATTTTGGCATTAAGCATGATGAAGATGAACAATTGAGTAGAAAGTGCTATAGAAAATATTTCACTTTTTATAATTGTACTTAGTCTAATGTTTCCAAATGTCTCTTCTAATGAAACAATATTCCCTGATACATTGCTGTATTAAAACAATCCAGGACATTAGCTTTACATCAAACTTTAGCATGCTGGCATTTCCCACATAAAGACCCAGCCAGCTGAAAATGTTTACATAAATGCACACTTTTTAACCAAGCAGGCATGTCTCATTCATTTCTCAAGATATTATAGCATATTAATTCTCAAAATAAAGGCGTAGCCACTAGCTTTTCAGGCTGATGAGTTTCCAGTTGCTGGCATAAATGATATGGCTACTAAACAAACTGAAAGAAATGTAGATGATTCTAGGGGAGAATATACACTTGCTTTTTTTTAAAAAAATATTATCACTCTATGATAGTTTTTTCTTCCTTCTACACTTGGGATCTTTTTTCATTGGTTATTAATAAAAATGAAAAACTTCCATCATTGCACTCTAAGATTGGTTCCAATTCCCATGAAAGCCAATAAAAATACTCCCATTGACTTCAGTGGGAGTTGGACTACACAGTTAGATGGCACCCTGTCTTCAGTCAAATCTCTGAATCTGTGTCATATGGTAGAATCCTGGTAAAATTTCCATTGACTTTAGTTGGGCTAGTGTTTCCCCCATAATGTATGCGGTAGGGAGAAGATTATTCCACGTGACTTTTAAAAAATAATTTTCAAATAACGTTTCCTAACTCTCTCTCATATGTGTTTTTTGAGTGTTTCATCCAGACTGTTGATAGCAGGTTGGCTTTTCTCGTTATAATAAAATGCTATGGGCACAGAGGAAAAACATTCTGAGAACCATATAAAAAGCCCAGTAAGATAGTGTGTCGGAGCAAAGGGGAAAGGAAAGCATTTAGGCCGGAAAAACAGCATTTGTTTATCAAAGATTGATTTAACACACACCACTGGTTGCTCTCTATCCACGTCTGTACTGGTAGAAAGGGTTTGAGATAGTAGGCATGTGATAGGAGTCTGGATGCCGGGAAAACATTGTTTTAGAATGAGCACTATAACTCACTCCCAGATGCCTACTTGGCTCGGCATAAAATAAAAAAAGTATTAATTTATTATTATTTTTTACCATTTGGTTTTAGTGCTATAGTTATGGTATGGCTGTAAAGAGAAAATGGAGAAATTCTCCCTCCTTGGAGGACCTTGCAAATTAGATCAGAACTCTACAGAGCGATTCCTCTGATTTCATTATTTCCCCCTGGCCCTTAAAATCATGCCAAATACAGGGTGATTTTCTTAAAAATGTGTATTTTCATAAATCCCTAACAGTCCTTGCATTTGCTAAGAGGTGCACAGAATGCTGAAATCTGGCCTCCAGACCATTATGATTGAGGATATTTGACATCTATAGCAAATTCTGTCAATACCTTCCCCTAAACTACAAAATTTGGGAAGGTCTTTAAACCATTTATGGAATTTCTGTGGGGGCTCAAGACGTATGTTTTATTCTCCATTCTGTTCTATTTGGCCCACCTGTTTCATTGTAACAGCAGATATACACATGAGGAGAGTCATTTAAAAATATTTATTAGGTTAGTAAAGTGGATGGCTCCCTGGGGATCCAGTTTTATAGTTCTACAAAGCCCCACAAGCCAGATAATGGGAGGCTCAGTTCTTTGTAGCTGATGGAAATGGGGACAGTAGGGCTGTGCAGAATGTCCAAACTGATCCCCCAAAGTGCTCGGAACCTGCCTTGAGTTGGCTCTGACCCATGCAGATCAGCACTCCTTTCTTAGAACATATTTGGCAGCTGAAAACTGTAGATGAAGCTGGGCTTTTGTTTTTTAAACTCCACCTGGAGCTCCATGAACATTCTGAGGTTGAGGTGTTTCAAGCAGAACTGGGTGAATAGGGAAGTATATTTCCCTTTAATATTTGTTTGAACTTTTAGATGAATTTATTCCTTGCTGCTTTTGTGTTTGCTTTCCATGCACATTTATGCAATCAGATTTTGCTGGTGTGAATTTCAGTCATAGGTATGAATATTCATGGGAACCACTCCTGCTGGACCAGGGATTATAATAGGGTTGCAAAAGAGACACAGCAACAATCATTGCACCCACATCTTTCTACACATCAATTTTTGCTCTGCTAGAGATCCAAGATGCCCCCTAGCTTCATTCACCACTGCAGCTTCTGTCTCTTTCTATGTCTTTGCCTTTGACCTTAAAGCAGTAGCAGCTAAGACTTCAGAACATTTTCCTGTTTGCAGATTGCCCAAAACTGCATTGAAATGAATGAGGGAAATCCATTTACACTTCTCTTAGTTCCACTTGTTCAAGACCCAGTCCCGCAAATGTTGATATCAGTGTGCATAATCACTTTGGTGAAGACCATATGGCTGAGGACTCAAAAAGATGAGAGAGAAGTGGTTCATATTTTGAAGGGTTTCTTCACAAACAGAAGCACTAGAGACATCATTAATTTGAAAATAAAAGCTCTTGAGACTAAAAATCTATGCTCCATAAAATCTGCCCATACATTTCTATTATCTCTGGTTGTTCTATGTAACATGAAAATATCAGATATGCATAAATGTAGTTCCAGGCAAAACATGTATCTCCAAAGGAAAAGAAGGACATTGTAGTTTTGTGTGTGTGTGCGTGCGTGCGCCCATTCTTGACTATCGTTGTTACTCCTAGGAAATGATCAAATTTCTTCTGCCCTTAAACAAGAACAATTACTGATAATTCAAATTCTGACTCCTGTAGGAGCTAGGAAAGTTCAATTAGGCCTAGGTGTCATTTCAGGTTTGATGAATAGCCACACTGAAACATAATGCAAAAGAAAACATTATTAAACATATTCTTGTCCTACCGCACTGGTAGAACATGGGGAAATGGTTCAATTAAGTACCTGTACCACAGAACGCATATTAACTACTTCTAAAATTATACCCAGTTCCTCTCTGTGCAATTAATCTTTCTTGCTCTAAAGTGAGACCTTTAGTTCTTTCTACACTCTTATTAATTTCATGGCACTTCACAAGCTCTTGTTGAACTGAAGCTGGTGAATTAGGCCACAAAAAGGTCACTTTCTTTCCTTACTACTTGCATGCTAATTAACTAGAAACCTAAACAGCTGCTTGTGTCTGGAGGCACAGTATCAGAAGTGGAAATAAGGCAAGACTAGGTGGTCTAGGTCACAACTCAGGCACATTGGGCCTCATGTCCTACTTTGTGATGCCCCTCAGCAAGTGACCTTATGGCTTCCCTTTCAAGAGCATTCAAACATTCCAGAGAGATGTTACCATGTGGGGAGAACCAAAATGGTGCCAATGGTGATGCCATGCAGGAATCTTTCCATAGCACTGAACATCAGTCAGATGATAGGAAAGTGGGCTATGCTGTATAGGGTTCTTCCCCCTGCAGGGTCTATACTCAATAATCTGAAGAAACAACATATTCTGCTGCACCATTGAAAAGTCCCTTGCCACTGCTTCTGGAATTTAAAACGTTGAGGGCTTAGCCTCAGGCCTTTCCATGGGGGTTGCAGCACATGTGAATCTGGGCCAGAGTGTTTTGTGTTTCAGCTTTGTCTAGGACTTCACCAGAAGTTTTGTCCGTGTGTGTGAGCATGTGAGAGCCGAAGCATTTGGGTCTCCGCTTTCTCCAGTCAACGCTGTGGGTATCATCACAGGACTGAGATTTTCCTGTAAAATTCACCATGTTTTGGGTGATAGTTTAGCTCCTGGATTTAACCCCCCTGCATGGAACTGACTAATGGAGATTATGGGCCAGATCTATCCCTTGCACAGGAAGGCACAATTCCAGAAAAAAACAGTTGAATTTTCCTCTGAGACAGGCCAGTCTGCAAGGGAAGGGTCTCTGCACATGCAGGTGGAATTTAAACATCTTGGTGGTGAATTTTATTGTAAAAAATATAAGAGTAAATTTAAACAACTTCCTCCCCCATTAAGGGCACAGCACAAATACAACAGGGCTTCCCTCAGCCAGAGAAAAGGCATATGGGCCTGGCTTGCTCCAGCTAAGCCCAAAGCAATGATCTAAAGTGTTACTTATTTCAGCCAGGCCCCAGGCAGGGAGAAGAAACTTCCTTTAATTCTCTTCTAAACAATGTCCCCCTCCCTGGAAAGCCTGCCAAACCCCTTGCTCCTGCAAAACTGTCTCATAGAGCTGGTGGGGAGAAAATGAATGAATGGCCTACTGCTGGCCCAGTCATGCCTCCCTCAAACTCCTGCACCTGTGCTCCTTTCTGTAGCTAGAGAGAGAGAGAGAGAGAGATAAGCCCTTTCCTGATAGCCTCTGGACAGAGTTTGTTCACCTGTAATGAGACCAGTTGGTCGAAAGCAAAATGACATCAGTTTAAACATATGGTTCAGACACAGGACTTATCTGGAGAGTAAATATGGAAAGGAAATAATTGTTTATTTAATTAAAGTTATCAAGTGCTTTGAAATCCTAACAGAAAGGCTGCTATACAAGTGCAATATGGGTTATGAGGCCCTTCATATCACTAGTGCTTTCTCCTGGCATGTGTCAGGGTTAAAGATGAAGATGATAACGATAGTCCTGGCACTATCTGATTTTCCTAACACCAGTGTCTTGCTTGCTGTAGGTATTGCAGTGGGGGTGGGAGGGCTTTCAATACATCCTCAGATATTATGCCTGAGCCAATGACTTTGTGGATATTTTTGTGCATGCATTTATGATACAGGGGGCTAGAGTCAGAATCCTGGATCCAAATACTGAAACTTTGGAAATGGGCTGGTTTATGCTGTTTGTACCTAGCCCGTATTTGTAGAGCGGACTAAACCAAAACTTGGATCTGAATCCTTTATGGAAGTGGTTAAAAATCCAGAGCCAGAACCAAATTTTGTGGCTCAGGTCCATCTCTATTTATTAGGTATTGTATACAAGAATTGGAGTGTTTATACAAATATGAAAGAAGTTGAAAGAATATGCTTTGCTTATACTAGACCAAGCCACAAAAAGCCCTTTCAAATGAAGAAATGTTAAAGGAATAATCTAGGTAACGTAATGAAATCACAGTGCATCAGCTGGAATCAAGCCCAAGGTGTTTGCATATCTGCTGTGATTGTTTATGGGAGCAGGAACATGGGAACTAACATGCTGGAGTTTACCAATGGTACATTTAGTTTGGTAATTTGACTCTGACAGTGGCCTATATTGAAGGTTTCAAAGGAAACTATAATGCTTCAGCATCTGATTCACCACAGTCTTATATTTTGTACAGTGGTTTACTCCCATGCAAAAGGAGCATAAAAAGCTACCAAATCAGAATGGTGCATTTCACAATCACTTTACACTCTGTGCATTGGTGTAGATAACTACACAAGGTGCAAGATAGAGGAGAATTAGTCCCTTAGATTGCACCATACTGTATATTGCTTCACCATGGAAGGCAATCTCTTCCTCACCTCAAAATGTGATCAGCTTATGCCCTAAAGCCCAAGGATTGATAGGTCTTGTAACTTTACCCAAGACAAGACAGAAGAATATATCTGTTCAACTAATACATTTTCTGTGTAGCAAACAAAATTAGATTTCATAAAATAATGGGCTCTTTTAAACTACAACCTGCTAGTAGAAGAAACAAGTAGTAAGAAATATTTTTATGCGTAACTAGGTTATACATTTAATAGATTGCAAGTTTCCTGACATTCACCCCATAGGCTTATATGCCTGTGAATGAGATTGCTGCTTCTGTCAATGAATTCTCTATACCTGTTTCTTCTGTACTGCAGTCAGTTTTAATTGGCGAATCGGAAAGACAGTCAGCTCAGAAGCACTGGAAGAGTTTGACTTTAATATTATATTAAAACAAACAAAACAAAAACACTCTCCTTTACACCCAAACATGAAGCATTTTTGGGAATTGGGGCATAAATGAAATTAGAGTGGAATCCCGCTGGTAGGGCCACTGCAGAAAAGCAGAACAATATTCATATTTTAAATAAATGTATGATGTATATTTGAAATTGTATTTTGAAATAGGGATCATGGTGGAATGACAAAGAGATTTTTTTCCCTTTGGAGGCAAATCATTTTGAAATGCATTAGGTATACATTTAAAGTGTTAAATTCTTTATAAGCGAATAAGCTGGAACAAACATGGTAAGCATTTTCCCAGTGTATTTTCTTGCTAAGAAACCTGCCTTGTTTCTTCATTGCAAAGTTTTTGGCTCACCTGATGATACATGTTTAGTGACTCTTTATGCCTAAAGTTATTTAACCCACAGACCCCTTCCTCCTTAGAAGGGTTCAGGAATTCATTTGTGTCTGTCCTTTCAAACAAGGGTATTCTACATCCCAAAACAGTGTTGTTCCATGTGCACAACACCAGGAATATCCACTAAACTATTTGGGTGCATATTATAATAAAACTTCAGTTTGTAATATTACAACTCAAGATGTAATATGACATCTGAATGTCATTGGAGAAAGCCAACTGCCACTTGTATGACTACCTAGCGTATGTGAGGCCATTATGCCCTGGTTTGAGGATTTGCTATGGAGACAAGTTCTAAATGGGATGCCCTTTATCACCTGAAAAAGGGAAAGGAGATAAATTATTAGTATTAGCCTTATTCTGACTCCACTCATTCCAGTGCAAATCAGGAGTAACTCCACTGAAGTCAATGGAGTTAAACTGTTGAAAGACTGGTGTGTGATGAGAATCAGTCCCAATGAGTTTTTTACCATTATGTCTGTAATTGTTCTTGAATGAGTCTGAACAGTGTGCATAATGTTACAATGCTCTTCCTATTCACCTAGGATGAATCTGGATTCAGTGACGCTGCTTTCAAACAGTGCAGGTTGGGATGATTTGCTTAGCAAAGAGAAATCATGGCAGGACCCAGAAAATCTGGTCACAAGGAGCATAAAATGCAAATAAGTCTCTCTCTCTCTCTCACTCAAACACACACAATTCATTGAGTAATGCAAGCCATGAGAGGTATATGTGTTCACTATAACTATCACTGAAAGGAAGTGTGCTGCTCCTAGACTCCCGAAGGTTTAATTCTGGGGAAAGTTGTATACTGTGTAGCCTTCTTCCTCACAATATTGAGCACATCTTCCAGGCAATGTAAGGCAATAGATTGACAATGGTTCTATGAAAAGACCTGCTGGCACATATGCCCAGGGAACAGGTGGTCATAAAAGGGACTGGCAGGACAGAGCTCCTGCATGAAGCTCTCTCAAGGTCACCAGTCAACTCATTGCATAGGGACATGATGACTTCTGATTGAACCTATGTTGCTGAACCACCTCCCTATCTCTGAGGTTGGGGAAGATTCTTCCCTGTGTTAACAGGATGGATCGCTCTCTCTTAGCCAGATTTAACTATAAACATGTAGCTTATGTTCACTGTCTATGCTGTGTGCTTGTTTTTGTATTTCACTCATTCTGGAAAATGAAAACAAACTAAAAAGTTTCTTTTTAGCTTTTAGTCAGTTTCACTTGCAGTTAAAGGCTACTATGTTTGGCTTGCAAAAGGATTAAATCCTAAAATATCTATACACATTTAAATAACATAATCATTGAAACATTTCTAACACTTTTATTTATTTTTTAATAAAACTTAAATGTTGGGGCATGAACTATCTCCATATGGTCCCTTTACATTTCCTTAATGGTTTTATTTTGCCTTGTTTCCAGTCCTAAATCCCACTTTATTTTTTTTATTGAAAAGTTGTTTGCAGAAAACTTAAACCAGATTGTCACTAATGGTTTACCTTGTAGTACATTCACAATCACATTCAATTCCCATATGAAACCTGAAATAAAAACTCTACACATTTTAAAGATTTTTTTATGATAATTTGTCACAACGCACATGTGAGACAGACAGGTCTAGGGGAATTTTAATTTGCTAAAAGTAGATGAAGGGTTTGCTGAGCACTTGCAATTCCAACTGAACTCCAATGACTTCAGTGAGAATTTTGCCTCAGTAAAGATTGCAGGAACTGACACATGATTTATAATTGGAATAAAAGTATTTTAAGGCCTTTAATTCTGCAAGATGCTGAACATTCTGACCCCAATCCAAAAAATCCACTTGGGCCCTGATTCAAGAAAGCATCCCTCTGTGGGAAGGGTGCTTAAGTACATGCTTAACTCTGTTTAAGTCCCATTGTAGTTAAAGTTAAGCATGTGCTTAAGTACATTCTTCCTATAGAGGCCACACTGAGGACAGTCCTGCTGGCCACAGCCCGTGGATGTCCACCCAGCTGAGGGGTGGTGGTGGTGGTGGTGGTATGTGTATGTTCCACAGCATGCATGGGGCATCAGAAGTCCTAGAACAATGTTTATAGTGGGGGTGCTGAGAGCCATTGAACCAAATCCTAAACACTGTATATAATAAAAACCACTTCAAGTCAGGAGGTGCAGAAGCACCCCGGCACCCTTAGTTCCAGCACCTATGGGGGGCATACTGAAAAATTAATGACTTAATAGTAAGCTATATATGGAAACCCTGTGAAGTAATGCACATACCTTCCCTGGCCTGTCTGCTGTATCAATACCCAGACCCGAGAGTCTGAGGGAGAGTAGACATGATACCACAAAGGGGACTCCCTTCCCTTCTGGAATCTTTTGCAGGGTTTTCACAAGGTTTCTGTCCTCTACTTTAGTGTTGCTAGGGGTGAGGGGTTGCTCTGATCCTCATCTTCAAGGACTTTCACAGTCCCTCTGTTATGCGTCTTAAAAGCATTTGCATTCATTCCAATGAGGTATAACTGAAAAATATACTTGAATTAGAAATTAAACATATGAGATGGTTTTGATCCAGTTAGCGAGAACTATTGGGCATTCAACAGCACTGTCAGCTTGGAAGGAACAAACAGGGGTTCTTCAAAAATGATGAGTGTTGTCTTAATTGCACAAACACCATATAGTGACATTTTAATTAAAAATAACCCTTCTTACATGAATTGATTTGTGTAGCTCTCTGATCCAGATGTTGTATAGCACTGAAGTTCTACTTAGGTGTACACAGCAGTAGCTTAATTTTGTGGGGTTTTCTGATTCTTGCTGTTCCTTTACTATTCTTTTGAACCTATTTTTTGCTTTCAGCTTCCTTCCTGCTCTTATGTACTGATTCTAAACTACAGGACACTAAAATAGGAGAATGTGAAAGGACACATATAACAGTCCTTCTTATGAAAAGGTGGCATTTCCCCTTTAGATAAAAAAATAATCTCACTGCAGTATTCCCTATAGTTCTTTCGATTTAGGGGAATGCTATAGACACAGAGGTCATATTATGTAGAGATCTAAGACTAATGGCAAGTGGCTATGGGTGACTGCTTTATGACCTTTACAGGATTGCATGTGCTTCATGTAAGATTTTGATTAATAAAAAATTAAATCAGAAGCTTCTTCTAAGAGTTCACATCAGAACTTTCAGAAATTCCTCCCTCTGGAGGGCACAGGAAGGAAACTCCTTTGCTCTGGAGGAATTATTTATCGTTTAGTCCTTTGTGTTTCATCCTGCTGATCACATTTAAAAGCCAGCTTTCCACCACCTACATCTGAAGTAATTCTTTCCTCTTTGAAGAATCCACCTCTCTGTTCTGCTCATGCGGTTCCAGGGGAGGTTTTTAAAAAGCCTGACTTCCTCCATTCTTAGAAGAATCTGTGTCAGATGCAGGCAGGAGGGAAACTTTCACACTTGCTCAATAGAAAAGTAAAATGGGAGCAATGCAGAAAAGCAATAAATAAACATGGTAAACCCAAAAAGTACAAAACCCAAAGCAGGGAATGCATTTTAAATGATCCCCTATTGTTGGGCAAGGAACAAGAACAATATGGGTGGCACTGTGTTAATGGCAGAGCTAATGAAGATCCTACTGCTGTCCTTCGAGTTCCAACACTTGTTTAAAACAAAAAATAAAGGCAACAGCAATTCTGGATCTGGTGTATGGTAACCACCTGTTCCTTATTTAAAGGGATGTTCATTATCTAGTGTCCTGACACCCATATTAAGTTTAAAAGAGTCATATTATGTTTCATATTTCAGCAGTACCCATGCAAAGGCTCATCTGGCGGGATACAAATACTGCATGTGATTTTGCATTGAGGATGAGCTGTACTGTTAATAGAATATTGCCATGGATATCCCTTAAAAATAAAGTGCTGCCCTGTATTTTTCACACCTTTTCCCCTTGAAATGTAAGGGTTTATCCCACAGTTACCTGTTTGGCTGGAATTTATAAAAATACCACAGTGAAACTATTTATTTAAAACATGAAGGTCCACATCCTCAGCTGACATAAATCCATGCAGCTTAATTGAAGTCAGCTAGTATAGATCAATATAGCTTCATTAACTTAAGTAGAGTCATGCTAATTTACATTTCCTGATGTTGTGATCTGAAATTTGCTAAATTACTAATGCTGTTGTAACCCCTAAATACATTGGAATTGGTACATGGGCCAAAATGAAAAACAATAAACTAATTAATGCTATCTAAAAAGACCTCTCCTAGAATAATGCAAGACCCTCCTTATATTTAATGCCCCATACACTTTGTAAGACAAAAGCCCGAGTGAAAACATAAATCCCTGCATTTCAAAAAGATAGAGAGAGAAAAGGATAAACTCATGCACCTGATCAAGTGGGACGCCTGGCAGGATATTAACATAAACACATTCTCAGTGGCTTTTCATAAATATTCCCTATCTTTCTAAATGCAAGTTGCTATTAAGCCATGTCTCCTACTGTTCCTATCTCCGCTGCACTGGCTCCTCTCAGACATGCAGCTGTGCTTATGCCAGTGTGTACAGTCATCTTCCACCCTCTCTGCTAGGGCACTGAATCATTTTTTGTTTTAGTGTTCAAAAAGTACTGAAAATGATCAAGAGTTACATGAGTGATTTCCTTGTTTCTTTGGTTGAGCTCCTGTCTAATGGATCAAAGTGCTACTGCCTAAAGCTCGTGATAGACTTGTGACACCAAGTTCAGTTTTCTATGCATATTGTGGAACTAATATAACTAATATAATTTCACGTGCGGCACATGTTGGAGAATTTTATTTTGTGTAAAACTGGGAGGCAAATTCTGGTTCCCGCTCCAGCCCCTACTTGATGCGTGGGTGGTAGAGGACAAGGGGCTGGGGAAGGATTCTCCTAATGCAGGAGCACTGTAGCGCCAATGTAGATAGTCCCATGACAACCTTGCAGATCCTAGCACAGGAGGCATAGCTGGGGGCAGTAGGCGATGCTAGGGGGAGTATACGCAGGAGTAAACTCTACAAGGGATTTTGAGTTTCTCTGCAGACCATAATCAGCCCAAGGTTTGCTCTAACTTACATGGGGAGCATTCTGGCTATCACAACGTTCTAGAATCTGAAGGGCACAAGGGTGGCATAAGGGTGTCCACTCTGATCATCCACTGGCCTCTCAGGAGGTTCAACATGGGATTTGGCCTATGTAACTTGTGAAATGTAGGAGGAGGGATGGAAATGTTGAAAATCAGGAAGTGAAGACAAAGGGCTTTGTTGATTAACATTTACACTTCCTTTCGGGGGAGCGGGGGTTGTACACGGGACCCACACTAGGGTCCAGGTCAGCTCGGTTAAAATCAGAAACTTGTAGTAAAATAGCACAAAAATAGAAAGAAAGAAAGAAAGAAAGAAAGAAAGAAAGAAAGAAAGAAAATAAACTCTTCTTTTTTCTCTCCTGTTCTTTTTGGTGCAGTTCCCCTCACTTCTAACCATTAGGATTTACGAGAGACTGAATAAGTGCTTGCTCTAATGAAGCCAACTGTTCAGTATGTAAATATGCAGCTTTTATGATTTTGTTTTCTGTGCATTGCACCTTTACATTCTAGAAGGCTGCAGGGTAGCTTCCATTTAGTATTTCAGTTCTGATGCAAAGCATCTTATAGAATGAAATATGTGCTCTTTTCCTGGAGAATTTATATTTATTCTTTCTTTCTTTTTTGTGCTTCCTGAATCTGAAATAAAAGTAATTTAGAATGACATATACATGTATTGTTCTTTGAGTATAAGCTACCATAACACCAAAGGTAGATTCCCAACTGTTTGAAAGAAATTACTCCAGAAAAACTGTCATTCTCTTTCTGCCACAGATATGAAATGAGAGGTGCTAACATTTAAGCTGTACATGTATATCTTTTTGCATTACAGTAGTGCCTAAAGGCCCTAACTGAGATAGTTCCAGGCACAACACACTAAGGAACAGACCTAGCTGGAAAGAGCTTACAGTTTAAAAAGATGGATCAAAGGTGGGAGGGTGAAAAGAGGCACAGGGAGGGGAAATAATAGATTGGTCAAAAAAAGATAATTATATGTTGCCAAAAATGGTGAAAGAAATTGACATTTTTTCTTTTGTTATCAACTTTCATGATTTTTTTTGTTTATTCATGAAGAGTTGCCAGCCCTCCAGGTTTGTCCTGGAGTCATCAGGAATTAATGATTTAAATTTTAATTAAACATTATGTTATGTGAGGAAACATCCAGGAATACAATCATCTGAACTTGGCAATTCCATATCCATGACAAATTTCAGAATGAGGTAGGTGATGTTGATGGAGTTGTTGGTCCCAGGATCTGAGACAGAAAAGATGGGTGAGATAATATCTTTTATTGGACCAGTTTCTGTTGGTGGAAGAGACAGACTTTTGAGCTTCACAGAGCTCTTCAGATCTGGAAATGGTAACCAGAGAGTCATAGCTAAATACAAGCTGGGACAGATTGTTAAACATAAGGTGTTAACATATGTTGCGAGGAACCATTTAAATTATATGGGCAATTAACACCTCTGCAGATATAGGATAAAGTAGGATTAGTAGGTTATAAATTGTTGTAATGACCCATAAGACCAGTGTCTCTCCTGAGATCATGATATTTAGTATATAGCAGAATTTTGAACTAAAGCTCTTCTTTTGATGTGATGTGGATATGGAGTGAATGCTTTGTGAAAAGTGTCCCTGGCTCATAGAGTGTTTTTGTCTTCTATCATTTTCCTGTGTGTGTTCATTTGAGAGGGCAGTGATTGTCAACCACATCGGTTTTGTTGGGGCATTTGATGCACTGGATGAAGTACCACATGTATAGGACCCATGTATCTTGAATGGTGTAGTGTGGGGTGTGTTGCTTATCATAGCAGTGGAAATATGTCTTCTGGTTTTGCATCTGCTGTTCTTGAAGGATGTGGTGCTGCTTTGAGTTGTTATGTGCTTGCCTGTGGAGAACTGGCTTCTGGTGATGAGCTTGCTGAGACTGGGGGGTGGTCTGAAGGCCAGAAGAGGGGGTTCAGGAAATATCTATTTCAGGATGTGGTCCCCCAAAAGTATGAGTTGCAATGATTCCCAGTATGGCTTCCAGTATGGGATGGTATGTGAAAACCATGTATGGTTGGAGGGCTTTTTCTATATTAAAGCTGGTTATCTTGGGATATTTGGGCGGCTTGTTCCATGATGAGATCTACTTTGCTGGTGGAGTGTTCTTCTTTGGGGAAGGCATTTTTAAGTGTGTTAAGGTGTGTATCCTGGACTTTCTCCTCAGAGCATATGCTGTGCTGAGCGCTTAGTTGTAGATAACAGATTTCTTGATGTCTCTGGCTAGTTATTTGGATCTGTGTATGTAAGTGTGGTAATCCATGGATTTCTTGAATATAGTTGTCTGTAGGATTCCATCATTGAACCTGATCATGGCATCCAGGAAGTTGGTGCTGGTGAGGGAATGTTCTAGAGAGAGTTTGATAGATGAGCGGTGGCTGTTGAAGCTGTGGTGGAAATTGATGGGGGACTTTAAGCTGTCTGTCCAGAGATTGAAAATATTATTGATGTATCTCAGATATATCGCTGGTTTTGTGGTACAGGCCCATCGTATTTGGCACTGGTACTCTTACTGAAAGAGTATCAGGACTCATAAAAAAAACATCTTCAAACCAATGTATCTGTCTTACAGGGCTAAAGGACTCAGTGTGGTGTTGGGATTTGAATGTATGGTACTGAGGAGAGTATGTTAGGGACACTTGATTCCAGGATTACTATACTAGTACATGTTGTGGCTTTGTAAAAGGATCCTGGTAGGTCTGACTGTCACCCATCTAAGGGAAACAAGTTCAATATTTTATTATTTTTTTAAAAAAGCAAGCAGGCTCCTGGAGATGCCTATCTGTCCGCTTTGTACATAGGTACAGTATAGGAGAGGTGATCACAGCAGCAGGTTTGTAATACCTAGAATCCTTGGAATACATACATAGAGCTAAATCTACATATATTCAGACAGCACATGTGTACCATAAGTGCATTTTAAAAAACACTTATTTTCATATACTCAGACTTATCGCTCAAATATTTTATCTGACTTTTTTTGGAAAGGTTGTTTTTCTGGGAATAAGGGTGGTGCTAATTTGCTGTGGCTTTTATAAGGCTGGTCACTCTTATTGGGGTAGCAATTGAGGTAAAATTCCCTGTTATAATTTTACTTGAGCATTTCTAATATAAATCAGGAAGGGGGACAAAAGTATAAAATTTATATTGACATGATGCTGACTGTTTGCTTCAGAAATTTTAATACAGGACAAACTATGTTTGCAGCTATCCATTATTTGCATTTTAAAATTGTTTCTACAGAGGAATTGGGTGGTAAATGCCTGGAACTATTTTTTCCTTATAAAGCACAAGAATTTTAATTAGCTTTATTTCCATTACTTAGCAGTTGATGTGTGATCCTTTGTTCCTGGCCTAGTTTTATCCTGTGCTCTGATTCAGATCTGCTCATTTACAGTGATTGTTGTCAACCATTAGGAACTGCTTAACCAGATTTATGGCAGCCTTCTCCCAGTATTGTGTAAAATTCAAAATCCTGCCTTGCTTCCCTATTCATTATCAGGCTATATCTGTTCTCTAAGTCTTTCTTTAACATTTTCTTCAGCTTTCATTGGGCCATATTAAATAAGGATTGCTTTTTAATGACCAGTAATTAAAAAACTCTTTGAATTTTCTTCAGACTTTGAAGACACATTTTTCTTTGCCCTACAAATAAACCTAATTTCCCAAGGCAAAATTATGATGGGGCCTAAAAGAGATTTATAATGAAAGTTGGTTTCAACTTTAAGTATGGAGAAAATACCTCTCTCTATATATGTATATGTATTGGGTGTGTAATACAAATCCAATAAACAGACTGAAGGGAATCTTCTGTGGGTGGAATCTAATAAACCTCACCAACTGAGACAGATAACTGCAAATTAAATTATGTTACACACATCCTTATATAGGAATCCCAAATTTATATGCTTCCCTAATATACAAGTCAAATTTGATTTGAATAGTGAGAAAAGTTGCACTATAATAATCTTCAAAGGCATTTTCGAGAGCCTCTTGGTCTTCACCTTGTTTAGCCACTGTGTTTATGTTAGTATGTCGACACAGACAATATTTATCAGAAGGTGTTTGAATTGTTTTTTTTTGTCATCGGTTTAATTTCACGGTTTGTACTGATTCTTTATTACTTTAACACAGACAAATAATGAAATCACAGATGCAAACAACCTTAACTTGTTTTCCTTAAGTGTTCCATTAAGACTGGATGGAGATCAGTGAATATAATTTTAAAAAACTGTTTTCCTCTTTAGTTCATTTATCATTCTTTTTGATTTATTATTGATTTTTTCTTCAAAGAGAAGATCTCTTTTTGTTATGACAGATGTGTGTGTGTGTTTTATGGTGAGAAACAGCTGTAAATATTGGGAAATGAAGGAAGTTCAAGAGACTTCTGTTTCCTCTCTGCGAACATACAAACAGGAATCTGTCATCTCAGCAGAGTAGAAGAGGACATACAAGGGAAAACTTTTGCTATATTTGGTTTTGTTCTGGAAACATCTTGAAGGAAACCTTGGGAGGAAATAAGGGAACAGGACAAATTCACATTTTCAAGAACATATTGTGATGCAAAAGCAATTGAGACAGGGTTAGGAAAAAGGAATGAATTTCCCCAGTATTGCAAGGCACACAAATTGTTAAATGTGAGCTATATTCCTGTTATATGTATGGGTCAGATTCTCCTTTGAACTGCACTTTGTGTAGAATGAGATGGAGCATTATTTGTCTGCCTGGATAATGTTTTGCACTCATCTTTCACTTTATAGTGGTATAAATGACTGCACAAGGTACACGAGGTACAGGGCAATGTAAAATTAGGCCCACTAAGTTTTAAATGTCCCCCAATATCTCTCATCACAGACATTCACTCCTTTTGGAATATCAGCCCCCACCGTACCAATTTCTCTCTCTATATCACACAAATAACAAACCTACCTCTATTTATAGACAAATGGTACTTTTGGGAAAGATTTCTCACTCTAAACTTTCTCTTACTCCCTTAGAATGTATCAGGCTAAAATCCTACCATTGTATATACAAAGGGGGAAAAAGAAGATAGATGCTATAAATCAGAAGGCCAACATCTGTGCATGACCTGATGACATCCTGCCATTGTGCACAAGAGTTAGGAACTGCCATTGTGGCAGGGTGTACATTGTGACCAAAGGGGTGAGATTAATTAGAAGAGGGCATGGTTAGTTCATAATCCCACAGGTGAGTGTGCTGCTATCTGCAATATTTCTTATTAACCTTTTGCTGTTACTGAGAGGAGCAGCAAAAAGGACTGTGTGGTGTAGTTGGCCAGTCAGACATGAGATATGCTGTTCTTTGAAGGCAGAATGTGTCTTGTGCAGATGTATATATAGCCATGGATGCTATTCCATTTACGCATCCTTTTTAATGAGCAATAATGTGAAAATTTGGCACATAACAAACATTTGTCCACCTGTTAGTATTAAGACGCATACAAATTCTAGTTCAGCTCCCAGAGAATTTCTTTTCTTTTTTTTTAAAGCGCTTTATTTTGATGATCTAAAAGAATCAGAACTGATTTAAAAACCTCAGAGAGAAAATTGCTTCAGAAACCAGTTCCATTATTCAAGGCTATCATTACAGACCAAAACATTAAAATGCGAAAGAAACACGGGAACAATAAAATAAAGGTCAGTCTGCAGGATACGAGTTTAGTCAAAAACATACTTCTCAAAATCAATAGTAAAAGCATTGCTGCTTTAAAAAAGAAGAGGTAAATGACAAAGAAAACAGCTCATTCAGATGAAGTTGGTTTGATTTCCCTGAGAAATGTCTTTTATGCTTGCTGTCAATGTTGGGAAGACTGCTGGAAGCATTATGAGCTCTCATTTGCATTTCACAAGTTTACTGATGGACTGTCTTATAGCCACACTACAAGAAAACTAGCTTGTAAGCTTCTTGTGATGAGGGAAAGTCATTTGAAAAGAGTAGGAATGAGAACAGTGAATAAATGGAGAAGAGGAGCTGTGCTTTAAGTATATTGTGAACGGGTTTGTTTTCTGGAAACAAATGTTTATAACTGCTTGTGCAGTTCATTTACGAACAATTCCTGCCACAGATGCAGTCTGTACTGATTTCTCATAAAGAGGCATCAGGGAGGATGTGAAGTTCATGTCTTTTTGCTCCGTTTTAAGTTATTCTTTTGGAAGAACACCTTTATTTTCCCAAACAAAATGTTCCCCTGCTTCATGTTATTCATGAAGATCAGCCATGCTCTGAAGTTACTGTCAGGGACAAAGGACTGTAGGGCATCCCTAGCTATGGAAAATACTAATTAAGACTCTGGGTTTAACAAGCCAATGCTCAAACCACTGAGCTATCCCTCCCCCCCATTTAATTAAGAGGTACCATTGCACAACATGTTGAACATCTACTGACACACGTGTAACCCCATAGATCATAATTCTGCACCATATATGGGAGCCAATCCCTTCCCAGCAGCCTTGTGATGCTTGGTATGCCATAGTGAGGGGTTCTTCAGGACCCCCTGCTGCTATGGAAGGAATAATTGTTCATAGTGTGGCTGTGGCTGCAAAAGAGAGACAAAGTAGGTGAGCTCTGTGTATTTCAAAAGCTTGTTCCTTCCACCAACAGAAGCTGGTCCAATAAAAGATATTACCTCACCTATTTTGTCTCTTTCATGGAAGGAATAGTCAGCCATTAAGACTGCACTTTTCTCCTGTCTAGTTACCTTTGAGGGGGTGTGGGTGGACCAATATGAAGATAAAACAGCAAGGACCACCAGAGGCTCAAGTAAAGAGTTAACCTTGGGCATAGATAAATGTCAAGCCTCCACCTACGCTGCAGCCAGCTCCTTCTTCTCTTGGAGAGCGAGTTAAAGTTTCTGGTAGTTACTTTGGAAAAAAACTACTCTTTGCTGCCTGCTGCATCTTGCCAATCCCATAAATAGATGGCCATATGAGCAACACAAGTTCGGAGGAGGGGAGGTTGCCATTTGTCCACCTGGCAATGTATCATGCAGTAGCAACCTCTTTTGCCACAGAGCACCATTTTTGTGTTGTGAGGGAAAGGTTGCTGTAGGAAGAAAGAGGCAGCACTACCAGCAATTCATGAAAATGGCGGTAAGGAAATGGGCAGAGCCACAAGGGACTCGCGGTGAAGTTGCAGTAGGGTGGACAATTTTGGTTGGGGCATGGGAAGGAAGGAATTCCAAATTTGTGTAGGGCTCCCAACCAAATATTGATTGTCCTCTGGCACTCTGACCATCTCTTGGATTATACAATCAGTTGTTTCCTGTGATTAGGGTGGAGATAAGGTACAATATCACATTCCCTCCTGCTCCTTAGAGATTTTTTCTCTCCTCGATGAGGCATGCATAAATTATGTTAGACCAGATTATGACCCTCTTACTCCCACTGGTGAGCAGTTACTGCATGACCCCACCAGCTATACTAGGAGTACGTGTGTGAACTGCTGCTCACTATTATGAGTAGGGAAGGAGTGACAATTGGGACCATTATTAGCATTAGAAAGAATGTTGTGTGCTCAGGAAATGGAGGACATAAAAACTACTTTTACCGTGTCTTCTTACATAATATAAACATATATTCTGGTGTTTTGGTGTGGAAGGCAATGTAAAAGAAAATGGAAATATGGTGTTTCATGTGACACCCTTTCATAGTTCTCAGTTGTGGTAAGACCTGGTGCTGGTGCACTCTGCATCTGTTTGCTCCTGCTCAGGCACTTGAACAGGGACTTCACAAACATCCCGTTTCAATAATGCCCATGTTCAGGCTCATTTAGTAAGACCAACATGAGACTTTCAAGTCTAAAAAAAAAAATAATTGAGTCCTCAGAGCCCAAACCCATTAGACTAGAAATCAGAAACAGAGGATCTTCTACCACCACCACGATTCCTTTTCCACACTGACCTTGAACAATGGTCACACTGTATCCTTACTAAACAGACGAAAACATAAATGTGCCCCATTCATGAGCACCCTTTCAGAGTGCTCTTTGCCTCTACTTCCCAGGTTCTGCAGAAGTGTTCCTTGCTCTTTTGGCTTAGCACTGCCTCCCAAGACTTTTCTCCTGGAGCCCTTTTTCCCCAGCAGGTTCCCACTGCCTCCCCTCTCAGAGAACTCGAGCAGCTTCTCCATGGGGCTTCTTCTGCCCTCAACTTAATGGCAGCCCATTCCTTTTATGGGGAACATCTGTCTCATCAGCTACATCTCATTAATTAACAGGGTTAGCTGGCCCTAGGCCTCCGGCCCTATAAAGGGGCAGACCATTGTGTTACATGGTGAAAATGTGCAGGGGATGGACTGAGCTCACAGCTGGCATTAGTACTTTTTCCACACAATTTGTTGGGAAGTAAACTTCAGATCTTGAATGGGGGAAAGTTTATGCACTTTAAATAGGTGCAAATTGTCCATAGCCTGAGATAACTGTGTGTATAATAACTCCCTACAATTCAACCTGAGAGTATTTTTCATGAATTCAAGGGATACAAAGTGTTGTGTGGGTATTCATCCTGCTCTCGCCTCTCCCCCACTTTGGAATTTTGTGAGTTTGAAAAATACAGCCAGGGAAGCTTTTCCTCTGGGAAATATAAATCTGAGTGTAGCCTGGTTAACACCCTATTCAGGTTGCATTGTATCATGGTTTTGTCCAGAATAAATAATTAAAGAATACAAAAGGAAAGGTTGCAATCTAATTCAAGGAATCTTAGATGGAATTTTGGATGAATCAAGAAGATACCTGAAATTGTTGGCCATTAGCCATTATGATTGGAACAGAACTGGTTTGTTTTCTACGGTGCTTAGAGATGATTCTGAAGCCTCTTACTTTCCTTGGCTAATGACTTTGAAGTTTGAATATAAAGTTAATGCTTATTTTATTTTTTTCTGAAACATTTTGGAGTCTGGTATCTATAAAGCATTGTGACATAACAAACAGTTGTGGGATTATGGTGAAATGATTTTAGACAAATTTTAGAGCTCAAATAGGTATTTTTAAAAAATAAAGTGTTGGACACATTTATTGTTTTATTGCCTCTCTTCCTTGGTCTTTTATTGCAAAGGAATTGAAAACTCATGTTCACCAATTGAAATTATCTGAACTGATTTATATTGTTGTCTTTTATATTGTGTTTTGCAGACCCTTTGTAGTGCATACAATGCTATTTCTTGAAGAGAATCTCATCTAGCTTGGATAAGATGGGTGTTGGGGCTCACCCATCACTGTCAGACACTCCAGGATCAGCAGGTATTGCTTTGGCTCTTCTCCACACGTCTAAATGCAGGAGCTATTATATTCCTCTCCATAGCAGATGAGACAAAACAAACAGTTGCTCAGGTCTAGACTGTGGCATTACTGCAAACCCTGTGTGTGGGTGATGCATAGCTGTGCCACCCCAAGGCCTGCCTAGGGAAGGAATAGTGCCTCTCACAATGATGCAGAGAGAAAGGTAATAATTTTCTGTGGGCCTATAGCAGCAACAAATTATGACAATCCTGCATAAGGTCAGCTGTATTGGCCACTCCTCATTTCTAACTCCTTGCCTGTCTGCTTCTTGGGGAGAGTTTTGGCCACGTATCCCTACTTACTCACATATTCCCCCACCCAAGTTCTTCTTAGACCATGCAGGGGACCATGGCGAGTTCTTACTTTCCCTTTCATCCCTGAAAGGCCATGCAACCAAATTCAGAATCTAGCTCCATGATGCAAGTTACTGTTCTCATATAGACCATCCTATCTTCAGTTTGCAATGGGGAGCTTTATACATGTTGAAGCTGAATGTGTTTGTATATTCATTTTTCTTTAGATACATAATCCAAGTGGCCTGGATATTCTGCTATCCCCTTCCTCTGACAGTTCTGGGGTTATTAGAAGAGGCAATCTTTCTTTCATGTGCCATCAGTCAGGGATTTAGGTATCAAAGTGATATTAATCATTCTCTGTAAACACTGGGATCATTTGCTCAAAAAGAGAGACTAACCTTTTAAAGTGTGGTCGTATAGGTCCTAAATTTTCTACTGCTGCTATTTGAAACCAATGTTCTCTAGGTTTTAAAAAAACAATCTGCAGATATTTATATTGCACAACCCTTGATTTGAGACTATAAAAATATGCAATAGAATAGGAATATGATGTAAAATGTATTTAGATTTTAAGTGTGGGATTTTCAATAACATTCAGTGTTGGCTTAATTCTACTTCCATTGAAGTCCATGATAGAACTCCCACAGACTTCAAGGGGAACAGAGCTCGGTTAATGCAAAGTGCTTTTGAAAATTCCACCCTTAAAATCACGTTCTAATTAATTTAGCATTGGAAAGACATGTTGGGATAAAATGATTAAAATGGACTTTTCCAAGATTTGCAAATTCAGTAGAATCCTGCTTATTCCGGTCTCAATCTCAGTTTGAGAAACACTGGATTAGTGGTTCTCAAACTCTGTTCTGTGACTCATTAGAGATCCACCGAGATCTTCTTTGTGTTCTGAAATTTGAATCATTCAAAGGTGTTTGGTAGCAAGAAAGAGGTCTGAAGAAGGAAAGATAGTCTTGTCGTTAAGGATGAAGACTCAAGAGATCTGTGTTAGCTCTTAGCTCTGATATAGCCTTCCTGTGTGACCTTGTGCAAGTCACTTAATCTTTCTCTGTGTCTTGGTTCCTTGTCTGTAAAATAGGGGTAATATTACTTCCTGTTTTGCCACCCAAAGGTTGCAAATTCATTTTATAGAAGCCCAGGATAAGCAGCACAAAATGGTGAAAAAGTAAAAGGAGGACAGTTTTGGTGTCAGTCCTCAGCAGGTGTAAATTGGTGTTGCTCCATTGACTGTACTGGAATTGTGCTGATTTATGTTAGCATGTTTTACCTGCTGTTCAGGTTAGAAATTGCTAACTGAAATAAATACTGTTTTAAAGCCTGATTATAAAGACTGAAACAAAATGTAGTTATTGTTTAAAGTGCATCTTATTCATAGGCATATAGAGGCCAATCTAGAATTGTTTCAAATGTTTCTTATTCAAAGGTATATTAGTAGTTAGGCAGGGGACCTTGAAACTTAATAGTTACATTAATAGCTGGATACAGTACGGTTCACACTATAATCACATGCCGATGGTACCTGGTTAGTAGCACAGGCAAATGGAGATTAATGGCTGTCTTCTGAGCGGATTTATACCCTGCATAGCAGGAAGTTGGATTTTCAAATAATTTAGAGAGAACAGAGGGAATAAGTGGTTTTCCTGTTTAATTCACATCAAACTGATGTTAGTGCTTGAGTACGTCACTGTGCAATTAAATATTTGGCTGGTATTTCCTGAGTGCCTGTGCAAGTTTCTTAGTTCCGTTCTCCATTTATATTTAAGACTCCGCCAATCACCCTACAACATTCCAGTGAAAAAATACACAGTGAATGTTTTGTGTCCCAAATGAATTGCTTATAAAATCCCCTATCAGGAATATAGGGGCCTATTTCTTTGCATGTGTATAGTGCAAGAACATTTAGAATTAAAGAAGAGTTCATTGTTTGAGAATAATTATCAGTGGTTAAATTAAGTAACAATGATCTGCCCTGAGTATGAAGCAGTGCACAGCTAAGCCAACCCAGGGAAAGAATTGTGCATACAAGCGGCACAAATCCCTCCCTACTCCCTTTGTGCTCTAGAGCTGTGATAATTTGATACTGGTTCATATCAAAAATTTTGACTTTCCTTTCCATCTGCATGGCCAAAATTCTATTCCAGGCTCTCATTATCTTGGGTCTTGACTATTGCCACATCTGCTTCTCTGGCCTTAGCAATCCCAACCTTGTCCTGCTCATAGACATTCAAAACACTTCTGCAAAAATCATTGTCCTAGCCTACTGCTTAGACCATGTCACCTGGCTCTTTTGCATTCCTCCCTGTAAACATCCACAGAGCTGCCTCATTGTCCTCCTTCAAATCCCTCCTTAAAACTCCCTTTGCTGGGATGCCTACAACACACATTGCAATGATTAGGAGGCTGAGACCACTGTTTATTATGATTAATGATGACTAATACAGTTGCATTATTTCATTGTGCTCCACCACCTGTCTGTCTGCCTCCACTTGTTGTCCCTTGCTTTATACTTGGATTGTAAGGTCTTTGCAGCAGGATCCATCTTTTTGCTCTGAGTTTGATCAATGGGGTCTTGATCCAATTGTCAGTCTCCTAGGTGCTACTGCAATACAAATAATAACTCAGCTCCCTTAGCTCTGCCCAAAGCTCACCCACTTGGTGAGCAGTGGTATGTAGTGCACTTATCTCTGTATACCAGCACCCAAGGCCTGGAGAGGCCAATCAGCAGTGTAATGACAGGGTCTTCTTCTACTTTATACCCCTCTGTGGATACACAAATGGGACTACAATGTAGCCCAAAATGTAAAATGATTTTAAGTCAAGTCCAATATTAAGATTCCACAGCAAAGCACTCAAAAGTCAGGAAATGCTAAAGATAAGGTTAAATATTCAGCCTTAAGTGAGTGCATGCATTTTATTGCTTCAGAGTTTAAGCCATGAGATCAAGATTAGACCTATACAGAGGGTAGTTTATCCCACATCTGCCTGCTGCTGCATGGTTCTTACACCTTCCTCTAAAGCATCTGCCATTGTCCAAGGCAAGATGCTGGACTAGCTAGACCTTGTGTCTGATCCAGTCTGGCAATTCCTTCCTTCCTTCCTTCCTTCCTTCCTTCCAGCAATCGGATTGGGGAGTGAAAACAAAGAAAATGTATTTCATTAATGAGCTGATGTGCAAACAGGGCTGAAGGTTATTTACATAACAATAAAAAGGAACTGTGCCAATTTGCAATATTAATCAGTCTGTTGTTCAAGTGCAGGTTCTCTGCAGATCTGGCTGTGTGTTTTGGTGTGTTGAAACACCATGCGTGGTGGCTGTGTGGTTAAGATGTTTAGCTACGATTTTAAATGTTGTGGGTTTGAGTCTTGTTCCATCTCATGCTGAACGGTCTAGTTCATCCAGCCACAAACTAGGTACCTACTCACCTGGGTTAGGGCAGTCCAGGGGGATTGGACATAACACTCACCACATCACTCCTTTGTATACTGTTGGGTATGAAATTTACATCCCTCAACTGCATCAGCCCAATGAGCCATTGGTATGGGGAGATTTGACTTTGAACAGGTTATAAGTTTGTCTGTTATCTTACTATATTTTGAAATTCTTCATATGGATTCTCCAGGGGAAAGAAAAAGAAAACAGTAATCAGTTGAGTTGTGCTTTTCTTTTTTCTCTCCTTTCCCCTGCAAAGAAAATTCAGAGCAGGTTTAGCATGACACTTAGATTTTCAGTATACACATTAATTTTAACAAGAAAAGAGATTTCAGCCTACATACACAATCAATTTATATCATCTTAACACTACATCTTTTAACAATAATCCTATTTTAAATGTAACCAGCAAATGGAGATCCTACAACCTGAAGAAAATATTTTGTACACAGAAGATTCATCCCATTCTCTTGATTGATTTCTGCTTACTCACGTTGGGTCAGATGCTGAGTTGAAGCCAACGAGCAGCTGCAGAGGGAGTGATATAAAGACAACATTTACACCTTCCCTCTATTGGAACCACTTGACCGGTGAGGAACCCCATTACAGGCGGCTGTATCCTGCACCAGTTACCAGTGACTCCAAGGAATGCACAGCAACTAGAGTTCCCCATGCCTCGCACCCACTGGCAGCTGGGAAGAGTGGTCGTGCATGGGGTTGTTATGGTGGCTGTATGACACTCAAGAGTACCCCTCCAGGAGTCAGAGTCACCAATAGTAGGACTACTTTGTACTGGTGGAGTGGTGTACAATGGTCAGAGCTTGGCCTATGACTGGAGGCATTGCCTTATATTCATCTTCCAAAATCTCTCCCATCCTTTGCCATATAAAAGCAATATCACACCAAGCCACAAGTTCTAGCACCTGTGAATCAAGCAGTGGTAGCCCAGGGGAAGCATACACACCCACTACAGGAAGTTGGCACCTGCTGCAAATTACTCCAAATTGTATCATCAGTAACTGAGTAAGCAATGCAATGCTTTTCACATGAGGCAAGAGCAACCATTCAGTCCTTCTCATATGTTGTTAGGGAAACACTCTAGCTGGTGTTGTACAGATTAGAGGATAACGTAGAGACGATGGTCAAGTTTTGTCCACAGTCATCCTGCAATTGGGTGAGAACTTGAATAGCTCTGCTGAGCTTAAGCAAAAGCCATTAGCTGTTCCCTAAGGGATATTTTTTGCTCATTCTCAAAGAGGTATTTTTAGCATGGTGTTATGATTACTCTTCTGTGGCTACTGGCTCAACTGAATGACAATATGTGTCATCATCAGTGTGGTGTCAACTTCCATTTGGCAGCATGATGTGCCTGCATATTTCCATACTAGCACAGGGGGCATTGTTGGGAGACAGGGTGAATCCTATACACTTACTGTAAAGAGGCATTTGATTTCTAAAGTGCATGGATGGGGGTGGTCACCACACTTGACCATTTGGAAAAGGAAGATTGAGGGGGCCCATAGCTTTTTGCTATACTGAACTCCAGTATGAGACATTACAATTCCATCACCAGCAAAATAAAAATTAAGCCCAAGATTCATTCAGCTTGAAATAAGTTGAGTCATTGTCTAGGGACTGGTTTTGATTTTTTTTTCTATATCAAGCCTTTAATGGCTTGGCATTTGATAGCAATGAGTTGTAAAGTGATTGTTAGTGAGCTTTTAGAAGTGTTTTTTGGAGATAAAATTTGAATAATCTATGTGGTTATATTTGAATAATTTATGCATAAAGCATCGCCGAGTTATAATTGTAATTATAATGTTCAGCTCAGTAGCAATGAGGTGCATTTGAAGTTGGATGCTGATTGTACTGTATATCTTATGCTCTGAATTTCATTTTGTTTTGAACAAATCCTTTAGAGCAGAGGGAGCTGGCTCACAGAAGCTCCCAATGGAAGTTTTTAAGTTTATTTCCTATGCACTTTTTTTTTTTAAAATTGAGTCTGAAATCCAATCTTGCATGCCTGTGTGGCATGGTGATAAAGTAAAGGTGGTTGGAAAGTGCCCCTGGTCGGAGAGGAAAGGACTTTCTCCTCTTGTGAAGGAGCAGCTGCTCTCATCAATAATCTCCTGAAGCAATAGGCCTGGAGTGTAAACAATATTTTATATGGATGACAGTGGAACAGAATATGTTATGTCTGAAAGTTTTGCACTTCGCTGTGGAGAATGGATTAACCCTGTGTGACATATGAAATTCAAATAGGTTATTTGCTTGAATTAAATTAAAGGGTTAAGCTGCTTTACAGACAGAAAGTTTCCTGTGTGTCAGATTCTACAGCACTTGGCAAATATGCTTTTCACACAGACAGAACATTCATGGCACTAGGCAGATCTCAGACACGTCACAATAGAGTCTGAAAATCCAGGGTGTTCCCAATACAGTCACAAACTGATATTTGATTGTTTTGAACAGGTTTTATTTAGAGATGGGCCTGACTTAGGTTTCAGATGTTTAAATATGCCCCCAAGAGGCCAGCTGGGAATCAGCGGGGATGACATTGTCGATCAAGTCACTACTCAGCATGAGACCGATCGACCAATCCTTAATCTCCGTCTCAGAGGGGGAAGGGACAATTCAAGTACTAGATCTGAGAAGCCTGTCAGGACATGGTTACCCTTCTACCATCTCTTGAGTTGCTCATTAGGGCTCAGTTAGGAAGTGGCATGTTTGTCTTTTGTTGGAATATCTATGTCATTCCTCGTAGGTTCTGTGCATCCTCTCTGCCACCTTGGTAAAGAACCCTTCTTTAATTATTCAAAGGACGTGAGTGTTTAGCCAAGAGCTAGGTCCTGTAGAGTTCAGTATCTGGAGTGGAATGCCTGCTGCTCTTGCCTCTGAGCACATGGTACACAGGGCATGCTCTAACAGGGACTCATGTCCCACCACTCTCCCAGTGACTCCTTGCAGTGAGCTCAGTCATATATGAGCATATATCATTTTTAATAATCAGAAAAAACATTGGATGATTCAGAAGTTCTCTGGTTATAGACGCTGTCTGAAGCCAGAACCCTCTTATTCAGCACTCCTGCTCCCCTGCCAATGGAAGTTTGAAGGTTCTGATGAGATGGGACCCAGACTTTAACATCATCTGGCTTTGGGGTTTCGAAAGAAAATTCCTGCTGTTTTTACTCACTCCCACTTCAAATAGAGATTGGCCAAAGCAGGGCCATCATGTCATGGTTTGTGCTCTTCTCCTCAGCAAACAGAGCGTCAGGGCCAGCCCACAACATTTTGGCACCTGAGGCGGGGAGCTCAAATGGCACTCCCGCTTGGGCCAAATCTTTGAAAGGTCTCTTGTGCCCTCCTTCCTCCAGCACAGCACTCCACCATCGCTGTGCATCTAGAGCAGAGAGAATACATATACACCAGTAGCAGACACAATTTTCTACACTCTGGGTCCTTGTGGCACACACAGTCTGGCACCTGAGGTGGCCACCTCAGTTCACCTCATGATAAGGCCAGCCCTGCAGAGAGTTAAGGAGAGGGGAGAAGGGCTCTCCTCCATTTCTGGGCCTCTTTTGCAGGTGCCAGGCACCAGGGGCACACAAGGGGTACACAAGGTTACTGCACTGTTAGCCCACACAAAAGGAAGAAGAGCCTGAGCTGTGAACCTGCCTTCGCTCTTTACTAACTAGCAGAGCTGTGTGGGCCCTGACGGAGTCCATGCTGCATCCTTTTGAATGGGCACGCAGTGGCTGTATTTCTGCAGAGCTCTGAGGAGTCCTGGAACACAGTGACACCTGGAGTTCTGGCTGCAGAGTTACAGCTTTGCACATCCCCAGTGTAGAGCTGTGGTTTAATGCCATGGGATAGCCCTATCTGTGCAATATCTAGTCATAGTTACATGTTGTTGCCCGTTTTGGCTGTAAGGGACTCAAAAAAGGGCAAGATGCTGAAATGTTAGTCACCAACAAATCTCTCTTAGGGACTGGAAAATTGAATCGATAGCACGACTATTTACATAAAATCTTTCTTTTATTCACTGAAGTGTGCCTGGAGATTATTAGCACTTCCTGAACTGGTGTCAGTCTGAGAAAATACTCAAATGTCTGCCCCTTGAATTCAAATGACATCAGTTAAAAGCATCACAATCTTTTGCAATGGGTTTCACTTCATATGCTGACCACTATTCTTTTTGGTTGGCAATGGTAGTTGACCAGCATTACCAATACAGACCTAAATGTGTGCAACCCTAATTGAATATAAAAACAGGAGTAGTTAATATATTTCCTGTTAACTACTTGCTTCCAGAAGGGAAAAGTGTGCAACTGATTAAAAACTGTGCAAGATTAGGGGATAAAAAAGATACTTAATTTATTAACTTGATTTACAATAAATCAACAGGCCTGAAAGAAATCGCAGGCTAGAAGCAAAAGGAGTTGCTAATGTAACTTGTTTGCTCTGAATTAAAGTATTGGAAAGATCTGGAAGATGAAACAGATCCTCCTTCTTGAAACTGAATAAATGAAAGTCAATAGACTCTCCGCTCCAGATCTCACCAATCAGTGGCTTTATCAGAGCAGCTAGTTTGATAAAGAAGCAATCTGTGAGGAGTTAAAATGGATTAAGCAAGTGAAACCTCCAGAAACCATGCTTTGCCTGTTTAGTGGTCAAAATTACAGTGCCTTAAGCTTTTTAGCTTCAAGCTCCTTTCAAACCACTGCAGAGTGCACAACAGGCATTAACCAGTCTGCCATTTCAAAGAACACTGATCAATTCATAGATGCTATTTTGAAGAAAATTAACCTATACATCCATTTTGCTAAAGGAAGTCAGCTTCTGCAGCAAGCTACAGTCCAATACTCTGGATTCCCATCAACCTAAAGTGCTTGAAGGCTGCCTCTGCCCCCACCCCATCTGAAAATGTGGCAACCTGCAGAAAAAATAAGTTCTTGATGCCCTCAAAGCCTGTGATCTGAGGGTTGAGGCTCACAAGCCTCATGCTGCTTTTCAAGGTCCAACATGAGCCTCTTGTGGAGTTCACAGATTTGACTGGCACTCCACTCCCTCTGGCTATGTGTCAGGCCGAATGAACAGATTTCTCAGTAAGGAACCTGGGATATGAAATTGGTGCAAAGGATCCCCCATCCTCCTGCAGAGCCAGACGGCTCTTCTCCCCAGCAGATAAAGGTTTAAGCTTTAAGGTTTTGAGGTAAGCTAAATTGATATAAGGCAGATGTAAAGTGAATTAAAAGTGTGCACCTGGGTTTTGCACTAGTTTAGCTATAGCAGTTCTCAAACCAATTTGAAGTTAAAGCAGGGCAACTTTGAATGCAGACAAGGCCTTAGATTAAAAATTAACAGAAAAGTGTCTGAAACTTATACATTATAATGAAACATAAGAAACAGCGTAATGGCATCTTTTTTTCTTTTTCATGTCAACGTCAGAAGATAGCTCAAAAGCCATCAAGAAGAATAAATCAAGCAGTTATACTGGGCAGAATCTGCTGTGTGTTGTGGAGCAGGTCGTATGGAGCTCAGGGTGTTCAGTACCTCATAGATGCACTCAGCACTTTACAGGAAAGCACCCAGCCCAAGATCTTCCAAGCTTGAAAGCATCCAAAAGCTCAGAACCACAGATCATGGATGAGTGAGAGAAAACAGCAAGAAGAAAGGGTGAGGTCACATAGCAAAATCAGTGTGATAAGCCCAAAACCAATTCCAAGGGACATAATGGGAGTTTTGCCTGGTATGGGCCCTAGGATTGTTCCTGAAAGCATGTGGCTCACAGTCCAGGTGGAAATCCCTTCATCCATCATTTATATCAACTATTTTTCCTCCCCAGCACCAGACACCAGAGGAAGTAAGAGTGGCATTCCACATGGAGGATGGCTCTGTTTATCAGAACATGATTATAGTGTCGCATGAGTCCCATAGTTATCAGTGATGGCAGAAACAAGATAGGTGAATCCAGCTTTTCTGAACAGCAGCAAGCTAGGTTTTGCATCAATTTAGCATTTATCATAGTGAACAGATTGCCTGCGAGAAAATGTGATTATCAGACAATGTGGTTCACCTGACTGCATAAATCTTGCAGATGGAATATGAGTCAAAATGACGAAAAAAACCAGTAGAAACATACTTTGTAGGTATGTTACTTTTCTTCTATGTGCCTGTAAAGCGCCTAGCACAATTCAGACATTCTATACATAAATTAATTATTAAAACAGACATAGTAATAATACAGTTTAACGAGAATAATTAAACACAGTAATTACTGAGTTATTGTTAGCCCAAGACTCTTAATGGACCCGCATGTAAAGGCACACTCTGCTTTTTGCTATTGAAGGAGTTGTGACTTTCCTAATACTGATTCAGCTGTCTCTCTTGCTCGCTCTCCCTGTGTTTAAAGATAACACCTGGGAACCTGGCAATATGTTGTTTGGATATCATAATGTGGTGAGTTGTTTCATTTCATTTTCAGATGGAGGCTCAGCTTTCCTCTCAGCTTCCGAAGAAAGGAAGTACTATTATCCCCATTTAACAGATGGGGGAACTGAGGCACAGGGCTTGATTCTCTATACTGTCTTTGGAGTTCACATATTTTTGGGTTGTTCAGGGGCCATCTGCCTGGCCCCCTGCAAGCTCTGGAGGCAGAGAATAGCCCTAATTCAGAGCTATCTGGCCATGCTCCGTACACACCCTCTGAACTGATCTGCTGTTTACATTGGAGGGCTAGATTAGAGCCAGCGTAAAGGTCTTGTGCCTGATCAGAGGCTGTCCCCTGGAGGCTCTTTGCGAGCCCTTTGAGCTGCCTGAGAGATTGATTTGCCCAAAAATACAGGGCAAGAACTGGGTGTAAATATGAGACCTCCTGACTCCAATTCCTGTGGCCGAAGCCCAAGACCATCTTGTCCCTCCAGAGAGCTTACATCCAGGGTAAATGGGTAAACGAAGTCACCAGCACCTGACAATCCTGACACACAAACAACAACAAAAAAGCATTCTGGATCTTTTCCAAGCAAACTATTTGTTTTCTGCAATCCTTTAGTGAGGTAGGGCTTTCAGTGTGACTCAGTCAGTATCGCAGCAGCCAGGTCTATTCTGCAGTGCTGCAGTCAGTCTCCTAATTGCCTGAAAGAAACACAGGCTCACGTGGCGCACCACCACACAGAAAACAAAACTGTGTTAACAGACTGCAAATAATCCATGAGCTTGGATCTGTCCACTTGCTTACAGGAGACAATTACTTCAGCTCTCTGAGTGGTCGCAACATGGAAAGTATTAAACAGAGAGAGTGTGCAGAATTATGCTGGCATTCTGGCCTATTTGACAGGCTGATCAAAGCTCTACTGTTTGGCTCTCTGAGAATTTCTCTATTGATAGTGCTTAGTAAATAATATAGTTATAGATTTTTGGAGGGAAATAAAGGCCAGAAATTATGTAAAGCCTGTGATTATAGATGGAGTAGACATTCTTGGGTTTAGATTTGTGGTAAACAAATCCAGGTAAACAACAAAGAGACCTTGTTTTTAATAATACATGCCCTGCGTTTATCCCACAGCAGGGAGCTGTCTTTTATAACTGATGTCTGGAGTAATGCTGATTGATGTTGTTCTCCAATCATTTCCCAAACTTCCATGTTTAATGAGGTGAGCTGCACCACGGCAGTTTATTTACCTGCTGGCAACCCTTTCTTTAAAAGGGTCACTGCTCTTAATTATAGTGGCACCCGCTTATTGCTTTGCTATTAGGTCTGTCAAGTTTCTATTATAAACCCACTTTTAGCTCTTTACTCTGTAATACCTTTCAAGTTCACTGTGGCCCGAAGCTTGGCATACAAGGTCTTAGCAACTGTTTGTATATAAACAGGGATTTAAAGTAACCACAGCTCCCTCTCCATTGCCAACAACAAAGAGAGTTCTGCCTCCTTTCTTCTGGCCTGGGTGATTGCTTGAGAGTCCTCAAACCTCCTGCTGCTGTGGGGGGAAACACCCCAGTGAGGGATACCTGAAGTGGGAGCAGTGGGGTAGGAAAGGCACACTGGTCTTGGAAGTAAGCTGTTGGCCTAAGAGATCCAAGTTCAAGTCCTGGTTCTGATACAGATTTCCTGGATGATGTTGGGCAAATCATTGATCTCCCAGAATAAAAAGCTGGATATTCATATTTTTCTCCCAGCCACAGTCTGTTTTGTGTATTGAGACTCTAAGCTGTCTGATGCAGGAACTGTCTCTTGCCAGCTGTTTGTATGGTGCTTATAGATGGAGTAGACATTCTCGGGTTTAGATTTGATAATAATACGGGAGAAGTCTGTGCCCAGTTGGGGAGTTTTCAGGGTGTCTCAGCCTTTTCAGCAGCGAGTTGGGCAGTAGCAACACATGACAGGAGAAGAAGAGCTGTCCCAGCTTGAAGTCCTTTCTATACATTCTCCTGACAACAGAATGACCTGGTTCCCGCTGGCTTCCCCCTAAAGGGAAAAAGGAAGATGAGGATCTGCCACCACCAGTGCCTGCTCCCTATTGGAATGTCTTAGTCTTCTAGAACAGAGGAATTGCACTGGCATATGACAGTGTTTTCTAGGGAATAACTCCCTATCCTGCCTTCAGATGTCCATTTTCATTTCTGTTTTCAGATCAATACAGAGTCTCCATTTTGTTCAAGTCTCAAGATGGGTGTTTATAGGAAAGGAGCTCTCGGAATATTCTTCTACATAGCTCCAGATACTATTTGTTTGGCTGGCTAAGGCTTTATCTGAGGACGTGAACTGCTGTAGAAAGAGCTATCAGCTGGGATCAAATAGGGTGCAACATGCTCTGGGCACCCCCATCCTGACATGTCCCCTAGGCTAGGACCTCAGTCACAGTACAGAATCTGCCCCATTGATTTGAAATACTTTTTACAATTCTGGGCCATAATCTTCATTCAAGTCAATGGGGCTGTAATTGGAATAAATTTGGCTCAGTTCTTCTAGGTGAAATTCTCTGCAGCGCACCCACATAATACTGATGCTGGTCTAGCAACAAAATGCTGGGAGTCTACCTTGACCTCTAAAAGTGACAAAGAGTTTTGTAGACTAACAGATCTTAGGGATCATGAGCTTTCGTGGGCTAAGACCCACCTCATCAGATGAATGTTGTGGAAATCTCCAGAGGCAGGTATAAATATGCAGGCAAGAAAGCAAGGTGAATTCAATCAGGGAGGTGAGGCCCACTTCCAGCAGCTGATCTGGAGGTGTGAACACCCAGAGAGGAGAAACTGCTTTTGTAATTGGTGAGCCATTCTCAGTCTATGTTAAGTCCAGACCTGATGGTGTTGATTTCTGATTCTCTTCTGAAACATCAAGACTTCTCAAACTTGCTGAAGTTCATGGGTCCATAATCCAAGTGGAACTGCTATATCCCATTGACTTCAGGAATTACACAATTCAGATAGTGCCTTCCTAATGACTGTAATTACAAGTTCAGCAGCAGCAGCAATCAATTGTGGATCTGGGCCACTGCCTGAGTAGGCTCTAAATTCCCTCCGGCTTCTTTGCATTTCTGCTTTCTATTGGCAGACTGAAGATCAGCACCCTGTATTTTCCACTGTTGTACACATCCCTTTTGGCAAGCTGATTTGTGAACAACTGAAAAGCATGATATTGTCTAAGAGCTAATTGTACTGCAATTCAGGAAGACTGTCTAATTTGAACTATGGACATGTAGACTGAGTAAATAAAACACAATCTTTACTGAGGAGATGGAATGTATGTTACTCAAAAGCATGAAATCCTGGACCCATTTACATTTGGGTTTGGCCTAAATGAAATGTGTGGAGTTAATACATTTTTACTGAGGATTAAAAGCACAGATACTTATTGTGCACAGATATCTAGTATATGCTTTTAAAAATAATATAGGACATTAAAAATAATATTTGGTACCCTTCATTCCAAGCTCTCGAATACTTTACAAACATTAATTAATTAGTCTTCATCAGCTAACACATCTCTGATGTATGTAAGTATTATAATCTCATCTTTTACAGCTGAGAAAACTTTGGGACAGAGAAGTTAAATGAACCAAAATTCCCTACTCTTCCATCTTTTTAATATCCCAAACTTGTAAGCACTGTATTTTTTGAAGTTAGCAGACAACAGCAATGGAAGTTACATGTGGAAAAGTATTATCCTCCAAGCATAGCACAGTGCCTATGATTAATAGTTCTAAGCCCATATATTTAATATGGGTTGTTGACTGATGGACCAGACTCTCCTAAGGCCTTGTAGCTGGCTGATGAGCCAAAGTATCATAGTGCTTTACAATCACGCTAAGGAATGGAAATTACCAGGTTGCTAAAATTACCAGGTTGCTTTTCACACATAAACAAATGTATCCACAAATATTATAGGCATTTTTATAGGCCCTATGAAAATTTTCTCACTAAAATCTCTCTGTGTGTATTTATATATATAGTTATATATTTGAAATTGCTTCCAGGGCACCACTCTTGTTTTTATTAACTAGACTGTTGGATGGAAGAATCAATATGAATAAAGTTTACAGGGTCCTCCTAACAGATGCAAACTATCAAAAGCTATATTGATGCTCACCATTACCAGAATGCCACAGAATCTAGTTAACTTGTAGACAAATGTCAGAGAATACAAAAACATTCTTCTAGAATGATACCAAAATTAACATTGACTAAATAGCTTTTTGATCTCTTGTGATTTTAAATTTGCAAAACAAGGTAGAAAACAGTTGCTCCCTTTGATCTGAATTTTATCATGTACAGTGACTGGTTATTTCACACTGTTTCAGAAATGAGATGGGAAAGATTAATACTCAGTCTGAAATCTGGGTGTGAGTGAGAGGAAGAAAAACATTGAAAGGACAGATATGCTGAAATAATTTTATTTTGCTCTTAACTTTAAGATGCTGAAAAGCAGAATTTCCCAGAGTGACAAGATAATAAAAAAATATAGACCAACCAGTACCATAGTGTAGGACATTTTTACTACTACTACCTTCAAATAAATAACATTCCTTTCTGGACTGTCTGAAGGTACCTGCCCTTTTAATTCTAAATACTATTGTCAAGCATTCAGTAATCCTGATAAGCTCAATGGCCCTCTCTTTGCCCTGTCTCTGTTTGGAAGTTAATGGAGCACCATAAACTAGTTGAGTCCTTATATCATCTTTACAAGTGACCTGAAAAGGGAAAAGAATTGGGGTTGTTCTCTTTTCTTTCCTTCTCTATGATGTATAAAGAAAACCAGAAAGGTTTGTGAATAGGATTATTTTTAAAAGCTATTTTATTCCTGCTAGTGCATTTATCTTAGGGATTTGAGGAATGACCTGTCTGATCTCCCCTGGTTTTGCTGAAAAACTCACTGAAAGTCTCAAAGGTATATCGTCTTGCTAACCCAACTTTAATCCAATTGCAGGGATGTGGGCACTGAAGTTTTAGCAAAGACATCTCTTCTCCCAGATGTTTATTGGGAATTTGAGTTAAGGAGGTATTAAAATAAACAGACAAAAACAAATAACTTCTCCCGCACACAAATTTTAAGCAAATGGACTAAAATCACTTTCCCTTTCAGTTGCTTCACTTTCACTCATGTATGTTTTGATGTCTTAGTCCCACAAGCTCTCTGACTGTCCACAGAGTTGACAAAGCCTGAATTTCTATGATAAACACCAAACAGAAAACATGGCAGGAGGCTAGCCTAAAATGTATATAGTTATTCAACATCCTCTGTCTGGCTGGGAAACTACTTTCATGACAATCAGCAATAATAGCAATACTCAGCATTTAGACAATCTACTGTTTTTCATCTTAAAAATACTTTAGAATTATTAATAAATTAATCCTCACAATGCCCATATAAGGTAGGAAATTAATTATTATTAGCTTCATATACCATCATATATTTAACAGCAGTTAAACCGTTAACAATAAATAGTTCATATACAAATTGCTTAGAAACGTTTGTTAACTGCTGTCAGAGAAGACAAATTATTTCTCTGAGCAGAATATGAAAGTGATGATTTATGCTAGCTTTTGAATTAACTTGTGATACATCAGATAAGCATGTTACAAAATTTCATTTTGCAAGAAAAGTTAACTTGAGTCCCCACTATATTGAACCTTTGAAAGTAATGTTAGTTTTAACTAACCTGTCACAGTTTATTCTTTTTTAAAATTCTTCCTAAAAACTCACAGAATACTGGAAGAATTCATTTGTTACAAGACCTTAGACGTGTTTCTTTGCAGATCTCATTAAACCAGAAGTTTGCATTGCTGGGAAAGACTTTTACATTTTGTTACATCCTGAAAGAATAATTCATAGCACTCTGACAAGACTGGCTATGTGCTCGCACCACTTTAATTGTCCACTAAACAATCCCAGTTGATTCTTGGCGTGCTCTTTTTCTCATATTAGCAGCTCTCATTGTAATGCTGGAGATGATTACAGCCACCTAGATACTGGAACTAGCTTGTGTTGCAGGATGATTTAGAGGGGTTCTGAGAAAGTAAAAAAGCAAAACAAAACAAAATTCAGCTTTCGTATGCTTGTAGCTAAGGCAAAGAAATGACTCTATAGTGTGGCCATGAATGATATCACATTATCTTTCAATGCAGCACTATGACTGACAGATGTGATAAAGTTTTTTAATCTTATTTATATCAGTTGGAGTCTTTCTATTGACTTCAGTGGGAGTCAGCTCAAGTCCAATATCATTTACCATTATTTATAATGGAGATTTGTCAAAGTCTCTCACTTTGGCCCAATCCTCACTTCAAAGGGAGTTGACCTGAGTACTATATCTAAGAAATATTTTTGTATAAAAAGATGTGTTTACTGGCGTAGAGAGGGTAAGGAATTCAGACCAAGAACCAGCCTCAATATTTTCTGTTATATCATTTTTGGGAGCTAGATAAATAAATATATTAATAATTGAATAAATGGTAACAGTAGCATCCCTAATATTAGTGTTGATCTATGTTCCACTTTGTCAGACCCTCTCAGAAATTGCAATACCATTAAACTATTCCTTTACCTTTTAAAAAAATAGTGAGATTCCTTTCTTATTGGCATCACCCTGGTCTGAAATTCATAGCAAACGATACTTCAGATAGACTGACCCCAGAAAACCTTGAAGAATACATTTAAAGACTATAAGTATATTTTCAACAACAGCTCCTAAATACATCAGTTGCTGCTTACTCATAAATCAGCGTTCCAGAGGTGTCAGGCATCCATGCTGTATAGTGAACTCAGTAGTTCCAGGCTATCGTTCTACACTTATAGTCTGTAAACTAATGAGCTAGGCCTTAAAGACCATCTCGGGCCTGGAAAAATTTAAGCCAGTGAATTATTTTCTCCCTAGAGCTGATTCGTCTTCTTTTGTATGCATCACAAGTTGATATCTAGATTGTTAAGCCATGTAACTGCTACACCATTGAGGATAGTAAAAGGTTGCAGTCCACCCTTCAACTTTCTTATTGTGCACTACTCCAACATGTCTAACTGTCTGCATCATTGTCCTGCAGTCACATTATGAAGATTAGGCTGAACCAAATTTTTGTATTGTGGCAGTCACTGTGGCCGTTCCAGTCAGCAGCCTGTTAGGTCTAGTCCTGAATCTGTGTCCCTGGTTGCAAACAGGTGGGTGTATGTTAAGGCGTCTGAAATTCGTCAGCATTCCTGTCTTTCTGTCCTAGAGTTGCTGCTACTCTATGAGGACATAGGTGTTGGCCCTGATATGTCTAATGCCTTCTTGTGTCCTCCCCTGGGAGTAGCATAAAGTGAAATGAAAACAGATAAAATGTGACATCTAAGTGGGACTGGTCATTTAGATAAAGCCAGGGCTCCCAGTAGACCTTATAGCCTCACCAAAGTGAAACTGCTGGGACTGAGATTCGGAGACTGGAGAGAAGAGTATTTTATTCTGATAGTGATTGATTAGATTCTCTGACCTACAAATCACACCTGTTATTTCAGGTGTTTGTCTGTCGCAAAGCTTTTAATCACTGCCAGGCCCTGTTGTTGCTAAAGAAAAAACAAATGCAAAAAAGTGAAGTGAGAATAATCACACTCAAAATCATGCTGTTTGCAAAGAATTCCACTACCCCCATTTGAACATTTTGTATCTCCCCCAGCACCTTCTAGAATTGCTGCATACAAATCTAATTTATATAATCAAATACATTCTAGTCTGAATACAAAATTCTTAGTCATATATCCCTGGAAGGATATCCCATGAACTGATGATACTCTGTAGCACTGGATTACATGCCATTTTCCCATATTCTCTGTAGTTGCTGCCAAAGGAAATCCAAAATGGCTGCAGGAAACACCTTTTCTCAAGCCTGGTTTAGCAGAGCGAAGACTAAAAACTACAGTTCACTTACATTGTGCCCTGGCAGAAAATACTTGCCTTCAGGATTTACAGTAAGTATCATGGCTCAAAGTTGAGGCTGAATGCTTTACTGATTCACAATACATAAAGAAAGCTTAATAAAACAGAATGTATCTAGTTCATGAAGGCTCTTGATGGCGTTGTAATTTTGTTCTCTTACAGCCTTTATTTAAAGTTGGATTCCGTGAGTCTTATAATGAGCTAAAAAGTGCATGGATAAGCAGTTATTTCTGCAAAATGTGGCTCCCTATTGATGTATATTTTGCAAAGCCTGTATATTTTAACTGAATTGAAATGAGCATGGGACCCTAGGCTTTTTTCTGTCTATTGAGGAATTAAATACTCCAGAGGCATGATTAGGAGTAAAAAAAAACCCCACACATCAAAGTTTATTGCTTCTGCACTTGGCACAACTCCCTCCGCCATCACAAGTACACAAAATGTAGTCTGCATCAATTTCATATACTAGCTGTCATAGACTTTAAAGTCAGAAGGGATCATTATGATCATCTAGTCTGATCTCCTGCACTCTGCTGTCTCCTTTCTCATCTTTGCCTACTTCCTATCCTAGTCTCTTTGATGCACTCAAGCTTCTAACCTTACTATCCCTACTGTCTCCTTTGCTTCTGCTCTCTTCCAGTTCATCCCCTTATGCCTGGTAAAGTCTCCCAATTAATAGTAGCCAATTGCTTTCCTCCTTCTACCATCGCTTTTGAAGACCCACCTGTTCCTTGAAGCTTCACAGTTTAAAGATTAAGCCTCATTCTGAGTGCAACACTGGCTGTGTTGAAGTCAATTAGAGTTTTGCCACTAACTTCAATGGGACTAAGATTTCACACACTGTTTGTTTGACTGTATGTCCTGTTGGTCTTTAGGTCCTGGTCCATCTTCTAGAGATGCCAGCCTGAGTCTTTCCAGTGATTTCAGTGGAAGTTAGATTGGTACCATAGAGTACACGTTATGGGCAACTCTGTATAGCACAGTTTATCTAATGTACAAGGATGCATATATCAATATAAAAACAGTAATAACTAAAAACTGTCTTTGTGAAGTAAGTGCACAATGAATTAAAGCTGATGTAGAAGAGTGAACTGGATCCAGTGAAAGTATGAATAGATTTGAACTGTGGTCCTAAACCAAAATCTGACCTTTTAGAAGTTTGAGAGGCATTGGTTAGTAAAATTATTTTGTTCACCAATGCACATTCTGTGTTTGGCCAGCACAAGAACAGCACCGAATACTATGAACAAGCCATTTTCTCATGTTATTGCTGGCTGAAATTTGCAGACCTTAGTGGATTAGACAATTTAATTAAGCTTCTGAACTTCTGGGTGCTTCTCCACACTGAACTGAACCTTTAGACATTTTGGGTTTGCCAATTACTGTTGGATGATACTGTTTGCATCGTCACGGAGGGAGATTATCGATGGCTTTCCATTACCATGACTGTTACAGCGGCAATCTAAGACAAATGGCTGGGTAACATTCAAACTCGAGCTGTACAAATGCTCTCTTTTGGGGGCTGATTAGTTTGCTCCAGCTGGCATGTTTTCACCCACAGAAAATATACCCATTTTCTATGTTACAAACAAAGGTCCTCTGAAACTTTTTTGAGTAACCCTCCATCGTGATTAGCTAAAGAGGCTGTTTGATCATGCTTTCAATTTACAGACTTCAGACAAGAGTAATTCTTCATCACCATCACTCACAAATGTAACATTAAAGCAGTTTACTTATTTTTTAAATAAATCCATGGTTTATTTTATGTATATGTAATGGATGAAATGTACCCCAGTGCAAAGGGCCAGCCCAAAGCATAGGCACCACTTATGTACCCAAAGGAGAGTTTAAGCGGGAGTTAAGTGGTGCATAGATTGGCCTTGTTCAAGGATGAATTTAATCCAATAAACTTTAAGCATGCACAAAGTTGATGGAAGTCAGAATTTCTGAGCAGCCAGGGAGAAGGGATGAGTTAAAGAGGTGGCATTTTTGATCCTTGTAGAGCAGTGCTAACTGCATCACACTTCAGCATCTCCTGCTGGTCAATCTACAGGTTATATTCATTTTCAGAACAGAGTAATATGAGTCACAGTTCTGACAAAGACTATAGCAAGGCTTCATTTACTATGGTAAGTGACCTGCCTTTAATGGAGCACAGCTCTGGATAAAACTTAGCAGATGATTGAAAAATAAAGTGCCCTTTTATTACAAGTTTTCCATTTCCATTCCCTGGGGCGTTTCCCTTTTTCAATGGTCAGCCCTCTCAGTGTAGAGTGCCTCCAGGTCAATTTCACCACTCAAAGAACACACTGACCAACTTGCGCACAGTCCAAGCAGTATAACAATAATAGTTATAAATTCTGGGGGAAGAGGAAGGTGCATAGATCCAGGAATAGGCTTTCGAGATCAAAAACGGAAAGATTTCATTACATTAGAGGAGGTTGTTGCTTGAAATCTCATATTAACATATGTTCATTCATGTGCCAAGCCCAGTACATTGATGGATAGTAGCACAGAGATGGAGAAAAAGAAGAAAGTACACTACTATTATGTGTCACTAAACTCATTTCACCTGTAAGGG
>ML677340.1:10270765-10327503 GCA_007922305.1 Dermatemys mawii
AAGGGGAAGAATATTGATTTCATTCATCTCACTTAGTTGGTCGTATGACTGAAGAAAAATTCAAGTTCAATGACAGCTGTAAAGATGACAGGATTGTAGCAGAGGATGGAAAAAAAGGCAGCAGAAAAGTGATAAATGTAACTTCATTACAAGAATTTAAAAACAGTTTGTCTTCATGAGAAGGTGGAATAGGAGTTGTGGATTCTGGCTGCACCTTTGATCTATGGTGACCCTTTGTAACATCCGTGATCTATGAGTTTTAAACTCTGGTGGATTTTTGTTGTGTTAATACATAATCAAACAGAGCATAGAAATCAATAGAACTGTAACATGGAATACAGAACCTGACTCTCCACTCGTTACCACTGATGTAAATCAAGAATAGTTCTACCCAAATCAATGGCTTGACAGAGTGGAGAATCAGGCCTGTATAATCCATAAATATGGGCCTGATTCAAAGCCCATGGAAGGCAATGGAAAGACTTCCATTAACTTCACTGGGTTTTGGATTAGATCCCCACATTAAGAAATGTTTATGCTGAAACAATAGAGGAACTATGGAGTGTGAAATATTTTCTTACATTTTGGTTTCTGAGGTTTTTAGAGTTTGGGTTCACATTTTTAAAGGTAAGGATTTTTATTCTTATTCCTTCTTATTATGGTTATTTCTCCTAAATGTTCTGTTACAAGCACCACACAAACAAAGAACTGGAGGCACTGAGAAAAGGTTATTACTCTGACCTAGCAAAAAACTCAATCACAAACTTTGCAAGTAGGACCATTGACTTCAATGGGCTTTGGATCACATCCATAGTTCTGGACCATGTGGACCTGATTTTCCATTCCAATGGGACTATTCATGTGCTAACATTTTAGCAAAGCAATGAATAAAGGGTGTGGGAACACGGGCCCTTCCTGCAAACACTTCTACACATGCTTAACTTAGTAGGACTAAGTGGAATATTCATGTGCTTAAAGTAAAGTCTCAGTGTATGTCTTTGTAGGAACAGTGCCATGATAATTGCATTAAAGTATTTAAATGGTCTAAACTACCACCATTGATGAGAGTGAGTGGGGAAGTGAGCACACACATTGCAAGACAGTGGAAAATCAGTCTCCTTCAGTTTTCTATGCAGAGACTGATTTTCAAAAATATCTGCATTCCCTTTTTTATAGTTTCAGCTTGATTTAAGTTAAGGTGATGCAAGAATGTCAAGATCCATTGGATTTCTTATATTCTAAAAAAGGGTTTTCATGGCATATCTTATTTACATATTAGAACTTCCTGACTGTAACTGAAACTCTAGTCACAAAGGGAACAAGGCTTCAGAATGGAGGGTTCACACATTTGCTTGTCTTATTGAAGTCTAGCAGGTGTTTCATCAAAATCTTTTGTACCTTAGGAGCCTTTTTCTTGTTGTAGTTCTGGTTTTTAAGCATTTATAGCCAAGTTGTTGTTTTTACTGACACCTGTCCTCTCTGATTCTTGACATGCTTGTTATGTTACCTTCTAAATCTCACAGGGTAACATTTCTTTTCCTGACACAAGCCAGATAATCTTTCATCTAGTACTATAAGAATTTATACTGTACTCATCAACGAAGCTACGTATTTACAAAAAATTCCATGTTAGTTGTTCGACATGTACTGAAAACTCATGTAACTTCTTCCTTTCATTCATTCATTGCATGTCCAGAAAAGCAGCACTCACAGGGGCCTGTGAATGTGAACCAAGAGCCCCATTTCACAGCGACTGAGTGGGCACAGTTCTCACTTAAGTAAAATGTGTGAGCTTAGAACCTCCAACAATCAGAGGATTGATATAGCTAGGTATATACCTAAATGTAGGCACCCACGTTTGTAAATGTAGCTCAGAGGTCCTTGTCAGTCTTTACGCCTTGCAAAATCGATTACTGGGAAGCTTTATGCTTTTTGAATGGGTCCCATCTGTGGTGCTCGGTAGGTTGAGCCTCCTTTTCATGCAACATAATGAAATTCAAGTGGTGATGAGATCTCAGCACAATAGTGCTGAGCTCAAGGTACAAAATGGAAGTTTTCTGCTCAGGTACCTACTATATTTAAGAGCAAACCAGCAGCAATTCATCTGTGATATTGGTAGCTTTTTTGTATCATTAGCCATTATACAGGTCTTGTGTTCACAGAATCATAGAATCCAGCAAAAAGGGATCATAGTGATCCTCTAGTCAACTCTCTTCTATAACACAGGCCATAGAACTTTCCCCAAATAATTCCTGGCAAATATTTTTTAGAATAACAACCAATCTTGATATAAAAATTGTAAGTGACAGAGAATCCACCATTATCCCTGGCAAATTGTTTGAGTATTTAATTACCCTAGGTGTTCAAAAGTTACACCTAATTTCCAATCTGAATTTGTCTATCTTCAGTTTCCAGACATTGGATCATGTTATATCTTTCTCTGCTAGACTGAAGAACCCCATGTTAAATATTTGCTCTGCATGTTGGTACTTATAGACTGTAATCAAGTCACCCTTTAACCTTTGCTTTTCGTTAAAATAAACAGATTGAGCTCCTTGAATCTATCAATGTAAAGAATGGTTTCTGTTCCTTTAATCATTTTCACAGACCTTCCCTGAACCCTCTCCAATTTTTCAACATCCTTCTTGAACTGCAGACACCAGAACTGGACACTGCATTCCACCAGCAGTTACACCAGTGCCAAATACAGAGGTCAAATAACCAACCTAGGCATCTAAGTATGGCATTAGTCCTTTTGGCTATAGCATCACACTGGGAGTGCATGTTCAGCTGATTATTCACAACACCCAAACCTTTTTCAGAGTCACTGCTTCCCAGGAGCAAGTGCACCATCCTCTAAGTATAGGCTTCATTCTTTGTTTCTAGATTTATATGTTTACATTTAACCATATTAAAACACATATTGTTTGCTTGTGCCCAGTTTACCAAGCGATCCACATTGCTCTGTGTTAGTGACCTATTGTCTTTGTTATTTATCACTCCCACAATGTTTGTGTCATCTGCATATTTTATCAGGAATAATTTTATGTCTTCTTCCAGATCCAATAGCAGATCTCTACAGAACTGGAAACACACCCAGTTGATGATGACTTATTGGTTCGTCAGCTTCTAATCCATTTAATGTGTGCCAAGTTAATTTTATATAATTCTAATTTTTTAAAATACAAAATGTTAACGTTTACATACATTGTAGTATCTCATACATAGTGATAATATCCAAGAGTTTAGTCTGTCTCTGCATCCCAGCCATTATGATAAGGGTAAATAGTCTCTGATTTTATTGGAAATGTTTAAAAATCCATATCAATTCACAAATCAATTTACAGGACAACCAGCCCAGCTTAAAAAGGTTTAATCTGAAATTCATATTATTATAACTGGCTTGAATGGACTAAATTAAAGTTGACTTTCTTTTTCAAGGCAACTTAAATATAAACAGGTTAACTTCATTCCAAAAAACAAAACAAACAAACAAAAAGAGAGAGAGAGAGAGAAAGAGAGAAAGGGGAGAAGATAAAAAGCAGGATGAGGAATGGAGAGAAAAGAGAAACATGGGAAAGAGAGAACCAAGGGGCAAATAGCAGAAATGTAGTTTTGATCCCAGCTTGTGTTTACCTATTATTCTGAGCTGCGGCGATAGGTGCCCCCGGCTAACCCAGCATGGCAGCTGTGCAAACTTCACTTTAAAGCCTGATATTTCACAAGTTCAGTTGGCATTTAAGCTCCATGTGCCTCCTCTTGAGTGAATTAATGAATGTACCAAACAGTTTTCTCTGGAATGGTAGGAGTTCCATAAAGGTCAAGTCCTTATCTTCCAAAGCATCGTTAGCTCATAATTAAAAAAGAAAACTCTCTGCTGTTAGCATTACCAAAACTAAGACACCATTTCCTCTCTTTATTTTTTCTGATCACAGTCTTATGAATATGAAGGGGGCCAGGCAGGGGTGTGTTGGAGGCACTAGATCATAATTAGGTTAATTAGGTTACAGTAAATAATAAATAATTAGTAAATAATTAGGTTACAGTAAATCCTTTTTGATGTCCCCCTCCTTCAATCCCTTAGGCAGTATAGAGCCTGATTCAGATCCACAGAAACCATTATGTGAGGGCCCTGTATGAGTCAGGATCAGCGACCGAAGAGAGAGTCGGGCCAAAGGGATGGCATTATCCCGCTTGCCCTCCTTGGTATTATGGCACCTCCCCAAGGGGAAGGTTCTAAGGCAGTGACCAAGGAAGGAGCCTTTGCTAGCATTGCTCCTTCAGCAGCCTTGGTGTCAAGAGTCGTGAGGGGACTGAAGGCAACATTAAACAGTCCAGAAACATAAGGCCAAAGTACAAGGCCCATCCTTGCAGCTTTCAGGGGATCTGCTGGTTTGGGGGTGAAAACTGTCTATTACTTCCACATGTGAAGTGTGCCAAATCCCACCTATGAGGGAAGAATGTGAAGGAGACACTTCAGCATTTCCTGTCCCTTACATGTGAGTAGCTCTGTAGAGGAACAAATGCTGCTGAGATAACATGGAATTATCTGATGGTATTTTGGCACTCTGTTTTCAGTCCTGAGCAGAACCAGGATAAAAAAAAAATGATGTGGACAAGTGGCAGGGCATATTTAGTAATGAACTTTTATCTATGCTTAATAATATGGAATTCCAGTCTCATAGTAGTGCAACTGCACCGGATTTGTGGAGCTGCATGCGTGTGAAGCTGGAGTGGATCAGGCCCTGATTCTAGGAAACAGTTCTGACAATTCTTATTTTATACGAATGGATTATCCCATCCCTTCTTACTATAGGAAGGTGAAAAAATTGCATTTTAGGTGAGAAATTTAGAAATGCTCATAGACAGTAGATATCTGATGTGTTTGGATTTCCCATCTAAAGGAGGGTGAAACAATAAATATTGAGCTGAGAGTTGTATAGAATTTAAAATAGTTTTATAGTATTCCTGCAGCACTCAGGCTCTGGTCATTCTTTTGTTATTAGGGAACAGTATCCCTAGGAATAATAGCATATCAGCAAAGACCAAATTATTTAGAGTTTCATCTATGAAGATTTTTATCCTCTAATATATTGGTATTTTCTTAGGTCCCATTGTTTGGCTGGCCTCTGAAATGTGTGGAAGCAGCTAAGAAATGAATGGCTTGATAGCATTTAATGGTATTTATAACTCTGTATTTTCAAATAATCTTTTTGTGGTTTATTTCCTCTTTTCTCTATTACATTTAAGTCTGTACTGGAGTGTAGCTCATCAGTCAACTTGGCTGGCTCTGAAAGGGAATCACCTTTAACCTTCCTCTGTTTTAAAGTAGTAGGTTCACACCTGAGTCTCTAATTTTCTATTTTCTATTAGTATTGCTTTTGGAATCCATGATATCACATAGCCTTTACACACGTTCTGTCACAAATATCACCAGTACTACTGAGAAAACTTTTTGAATCTTTGAGCCTGAGACTGGAAAGGCCAATGTCATGTAGGGAAAGTATTTATTCAAACAATGTATGCTAATGCAGCTATTTGAAAGTCTCTGATTAACACAGCAGGAGCGTGCTGATTTTAATATTCTGCATTCTGAAAACCAGTCATCACTGGATAAAGATTCCAATGTTGATTAAATTTTGACAAGAGCCTCACTAAAGAGGACTCAGACAATCAGTCCTGCAACCCTCATCAAACTGAGATTGCTAAAGTTTGGCAAAAAGCTGTATGAGCCCAATACGTTTATTGGTGCGCCCTGCAACTTTTTCCCTATGGAGCCAGGATGGACTTATAGAAATGCAGTCCCACTTGTGACAATGACTCCAGGACAGAAACAGCCCCCAACAGCGTCTGGTCGGAACTCTGGTTTCTGACTCCAATTGCCATAGTGATAAGATCCCACATCCTCAGTAAATAGCCTATGGAGGAGGAGAAAGAGCACCAGATATTTTCACAACTAATTAAAACACAAGGACTCTCCCCTGATGGATGGGGGATGAAAGAAGCTAATGCAGAAGAGAGGCAGTTCTGATGCTAGGGAGTTCTGAGAAGAATGGCAAGTTCAGCCAGAATGCTCAGATGTATCTCCAGTTTCTGTTGTCGGCACAAAGGACCTAATATTCACTTAATCAACTTCTTTAGGGTGGAACCAATGCTCTCATTATTGCAAGTGGTAGACTGTGGATTTCCCAATGAAGTGTCCTGTATCTAAGGGCTTGGTTACACTGGCACTTTATAGCGCTATAAAGCCCCCACGAGCGCTATAACCTCCTCCCCGTCCACACTGGCAAGGCACGTAGAGCGCTATAACTGCTGAGTTATAGCGCTATTGTTAATCCACCTCCGCATGGGGAATAAGGGCTGTAGCGCAGCTGCTGTAGCGCTACAGCAAGAATGTGGACACCCACTGCGCTACAAGTGATCTCTGGAGATGCCTAGAGCCATTTAAGGCAATTGACGTCTCTTCCCTTTCTTTTGAACTCGGCTGGAGGAATGCGGAAGTACCTCTTTAGAGTTTCTCTCTTAACTCGGCAGATAAGCAATGCAAATGTTTAAGGAGGGAGCCTGTGTGAAAACAAAGCCTTCTGTGAACGGAGGCTCACTGACAGGCTTTCAGAAGAACGGAAAAATCACTATCTCTCTCCCTCCGCATACACACAACGCGTCCCCCCTCACCCCCCTCATTTAAAAAGCACGTTGCACCCAGCTGAATGCTGGGATACCTGCCCTAATGCGCTGCTCTTAATGCCGCATTAAGTGCCCCAAATGTGGCCATGCTATACCGCTGGCGCGCCTGAGTGTGGACATACAATAGCGCTATACATATTACTGTATAAGGGGACCGCTATAACCAATAGCGCTATAATCTTGTAAGTGTAACCATACCCTAAATCAGCAGGGAGGTGTTATTGCTGTCTTTCAGACTGAGGATGAGAAAGGGCACCATAAAGAAAACAATCCCCCATATTGATAGTTGCAGAGTGAAAGTAACAGAAAACCAATCCAGATAAAAATTATTGCTGTTATTATGTTTTTATATGTGATACGTGGAAAAACTTTTAACTCCAAACTCCACTGAAGAAAATAACACTGTGACCTGCTCACCTCTATTGGGGTTACTTCCATGTACATTGTAGAAAGCTCCTCAAATCTCTAGCATGCCACTGGGGAACAAGGTTTGCTCTTTCTGGTGCTGTAGAAGTGATGTACTCTGATCCGCTCAAACCAGAGGATTCTGTGGTATGTGTGGAAGACCAGTACCTCCATAATGTTACTTGTCTTCCCTTGGCTCCTGTGACACTGGTAGCAACCTGAATATTTTTTGAGACCATTTATTGCTAAGCTTGCCTGGATGGCCAGATAGACTGGAGAGCCTAAGGGGACTGTCTGTGACTCCATATTAAGACTGATAGAGTGATCCAGGAGTTCACATTTATTACTGGGTTGGTGAAATCTAATTATAGAACATACCACCAGTTTGGAGTGTCAGGCCTCTTTTTGACAGTCTGCCCTGAGGTAGGTACTCACAGTCATGAGCCACTCCAACACTGTGAACTTGGCAGCATAGTTCTCAGGAGCTCTTGTGTCAGCCACTTCCCTCTGAACCAGCCCCAGGAGCTCCCCAGCCTGGAAGGAAAGCAATGCTGTCAGAATCCACATTTATTTGTGTGACAAAGTCTTGCAGGTTTGGTATGGGGAGAGGTGCAGTGAAGAGTAAGAAGAGTGACCCGATGATAATGGCCCAATGTCAGCAATCTCCTTCTACTAGCAGAGTACTTTTTTATTGTAAGCTCTTTGGGGCAGTGACCTTGACTTCTTTTTGATGTGTATAGTGCCTAGCACACTGTGGGTGCTCCTGTAAACAAACAAATAACAAAGGCAAAATTCATACTTGTTTTTCGGTACCTGATAGGTTTTGCTCAATTTTTGGCTTCTGGCTCTGCATTTTCTTTGTACTTCTGCATTGTTCTACATATTTTGAGGCAGAAAATATACTGTGGTCTTTTCTTATTTGCTTGAAAGTAAGTTAGTTGGTTTTTAATCAGTTATTCTTGCAGTGTACAGTTGCTAACACATTTGAAAGTCCACTCAATTTCTTAAGCTATATTAGCTTAATGAGCCATATATGGGCCCCCATAGTCTTTGTATTTATATGGCAATTTCCTGATTAATCCTAATTAATGACACATCAGTGCACATTTGAAGTGAATGATGAAAATGATCAGTCAACCCTGCTAATGAATGCATGCACTCTAAAGCAATACCCAAGCCAGGAGTCAGAGAGGGAGAAGCTGGGTAAACATGTTTGTGTTTCTGTTTTCTGCTATAGCAAGTTGAAATCAAGCAATGTTTGTCTTTAAGTTGCAGGAAGCTCCAACAGATTTGGCTGATGGTTTCTGCTGTTCTGGCCTTTTTTTTTTTAAAGTTGCTTCCTAACTAATTTAAGAATGGAAGCTGGTAGTAAGTGAGGAGCTTGAGAAAAAGGGAAATGCAGACTGTCCTAGAAACCAGCAGAGAAGAATGTGTTTAGGGACTGTCTGTCTGTCTATATGCCAGATGAAAGGGGGCAATTTAAAGACCACACCTTTTAAAAATTTTCAGTAGTGTCATGAGAGATCACTCTTGCTATTATATTCTCAGACTGTTGGCAAATGAATGGGAAGAGTGGTTAGGGTAGCATTTGCCTAATGGGAGCTGGTCAAAGGGAGAAGATTGAGCTGGAAAATTCAGTGATATTTTATAAACTGGAACTCTGACTTCCACTCAGGGCCGGCTCCAGGCACTAGTGCAGCAAGCGCGTGCCTCGGATGACAAGTTGCAGGGGGCGACCCGACAGTGGTTTTTAGGGTGGCAGTCAGGCAGTCTTCAGCGGCATGGATGCAGGGGGTCCGCAGGTGCTGCGGATTCGGTGGCATTTTGGTGGCAGGTAAAGCGAAGCCTCCGAAACCACCGAAGGCAGCCTGACTGCTGCGCTTGGGGTGGCAAAAACCCTAGAGCCTCCCCTGCTTCCACTCATGCAATCTGCCTTCTTGTGCACTGTGGGAATGAATAACGTGAGCACAACAATAAGAGCTTCTCTGACAAGAATCTCAACGTACCTTACCAACACTTATTAATTTTTACAATATTGCTGGCAGGTAGGTATAGATTACTAATATGGCTCTTAGTGAGAGAGCCAGGAAGACAACCAGCCTCCCAGCCACTTGTCAAATTGTCTGTATTCATTATGGTAGTCAGAATGGAATTTAGGTAACTGCCTATTCTTCTCCAGTGCTTCCATAAACAATCGGTGTAACACAGTGGCTATATTTATTTTAATCCCGTCTTATATCTGGGTCACAGAGGATGTAAGGTACCACTGCAACCAGCTGCCACAGTTCAGGGGAACTGTGATCCTAGCAGCCCCTCAGTGTCAAAGTGCTCACTGTAATTACAAATTTTTCAAGGCCTGACACTACCCTGTTGTCACGCTTTTTGGATAAAATTTAACGTGTAGGGTACCAAATGAAAACCAGTGACTTTCTGGTTATTAATATTATCGTGTGATGTATCTATGGTAAGTGTGTAAAGAGTTGCGTATTTGTGCTGGAAATATGTGTCTAAAATCTGAAATCTGAGGAGAGTGGATGAACAGGTTTGCACTAGACAAAGAAATGTGGATTTGTCAGTCTGCCTGAGTCAAGCTTTGTAAGCCAGAGGCAATGAAAAAACATTTGCATCTGAGACAAAGTAATCAAACCAAGGGAAAAAGCTAATTGACAAGAGGATAAAAAGGGGACATGGCTCCCGCACCCCAAGGAAAAAGCAGGATGAAAGAAGAACTTTGTCTGGGGGGTGTTGGTTCCTTTTCAAATCACATTTCAAAGGTTTCTTGAACTACAAGAAGAGGGGTAACAGACAGTGAGGCTATCCATCACTTGGCAGACAAAGAGGTCAGCACTTCTGGGATATGTGAATGGTGGATTGCTGCAGTCATGTGGGGCTAGGGGTATGAAAACTGGCTGTAACTGAGAAATTGCCAGAGGCCAGGATTGTAATCTGTTACATTTTAGACACCAATAAGCATGTTTTATTTATAGCCATTTTCTATTTCTTGCTTACTGTCATGTAAATCCCTGTTCTTCAATACATTTATTTTTTTATTTTACCATACAATCATGTCAGCGATATATCTTAAAGCAAAGTGTGATTACTCAACTCAGCTAAACTAACAGGCTGGGGTGTGCACTGTCTCTCTGTAACGGTGGATTTGGTAATTTCTGGGATTGCCCAGTGATAGGGGCTGGGTGCTGCAGAGGAACTCTTTTCCAGTGGGTTCAGAAATGCGGGTTCACAGACTGTTACCTCTAAGGCAAGGTTAAGACTGGCGGCATCTCAAGGAATTTGCTGGTGAGGTAGACAGGATAAAGTGGCAGGGAGCTAACACACAGTTTAAATTCCAACAAAGCTGTCTTTTGTGAGGCAGAAGGGCAACAAAGTGGCTTACAGTTCTGTATGCCTGAAGAAAGTGTCTCAGCAACTACACCAGTATTCCCCTTTTGTGGTCTACCAAGGACACCCACTCTAGGCTTTCAGCTCCTCAGCCTTTCCGGGGTGGAGACCCATGTCTCTCTTCTTCCTGACCAGGGTTTTTCCAAATTGCATTGAAGTTTCCTGCTTACAGTAGGTTCTCCAGCATGTCAGACTGCTCCAGGTAGCCTCCTTTTCTTTATCCTCAGAGGCTATAAAAAGCATTATTGCAACAGTTGAAAGTTACCACACAGCCCTTTCTAAGCAAGCACATTTATTCTTATGGGGAAAGCATCATAGGGAAAACATTAAAAACTATTAAAAAAAATCTTGCATGCATGCTAATTACAGAGGTCACCTCCAACACCAATGAGGGGCCTGGCAGGTGATCAGTCCTTCAAACCGCACACGGGGGGTTTTCTGTGGTTGCAAGTTCATGACAGCTGTTAGCTCAGAACAAGAGCACCCATTAATCTGTGAGTCATTCCTTTATACAGTTAGGCCTTTTGATTTTGGAACCCTGGGATCAGGTAATCATCAATCACCCTTTCCTTAGGGTATAGTTTTAAAGGGAATAGTTCTTGCATAGCCAGAGACAAGATGGGGGATTTGTATTCACCTCCCACTAGATAGTTCTCAGGAAACCCACTTCACTTGCATTGTCCAAAAAGTATATTTTTGTGGGCCAGATTGTTTAATAAGAACCTTTCATCATTCAAACCCACAATAATACAATGGATTGTAAAGACACTTAAACATAATTAAATATTATCTCCCAAAGGGATTGCCATAATTGCCATATCTGTCAGAACAGCCTGTGGAGTTACCCCTTTAGCTCAAGTGAAAGACCTGTACTTGTTGGCATGGAAAGTCCCAGGTATACCTTGGCAAAATTTTTCATCCAAAATTATTTTTCTGCAAAAAGTGCAGATTTGGCAACATCATTTCATGAATTCATGTGGGTTTCATTGAGCAGAAAATCCTCTTCCCAAAACAAACAGTCTGAAAAAGTCTAAATATTTTGTTTTGGCATTTTCAGGGTGAAACATTTTGATTTTTGGATTCAAAATGTCTTAGGAAATTCCCTTCCAACTTATTTTTAAAAATTAAAAAGTGTAAAAGAACATTCAAACTATAAACACATTTTATTTTAGTTAAACTCAATATTTTGTTGGATTTAAAATGGATTTCTTTTTGCTTTCCCCTTCACTGACAATTTTAAATAAATTCAGTTTCAATTCAATCCCAAACATTTTTTCTCCCATATTTTTCAGAATTGGCAATGAACAAAAAAAATTTTTTTTAAAAATCCCTTATTTACACAATTCAGGTTCATTCCTACTTTATGGCCAATAGTTGGGTGTCTTTACATCTTCTCACCTCTCAGAAAAACAGCTGAAAGATTACAAAGCAGATACAACAAAAAAGGCTTTTCCATCAAGCTGACATCAAAGGTTAATTTTAAGCCTTTTGAAGATTTTTCTACATCCCACATAATGAACTGCTTTTAATCTCTTCTTCTGAAGTGGGGCACGGTTGTACTTCCCACACACTTTAAAGCTTTCCCCAATGCAAGTCCTGTGCCTTTCTCTCTTGCATCAGGCAGATGATGTGTTCTTTTCCTAGGATGAAACACATGATCTTTTTCTCATTATAGTTACACCTGGCTGTACATCCTAATGGGAGAGTGACAGTACTTGGCCTTCTCAATCCTGTTCATGATGCACACTTCCCTTTGTCTGAGGCAGACATATATATGGGTCTCGCGATAGTCCTGCTACAGTCTTAGTCCTTTCCCTGGCTAAAGAAGTGAACAACAGTGTTATTAATATTGTAATAGGTTATTTGAAGAGCTGGTAATGAAAAAAAGTTTTTTCAGAAAAAGAATTAGAAAGAAGTTATAAATTTTCATTTTTTCCCAAAAAATTGTAGAAATGTTCTGGGTTTTTTTTTAGGACAAACTGAAAACTTAAAAAAATAAAATAATAAAAAAATAAAAGATTTCATTTTTCAGTTTTTCATTGAGAAAATAAAAAAACCTTCATTTCCAAGCAAAGACCTTTTCGCATTAAAAATAAAGTTTGATTGAAATGTTTTGATTTGCTGTAATTATTTGTATTGCATTAGCACTTAGAAACCCAAACAAAGATAAGGCATAGATCATTGTTCTAGTGTACAATACCAATGTTCTCAGAAGACCAGCACAGGACATTCTGTATAGTTTAATAAAACTCCAAACCACACACACAAAGTGTCTTGGTGACTAGCCATGGCCACTATAGCTTCCTTCTACCTTACTCTTGTACCCTTAGTTCCATGTGTTAAAAAGTCAGCTTCCCATAGCATTGTTCATCTACTGAAGGAGACATATTTTCAGCTGCCATTGAGACAAAATGTAAAAGCAAAATCTCCTGGCATGTCCTCTGGGATCTGTAGCCTCAATATTGAGAATAAAAACACTGTGTTTTTAAGCCTCTCTACTGTCTATTTATGTAATGGTGTGGTAACGGCTGCCAATTCTCATCATACATACACAGTTCTGCTCTGGGGTAAAGCAGGTGTGACTGACCCTGCTAATTTACACTGTTGCAAGCACCCTTTTGTCTACATTAGGGATCTGCACCTACTTAGTTACATGGATGAAAATTTTCCTAATCTAGACAAGTCCTTAGTGTGATCTGATTTCAGCTTTTAAAAAAATGTCACAGTTTATAAATAAAAGACCAAGGAGGCCTAGATTTCACTCTTTATATTCTTTCTATACTTACACATAACTATTGTATGGCCCCATTTGATGGCAAAACTCTCATTGATGCCAATGGGGCCAGGACTTCACCCCACACAGGGAGCAGAATTATTGACTAGAAGGAAAGGGATGGGTCTAGCAAAAGGAAAGAAAAAATATATAAAAAATTCCTAACATTAAGGTCTATTAGACTGTGAAATAGCCTCCCAAGGGAATGAGTTGAAGTGTCTTTGCATGAGTCATTTAAAATTGGCTTGGAAAAATTTACTGACAATAGACTGCAGGGTACTAGATGAACTAACAGGTCTTTTTCATCTCTAACTTTTATGGCTCTGTGATAATAAAAGACAGAAATCAATTCTTTCAAATGATTCAAGGGATCACTTTGCTTTAGGAAGCTAAAAATATGCCTATTCACATGGTCATGTGCCTTTAAGATGACATTCTAACAAACTGCATTCAGTTATCCCTAATTTGAAAAACTGAACTACCTTTTTCCACACTCAAATGATTTCACACATTTTTGACAGAACTCTCTTAGACAATTTGCATCTTAGCTGAAGGTGAGGTGGGGTGGGGGTGAGGGCTGCTTCTGTTGTAATGTAACAGGGAAGATTAAACATTAAGCATAAATTTGTATATTTTTAAAAAGAAATAATGTGATTACTGAGTAGGCAGTTTTGCATACATACTAATGATTTGTTCTAAAAAGCACATAATTGGATATTTCTGCTACCTTCTACTAATGCTGAATAAAAAGGAAATTTTTATAGCATTTATTTTTAAAAGTATATGCAGTAGCCACTTTAATTTATAAAGTACAGCATACACTAGTCATGTTGGTTTTACTGAAAAAAGTGGTCACTAGTTTAATTAAGAGAGTAAATGTGAAAAGTCAAAAATTTAGTTTGGGTTATGAAGAAATTGACCATACTGAACCCTTTGGAGATTAGGGGCTAAATCCTGCTTCCAATTACAAAACTCCCATGCAATGGGGTCAGGATTTCACTAAGGATGGGTAAATTGATAGATAGATTAGGGAGACTATCCTAAACATTAATTTGTATGACAAAGTGGAGCATCTATCTAATAGATTTTTCAAGTTAAACCATTTATTTGATTTATGCCACTTTAAAATATATACAGAAGTTCAAAATACTTTGGCTTAACTTCACTCCTTAGGAGCCATATTGGTTTATTTTTTTCTACAAAGAAATATTAGAACTAAAGCTCTAGTCTATAACTGAATTGCTAAACTGCTCATTCTAGTGGTGCAATAGTAGCTCTGCATTGTTCTGATCTCTGAATACAAGAAATAAACAAATAATAAATAAAAAATGATGAATTGAAAATTGACTAATGTACTTGGGTGTCCTGGACACTTTTGTTACTTGAAAGGAAACAGATGTGGACTTGAAAGAACATAGATATTCTTCATAATTTTTATGTTTTATACTTAATAACTATGCAGAAAGAGCAATTAGGCAAGCTCAGTATTGTAATATAACCACTTTATATTTTGTATATAATAGAAAAAAATTAATGATGGGCTGTAAAGAGAGAGATAAACATATAAATACCAATTAAAGGCTTATATGGCAACGTATTGCAGAATTAGGCCCCATTTTAGCCAAGCATGTAAGCAAATGTTTATCTCCATTCATATTTAGCCCATCACTTAAGCATATCCCTATGTCCCATTGATCTCAAAAAGACCTAAACATATGCTTAAAGTTAGACGTGTGCTAAAATGCTGTAATGGATAGAGATGGATGGCTGAATTGGAGTCTTAGAGCAGTAGAAGTTTCTCCACCTCTCTCCAGACTCCAAAACCAACTAACTCTTTTCTTTTCTGTGCTGAGCAGGATATGGTAATGGATAAACATCTAAGAAGTCTATGGCCTGCTCTACATTGGGGCAGCGGGGTCGATGTAAGTTACGCAACATCAGCTACATGAATAACGTAGCTGAAATCAACATACTTAGATCCACTTATCGCGGCGTCTCCACTGTGGTAAATTGACTGCTGCCGCTCCCCCGTAGACTCTGCCTCTGCCTCTCACATCAGTGGAGTTCAGGAGTCAATGAGAGAGCACTTGGGGTTTGATTAGGCTAGACTAGATTAGACCAGACACGATAAATCAACCCCCATTGGCTCGATTGCTGCCCGCTGATCCGGAGGGTAGTGTACACATACCCTTAGAGAGAGAAGTTGAGCGAGTAGTATCTTTTATTGGACCAACTTCTGAAGAACTGCTCTGTGTATCTCAAAAGCTTTCACCAACAGAAGTTGGTCCAATAAAAGATACTGCCTTATTCACTCTCTAATATCCTGGGGCCAACATGGTTACTACAACACTGGAAACAACAATTATAAGTCTTAGGGCTTGTCTTCACTACGCGTGGTAGTAATAGGTCTTTTGGCGATCGATTTATCGCGTCTCATCAGGACGTAAGGTGTAAGCTGGAGTCGACAGGGGAGCATGCTGCCGACCGCTGCCGCCGTGAGGACGGCAGGTTAGTCGGCTGTAGAGACGCCAACTTCAGCTACGTTATTAACGTAGCTGAAGTTGCGTATTTACAGCCGATCCCCAGCCCTAGTGAAGACCAGCCCTTAGTCTAGAGTCCCCCTTCAATAGTATGAGAGCAGAGACCTTTACTGGCAATGGTTTGAACTAGTGGTGGGCAACCTGCAGCCCTCAAGCCACACGCAGCCTGTCAGGGTAATCCTCTGGCGGGCTGCAAGATAGTTTGTTTACACTGACTATCTGCAGACACAGCCATCCGCAGCTCCCAGTGGCCGCAGTTCACCATTCCCAGACACTGGGAGCTGCAGTGGCCATGCCTGCGGACAGTCAATGTAAAAAAACTGTTTTACGGCCCGCCAGCGGATGACGCTGATGGGCCGCGTGCAGACTGCAGGCCACAGGTTGCCCACCATTGATTTGAACCATTACAATATGCTAAATTTATTCCAAGGAGCATGACTTAGGTACATTTTACTGTTATATTGACAATCTGTTACAGAAAATAGTCACATTTTAAAAGGAATTGAACCTATGGTAGCAAGGCTACAAATGGTTAAAATAGCAAACTAGGGCTTAAGCAAGTTCTTTAATAAATCTTTTAACTATCCCTTTAACTTTTAGGGTCACTCTCACATTCTGCACATTTGAAGTCAATTTCTTATGAGCTTCATACCACAGCTACTGAACATACCTGTCTATTATTTGAAGATGAACTTCACACGCCCTATACAGATATTGTGAACCAAGGCAACCTTAATATGGTTGGGCCTCTGGTGCTATCTTCTGTGTCTCAAGCTCAGTGTGGAAAGTCCATTACTATTTCTTCAAAAGTAATTTCAAAATGCAAACACATTTGCTAACAGATTATTGTCTCAGAAAGATTGTCAATTTCCTGCCCCCCTGCACATTTATTTTTCATAAAGAATGAAATATGGGGCAGAGATTTATTTGTTGACAATTATCAGCAGTAACTCAGACTCAACGCTGACCTAAATTCTTCTTGCTTAGAAGTGGTGAATTAGAAAATAATGAAGGTGATGTTATTTCTGAAATGCAAAACTTGAAATTGCTGGAATGTATTCAAGTTCCTTGAATGCCTGAGAGATCAGGGCCTCTGGGTTTACTGTTCTATTTCTAACAGCAAATTCTGATGTGGACAAATTTGCTTCTTTTCCATGTATCCTCATGCTGAACTGGATGCCCTAACAGTGTCTGTTCTCTCTTAGGTTTTTTTGCAAAAACCATTATTAAAAAAAACATTTTAACCATATTTATTAAAAAAACAAAAATTCACAGTTCTGTGTCCAGTTGTACCCTATTGAATTTGCACATGTGTGTTGAATTCAGGGCTGGCTTAAAGCACAAGCATTATGGATTCTCCATGGATTTGGTGGTATTTATGCTTGGGACTTAAATGGTTGGACTTTATGCTGGGCTTTGACTTAGAGGTGAATTTCACCATAAGTGAAACAAACCCAAAACCTGAAGTTCCTTTTGTTTCTTTCTCCAGGTTCTCCCTATTTACATATTTTTAAACCAGCCCCTCTTTCAGAGATTACTCAAAGTAGCTGGAAAAGATTGACTAATTCCAAAGCAGCCTAACTTTGATACTTAGAAAGATACTGAAACAAGTGATTAAATAAAGCAATTTATAATCACTTTCTAGTGTATAATAGGGTTATAAGGCATAGCCAGCATAGATTTGCCAAGAACGAGTCTTGCCAAACGAACTTCTTTCTTTGACAGGGTTACTGTCCTAGTGGATGAGAGGAAGCTGTGGAGGTGATACAATCTAGATTTTAGTAAGGCTTTAGACACAATCTGACATGACATTCTCATAAAAAAACTAGGGTAACAGTGTAGATGAAATTACTATGAGGTGGTTGCATAAGTGATTGAAAGACTGTCCTCAGAATGGTTTGCTTTAAAGTGGGGCGGGGTAGGGGAATGTCTATGGGGTTCCAGTAGGGCTCTGTGCTGGGTTCAATACGATTCAATATTTTCATTAATGGTTTGAAAAGTTTGAAAATAACACCAAGATGAAAGGAGTTGCAAGAATTCAGGAGAACAGGATTACAATTTAAAAGAATCTTGATGAATTGGAGACTTGGTCTGAATTCAACAAAATGAAATTCAACCAAAATAAGTATTTAGGAACCAAAAAAGCAAATGCACAATTACAAAAGGGTGAATAACTGATGAGGTGGTAGTATTGCTGAACAGGATCTGGGAGTTAATAGTGGATCAGAAATTGAATATGAGTCAACAATGTAATGCAGTTGCAAAAAAAGGCTAATACTATTCTGGGTTATATTAATAGGAGTGTTGCATATAAGACACAGAAGATAATTATCCCACTTCTACTCAGAACTAGTAAGGCCTCAGTTGGAACATTGTGACCAATTTTGGGCAACACACTTTAGGAAAGATGTGGACAAACTGGAGAGAGTCAAGAGGAGAGCAGCAAAAATGATAAAAGGTTTAGCAAACTTGACCTATGTGGAAAGGTTTAAAAATCTGGGCATGTTTAGTCTTGAGAAAAGAAGACCGAGGAGGGGCCTGATAATAGTCTTCAGCTATGTTAAAAGCTGTCATTAGAGTGAGTTGTGATCAGTTGTTCTCTGTGTCCATTAGAAGTAGGACAAGAAGTAATGGCTTAATCTACAGCAAGGGAGATTTAGGTCAGATATTAGGAAAACTTTTTAACTAGAAGGGTAGTTAAACTCTGGAATAGTCTTCCATGCGAGGTTGTAGAAACTCCATCATGGGAAGTTTATAAGAACACATTGAACAAACACCTAACTCAGGGGTAGCCTAGGTTTACTTGGTCCTGCTTCAGTGCAGTAGGCTCAACTCGATGGCTTCTCACGATCCCTTACAGCCCTACATTTCTATGAGTTTATGAAATACACAAGCTGTTCCAATCCTGGGCCCTGGTAATCATGAATTTCAGCTTCCTGAGTAGCCTTCCCATCAGTGACTGCAGCCTTCTTTGATAATGTTTTTATTTGGATGGCACAAATTGCTGCAGCCAAAGGTAATTAAAGCTCTGTATGTAGTTTTGACATCTTAATAGGAAATACCACCTTGCAGCTGAGAATTTTCAGGGAGAGATATAGAAAACAATGTGGAAGCCTTCCAGGACCCATGCTACCCTGAGCTACGTTAATACGCAGCCAGTTGTCTCATATACTGTGTCTGAATATCAACACTTCACAGATGTCTTTCTTTTGCTGTTTCTCTTCTTTCTCTAGCTGGCTAACTGCTGACTTCAGTCTGACATTAGGGATTGTTTTTCCCCACAGGGGTTTGTCTACCTGTCAAAGGCTTCCTTTCAGTCTCCAGGGGTGAATGGATCAGAAGACAATGACTGGAGAAAACAAATTGCTCAAGAGCATTTCCCACAGTGCTGAGTCTGATACAGAAATACAAATGAGGAGTGAGAATTAGCATAGAAAGCAAAGAACACCATCACAATGCGATACAGAAAGTTCTCACCATAGGAATGGAAGAAAAGCTTGACTTCCTTGGTATCTATAAAGATGCTGTTTTCTACAATATTATTACTGATTTAAACTGATGTGATTGGAATGTAGACTGGATATCAGTCAGGAAAAGAAAAACGCACAGGTAAAAGTCAGCATAGAAGTTATCTGCAGGAAAGTGGAATTATTTTTTAAAAATTGTTTTATTTTTTTGTAGAGAGGAAATTCAGCAATTTTGAAGAATTACAAATCAAATTAAAGGAGAACACTCAACTCTCTCTCAGGTTCTCTCTGCGTGTAACTCCACGCAGAGAGAACCTAAATTGTCTTTATTTAGATGAAGACATTTGTTGTAAGAACACGTTTAGTTCACATCTGATTCTGTTGTGTTGCTCTGAAAGCAAGGGAAGAGATGGAGAAGGAGGGGCCAGGACAGCCATAGGCTTCAGAGGTGAAATCTAATCTGATCACACAGAACCTAATGGTGGCTGGCCCCTGCTTTGGTGCACATGTGAGGGGTGGTAGAGGCCTCTTGCAAAAGGGTGGCAAGGAAAGGTACACGTGGCCCTGCCTTCATAACAGAGTGTACCTTTCTGAGGGCTTCACTTCTTCACACCCCTTGTCTAGTGTAAGAGATGGCATGTGGTTGCACTGTATAAGGAGAACTCTGGGGAATCTGGCTCCCAGGAATAGTATTCTGCTACTCCTAGCTGGCTGGCTGATGTATTGGAGGAAGGTGCCAGCTGTGCCAATTCCTTGCCCCTCTCTGTGTACCTCCAGTGGACATGCAGGGAGGCTGTGTGGATATGGTTTGTACGTGTCTTACTCCACATTACAGTCCTATGTGACTGTTTGGGCAAGGCAGTGATCTAGTCCAGTGGGATTACTTATGGAGTAAGATACTACTTAATGTAAAGGTAGCAAATCCAGCCCCTGGTGAACATTTATAATGTACGGTAATTCATACATAGTTGATAGTTACTCAGTGAAAATCTGAAAGGAATTTTTTAAAAAAAGAGCTGAAAATGTAGGTTAAGTATTCTGCAAGCATGCCCTACTATTCTATAAGAAAGTATTTTGTTACGCTAATAAATACACACATTTTAGCTTGAGATATATTGTAGTATAGTGAGATCAGGGGAAAATAATAGAACATGGAAGTATCATGTAGAGTAGGGGTTTCATATACTGTACGATATTCTGCTAATAGAAGATGTCATCTTACTAATACAATTTTGTATTATTCATACTTGCATATTGAATTTTCACTTTTCATATTGTAATTTGAATTTGATCTCATTATTATACTTTCCTAGATGGCCATACTTCACAGGGGAATTGTTAGGCTGAGTATTTGGTGTAGTTTTATTTTCCTGCTCATGCTGTTCCCCTCCAAGGTGTTGTTAAGCTGAGAATTTGGTGTTTTATATTTTTAATCATTTGTATAGCTCAGAGGACTCATTAGACCTTTGTATTTGAAAGTGTAGTAGGTACATGTATACAAATGATATATACATATAATGTGTGGGTATTGCTGTAAGTAAGGAACATGGATCATAAATTAAAACATGGGCACAAAGTTGGACACCTAAATACATTGTTATGAACTAATTAATATTGAAGTAAAAAATAGGTGCTGGAGCTGAGCGTCTATGAAAATCTGGCCACTTATTCAGGTCTTAAATATGGATGAAGGTATTTACTTTTAGGTTCTTGGTCAAAATGTGCATGAATGTATTTTAACCTCGGCATGCACATATACATATTTACATTGCAAATTTAATATTATACATAGTCTCTTCTATGATGCCATTGAGCATTGAAAAAGTGGTGGCAATTTAAAAAATGCAGGTTCTGTAGTTTAAAAATTCACATGAATCAAGATCTGCAGTTGAGACATATTACTATTATTCTTCTATTGTGGTAGTGCTTAGAAGCCTGAAGTAGCAGGGTACATTTTTTATTACACTGATAAAATACACATATTAAAACAACTTAATAATAATTGCCTTTTTTTCCTGTTACTAATTATCTATACAAGACTATCTTGTTTCCTGGAGTCTCCAATGCTTTCTTTTAAAATGGTTCCCTGTATCGCCTGCTTTCTGTCTTTAGTTCTTTTTGAAGTCTGTTATTATACGTATATGTGAACGTGTTTGTGCCTTATTTATATGGGCACCTCTCTTGTCTCATCCTTCTTGGATGTCTGTGCTGACTATTTATTTCTATTTCCCTTTTCATCACTGTAACACATTGCGCCAGACACAGGATGATTGCTAACAAAAGGTAGGGCGATACTGGAGTGAGACTGCAGTTCTGACAAGTCACGGAATTTATAAGGGGACATGCACACCCCCAGTACAAGAGCAGGACTCCAAATAACGACAAACCTGTGAGACCAGTCGTTTGAATTAGCAATGGTTATTATTACTCTTGAAGTGTTGACCCCCTACCAGGATTGAACTGGAAATCAAGAGCAACCTTTCAGAGAAGCAATCTAGTTTCATCAATCAGTTCCTCTTTGCAACTCTATCGTTCCTTATTTGTATGCTGTGGCAGACAGGCGGCCCAGATTTCAAATTCCCTGCACAGAGGAAGAAAGTGAGATGTGACCCAGTATTCCAGTTCTACTTCACATACATACTACACGCTCTGATCAGCGAAGATAATTTCCATAGCAAGTAGAGATTTATTGTTATATATTCACTGTGGGATTTTTTTTTAAACTGGTCTCTTTAAAATGAGTGATAAAATGGTACAGCACTGGTGGGCAATGCTCTTATGAAGACACAACTACCCCATTTATGTCTGTCACTAATAATTATCCTCACCGTATTACTGTTTTATATCTATTTAAGTATGGGACCTTTCATATGAGGGTCTGAAAACACTTTCCAATCAATAAGCCTCAAAATATTTTGGTGAGGGAGGGAAACATTATTCCTTTTTCACAGATGGGACATACTGAGGTGCTAGCTGATTTCACTATGGTCATAAATGGAGTGTAGCAGTCATGGATAGACCCCCAGAAGTCATTTGCTTCAATTACAAGAGCCACTACCCTTCCTGCTGCCAGTTTGAAGGAAGGGGTGAACAGTTAAGCCCCACCCAATGTACATTTTTTGAACTATAGACATCTCTTTCAATTGCATGTGCAGTTGCAGGAGTATCCCCTCGGAAGGGACATTTTGTACACTACATGGTGCACTGATAGTTGCTCAGTTTAGAAACAAAATTACATAGCAGGGAGCCAAAGTATAATCAATGACAGTTACATTATAAAGCAGATTTTTCCCCATCACTGAAAATATACTCCTTCTGCAAGTGTGACTTCAGTGGAAATCATGCATAATTATAGATTCATTCAGTGGACTTTGAATTTAGGCAGCTTGCAATTTTGTGGTGTCTCTGCTTGTTCTCAACTATAGAGACTTAATTCTGGTCATTTCTGTCAAGGAAGGAAATATGTGTTTCTTGTTCTCAGTAGATATATCAGGTACTGTTGGCAAGAGCTCTGCTTCAGCAGATTGTGGGCAGTTTGGCTTTTTATTAGCTTTTTCCTACAGTTCCGAATGGCTGCTTTTTATTTTATTTTTTCTATCTCCATACTGTAGAGTGGACAACAACATCAGGAAATACGCTACATTTGGAGAGTGTTCGAAATCAGAACAGAATGACTGTTGCTCTTTGCGTGGGAATGTTAGCTCTGCAGCACATCTGATATATGAGTGTTTGTCTCTCAGCATTGCCAGATGGGTATGAATCCTGGCTGTCAGGATTTGGAGTGCTAAATTTATCACAAGAGCACTGGGAGAATATTGGTTGTTAGTTGCTGGTCTTGCTGTTCACCAAGGTTGCTTCTGTTGATGCTCCCTGCTAAGGTCTCCAGAGAATCTGCTACTTTTAATTAATTATTATCACCTTTTATTTTGCCTGGTGTATGAAGCTTTGAGAACATGACTGTTTCACTTGCTTCAAGCTATCTGAAATGATGTCTAGGAAAAAACTAACCTGTTGAACTTAAACTCCACTTAGTGATTTAATCACCATTTATGCTAATTAAATCAGTCTCCAGCTTTTCCAAGCGCTCTGAAGGATATATTTTTACAAGACTCCAGCCTGTTAAGAACAATCACATACATGTTGTTATTTCTGGGGAACTAGAGAGTAGGGGAGATTTAGCTGAAGCAGAGACTATAAACCTCTCGAAGAGTCAAGGGAATGTTCTCCCATGAGTTGCTTATGCGTATACTGTATGCCAGGATATACAGTACTATCAATCACCTTGTTGCCTCTTGTTCTTTGATTGCAGCCATAAACCCCAAAAGGACTCATTAGGCTTGTTTCACTTTCATTTCATAGTCCCTGCACTTGGAGGACTTTTAAAAATAAAGGTTTTTGCCTAGGTGAAAGTTTTGTGAAAACATTTTGAAGAGCAAACCAATCATCTAATGTACCAGACAGTCTTCAGAGTCTTTCAGCAAGAACAGGGTCTGAAAGAAAACTGTGATTTACTCCAGCACATCCAAATGAAAGGAAAAATACAACAGCTAACAGATAAACAAGTGGAGTGGTTTAATCAGTGGAATGTCATAGTTAACCCAATTGCATCATACAAACTTATGATCTTGAAACTTGAAGGAAGAAAAATGAAACTCAGATCAGAACAGGTGATGGCTTATGCTAAAATAATATTTAAGAAAACAGAAAAATTTACATATATAGCAAATATGCATCTATGTGCATTTATAGATATTGTAGGTGCATGTGTGTGTGTCTCTCCCTCTCTCTCTCTATATATATTTGTGTATGTGTGGATACACACACAAAGGTGGTGGGGGTAGTATAAAGCTTTATAGGCATGACTTTGACTGCATGACACCTTTCATCTCCTTTGGTATATAATACTGCTTTTTTTAGTCTTGTATTTCTGATTAAAGGTAGGATAAACTATACCAGATCCTCAGATCAATTGCTTTCAATGGAGCACTGCCAATTTACACTAGCTGAGGATTTGGCCCTTTGATTAGCAATGCATCAAACTACTTGGGAAAATGGTGTCACAGAGTTCTGTATAACAAGTTGCCTTTCTGTGATCTATAACAGGGGTAGGCAACATATGGCACGCGTCCCAAAGGTGGCAAGTGATCTGATTTTCAGTGGCACTCACACTGCTCAGGTTTTGGCCACCAGTCTGGAGGGGCTCTGCATTTTAATTTAATTTTAAATGAAACTTCTTAAACATTTTGAAAGCCTTATTTACTTTAGTTTACTTATATATTATAGACTTATAGAAAGATATCTTTTAAAAATATTGAAATGTATTACTGGCACGCGAAAACTTAAAGTGAATAAATAAAGACTCGGCACACCACTTCTGAAAGGTTGCCGATCCCTTATCTATAAAAAAAAGCAACCAAAGCTTCATCCAATGTTATGTTTAGTAAATATATGTGATCTAGACAGCACATTGTTGATTTCCTCTGGAAGAAAGCAGTCTGATTTAGAGTTCAAACAAATAACTTGTTAACACTTACAGCCACTACTGTAGACTTATTCACTCCTTACATCATAGCAGACCAAATGCAGCAGGAACTGGATTAAAGAACACTAAGAAGGAATTGGTGCTAGAAAGTTATAATGGTTAAGTTCTTAACAGTCAGTTCTGCAAGTTGCTCCACGTGGGTGGACCCTAGGCCCATGCAATATCCCATTGACTTTAGTTAGGCTCTATGTGGATACATGGATCTGCCTGCCTGGAGCTTCTTACAAGATGAGGGCCCTGTGTTGGAAAGAACGAGAACTTGGATGCTCTCTCAGGAAGGATATTAAGATCTCGGAGGTAGTTGGAAAGATACATTTAAAACCCCCCACAACTATCATGAATCTGGCTCTGTGAGAGATAACATCAGGGCTGAAGCCATAAGTTCAGCTTCCGTTTATCATGGCTCCTCCTCTGAATTTTATAGCTACAAAGAAAAGTGGAATTCTATCCAGCAACCTTCTGTTTGGGTTGGTCCAGGTGCAGCCTGCGTTGTAGATACAGATCTTCACAAGGTTGATTTAGTCAATTCTCCACTCCCACAATCATACTGAGCTGCCCCACCAAACCCCAAGGATTCAGCTATGCCATTTCAGATTCTACACCCTTTGCGTTTATAAACATATATGTCTTCCAAAAGCCTGCAGAAAGAAGTAAGTCTTGAAGTATACTGAACATGATTGCTACTGAATTTCTGAAGGCTTCATATATAACTATGAGTACATTTACCTGTACTACACACTAAGTGTGAAATCCATTGACTTCAATAGGGCCAGGATTCACCCGAAGCACTTTTCTCCAGTTGAACACATGGTGAATTGCTTACTGCTGCTGGCTGATGTTAGAGCTGGTTGGAAATTCTCTGTCATAATGGTTTTCTGTCAGAATGCAGATTTATCAAAATTGAAATGTTTCAAGGAGATGGTTAGAGGTCGATGAAGTTCTCATGGAACCCAGTTCTTATGGAACCTTGCTTGCCAGGTAGGTTTTGAAACCTGTCTGGTTTCTTGCTTGGTCTCCTGCCAGCTTGCTTCAGATACAAAAATTATACATGCACACAAAGAGGATAATCACATTCGGCAAATCACAGCATATTCCAATGACACCTCACATGACTCATCTTGCACAAATTGCATCATAATTATGTCATAATCATATCATAATCACACTCATGATCAATATGGGATGTAATGTCAGACTCTGTCTTCATAATAGGCTGAACCAAAACACTTAAATTTGGGGTGGGGCTGGGGGTTCAAAATCCAGCTGTGTATCTGAATTTTATACCTCAGGCTTAATTTTGCTCAAAAAAGCACCTTCCTTGGTCTGCCAGAGTACAGATTTGTTAACCTTTCAGGTATACTGCAAGACTTACTTCTTTCTGTAGGCTTTTGGAAGACATATATGTTTATAAATTCAGAGGGTGTAGAATTTGAACTGGCATAGTTGGATTCTTGGGGTTTGGGGGACAGCTCAGAATGATTGTGGGAGTGGAGAACTGACTAAATCAATCACTGTGCAGTGTAGTTGTAGTCATAGTGGTCCCAGGATATTAGAGATACAAAATGAGTGAGAGAATCTATCAGTGAGAGAGCCAACAGAAGTGCTGTGTGGCATGACAGATTGTCTCTCTCACCAACAGAGGTTGGTCCAATATAAGATATTACCTCACTGATATCCTGGGACTGACATGGCTATCACGACACTCCATATTGTAATGAAGATTATCATTTTTTTGTGTTGTAAAGATGCAGGGAACCTATAGATTGGGATAGGTGAAGGCCTGAACAAAATAAATAAATTAATTAAATGAATAATGTTGTCTCATATCCCAGCATAATGTAGGATATTGGTGGTTTCAGACATAGGAACTGTTCAAATGGGAGAGAAAGACAATACTGTTTATTGTGGTTTAAATATTGTTGCATTTTTTGGAACCCTGTTCCAAATTTAACAGGTGGTTCTACTGCATTTCACTCTAAACTGTTTGCAGGCTGCTGTATAAAACATGAGCAAATATGGCTTGAATTTTGAACATGGCACATTAAAGTTATGGGAAGAGAAATCTCTGATGTTAGTAATGGCCTAATATAGCAAGGTCATAAATAAATTGCTTGCTGTTCTCATGTATTTTTAGTAAACAGATTTGGGAATAGCACAACTAATCCCTAATGCCCAATTAAAGTCTCTTAACTAATTTAACAAATGCATTGTAAATGGGTAGCTGGAGATACTTTAAATAAACATACATTTCACAGAGGAACTTTAATAGCCAAACAATGGAAAATCAGTTGAGATGCTTCTGCCTTCTCAATTGTCCTTAATAAATTAGTCATAAGAAAAACAAACACAATTAAGAACAAACATCATGTGTTTTTTGTCCCGAGAACAGCATTTTATAGTATTTGCCTTTTAAGAATGTCTTAAATGAGAAGTACTTTAGACCTGAAGATCTCTGTATATATCTCAAATGATTGTCTCTTTCACTAGCAGAAGCTGGTCCAATATAAGATATTACCTCACTCATCTTGCCTCTCTAAGGACATTAGAAGGTGTTTAAAGCTTCACTGAAATTCTTTTTTCCATCCCAGGGTTGCAATTATTTTGATGGGCTCTACCTTATTTTTTCCTTTGGCATGCTTTCCAAACTGACCCTGGAGAATGAAGCTACTAGGCACTCAAAAGCTGAGGGTGACAACTTAGTGGTGAATTAAATTCAGAATGTGGTTTAAGAAAGAGGCACAAATCTCCCCTTCTCCCGCTTAGTAAACCTCACCAGCAATCCAGCCAATGAAGTGTAACATCTGGCTTTCTGGTGGAGATAGCCCTGGCATTTTGCCTGCCCATATTTTGTCCTTGTGGATTCCCAGTAAAGTGCAAACTGTACTTCAGTTAAAGAAGGCTGAAAGGCACATACGGCAGATGAGCAGCATGTGTGCTGGGACACAGTTTGATGGGTCTACATCAGGAAGCAGCAGCAAATGTAAAGGAGACAACTGTGGAAAATCTACTCTGGAGCAAATATTTAATAAATCAGGAATTAAAAAAAACACAACTGTCAGATGCGTCTTGTTTGCCGGAAGTGTTTGCGATTCAGTAAGACCAGCATTTGGCAGAATTCTGTCAGGCAGACACCCGGCTTTCTCCTCTCCTTTCTTAACATGTCTGACAAGCGCTTTGAGAGCAGTTAGTTGAACTCAGACTTCCTGCCACCCATATGATAAATTCCCATTAAAAGTTTGGCTGCAAGAGCTTTGGCTGAGGTCTGGGATTGTTTAGTTTAAGAGATACCCAAAGCGCACCTGTCATTTTTATTATTACAGAGAATCCTGTTTGTTTCTACTTAGCTCTAGCTGGCTTGGTTTCCATTGAACATTCCTGATAAGGCCAGTACAAAAATGGCAGGTTGGCAACTTGAAACTTCTTTACTAACAACTTTGAGCATCCTTCTAGAAGCCCTGTGACTGAATGGGACACACAAGGCTGTATGCATGTCTACACTGTCAAAAAAGATGTGTTCTTAACTTCGGTGAGGTAACTCAGATTAGACATGAACTCCTCTGTAGGCTTTAACTCGAGCTGTGAATCCAAGATAAAAGCCAAGTTGTCCTGGCTTCATTGCTAGAGTTAGCTAAACCTGAGTTATGAACACACTTTTTTGGCAATGGAAACATGCCCTAAAATATATATGGGGACTTGCACTGGGGACAAACTTCTGAATTTTTTTGCCACGTTTACAGAACACTTTGCCACCAATCATCTTCCTATTGCCAATAAAATAAAATAAATTACTCCTATACCTCCTTTCCAAATAAAAACATTTAGATCAGTGGTGGCCAGCCTGTGCCGCTTCCTGCAGCTCCCATTGGCTGGGAATGATGAACCGTGGCCACTGGGAGCTGTAGATGGCCGTGCCTGCAGACGGTAATGTAAACAAACTGTCTTGTGGCCTGCCAGTGAATTACCCTGATGTGCCGCGTGCAGCCTGCAAGCCGCAGGTTGCCCACCAATGATTTAGATGATTCTTATCCACCATATTGACACTTCAGTGTTTTTTTTTATTGTGAATGGATAATTCACTCTCAGTGTTTATAGTGTTTATACTGTATATACAGAGATTGAATTATCCATTCACAATCTCATGACCGTGAAAACCAGGGATGTTCCCGCTCTCATTTCCTGTCTCTGTGTTCCTACCAGTTTTATATCAAATAGCGTTTGGTTTTTTTTCCTAGTTGTTGTCAACTACAACAGATTGGTCACCTTGCAGCAGGGCTCGCCTTACCATGAGACGAACTGAGGTGGCCACCTCAGGTGCCAGAATGTGTGTGGGGGGGACACCACTAGGACACAGAGTGTAGAAAATTGTGTCTGCTGCTGGTGCATATGTATTCTCTGCTCTAGATGCACAGAGATGGCAGAGTGCTGTGCTGGAGGAAGGAGAGCACAAGAAACCTTTCAAAGTTTTGGGGGCGTCATTTGAGCTCCCCACCTCAAGTGCCAAAATGTTGTGGGCCAGCCCTGCCTTGCAGGAACCACTAGCCAGCTTCCCTGGTAAGCCTGATGTTCAACACTCTTAGTTGTGACATATAGTAATATTGCTATCCTGTCCTCCCTGGGGACAGTCAATGAAACTGAAGAGTTGTAAATGCAAAATAGACAAAAGGAAATATTTTTCAACACAACACACAACCCATGAAATTTATTCCCACAAGATATAATTGAGGCCAACACCTTAACAGGATTCTCAGAGGATTAGACATCTGTCTGCATAGCCAGAATATCCAGAGTATAATAGTAAATATTCAAATACATAAAAGAAGAGCTTTGGAGAGCTATAAATCTCCATGCATAAACTGAACTTTTAGGAAAGGGAGGAAACGTTATCTGGAGGCAGGATATCCCTAAACTAGATGTGATAAATTGACCCCTGAGTGCTCTCCCATTGACTCCTGTACTCCACCGCTGTGAGAGGTGCAGACAGAGTTGACGGGGGAGTGGCTGCAGTCAACTCACTGTAGTGAAGAGGCCTCATTGAGTAAATTTAAGTACATTATTCACGTAGCTGAAGTTGCGTAACTTAGCTTGACCCCCACCCTCAGTGTAGACCAAGGCTTAGCAACTCTTCTTAATAAGACTATTGCACAGGAAACATTGAAATAGATCAGAATCAGTTCTTTTCCCAGACTCTGATTAGTGCTATATATGTCTGATTACCTGCGAATAAATAGCAAAAGTTGAAGTTTTATAGTGGTAGAATCATTTCAGCATTCAATAAAAACTGAAAAAGAGAGAAAAAAGAATGAATATCCTCCACATAATTGCAAAAGAAGGTTTTCGTCAGTAAGTAAATTATTTGTAAATGTTCATGCCTCAACTCCACATCACACAAGTGTAAGTTCAATAAAATCACACCAAAGCAATCAACTAAGACAGAGGTGAGAAGCATGCAACTTTGCAAGAATCATTGGATAAAGAGCTAATAGATATAAAGGGCTAGGATTTGGAATCCTTTGGTGAGCATTTATTCAAATTAATAGTCCTTTTGAAGTCAATGGGTCTATTCACATATGTAAAGACTCATCAATGTGAATAAGGGTTGCATAGTCTAGTCCAAAACAGTTCTACACTGCACTCAAAAAATCCCGCACCTCTTATCAGAGAGGATTGAAATTGACTGAACATGAACATTCTGGAGAAAAATTATCTCAAACAAATTTGGTGACAATAAGATTAGAGAATTTAGGTCACCCACGTTGCAGAACTACTGATCTGGTTATATCATTCTCACTATGGTCCAAATAAAAGTCTTATGCCATTGTTTGACATTAAATAGGTGAGCAGTCCCATTGAATTCTGTTAGACTACTCACATGCATTAAGCTAAACTCATGTATTAATCTGAAGGATTGAGACCTCATAACTGATTAAATGATGCTTGAATATCCAAGAACCCAAAATATTCTCTGATGAGAATAATATAAATTTACTATGAGATGTAGCTGCTGAAATAAGAGACCTTCGTACCACAATTTTCATTTACTTATATAGCTTGTATCCATCTATTGGGTTTAAAGAGAATTTCTTAATGGATACATCTAAACTGAGTTTGTTGATCAGTTGTGAGAGACAAGCTTCTCTTAGGAGCAGCAGAAGTAACAAAATTTAATTTACTTTCAATACAACTTTGGACAAATATATGAAGAACAGAGAAAGGGACCAATGGGCAAGCTGGAACACATACGTAGACAATAGGTCGCTGCTCTTAATCTAAAGTCATTTTCGGATTGTTGTTCAAACTTTCCGAAGACATTTTATGGGAAAATTCTAAATCATTGACAATAGCACTGAATGAAAATATCAACTTTGTCACACTTGTAGTGTGAGTTGTAGAACACTAAGTGTACATTTCTTTGTAAAGCATTTTGTGAAATTTCATATGATGGATGCTAAATATAAATAGATTCTGCTGGTATTCTTTGTATATTATGCAACTATTTCTGTTGCAGATCTCTCTTGCAAATCCCTGTGTCAGTCTCTGAGGATCTGGCCCAATTCCAAATTGGCCAGATTCTGGTCAATCTGGATTGGGCTGCCCAATTCCCAGCTTCCCTTGGAATATGACATTGTTTTGCTGTGCACTGCTGTTCTGTGTTCCCAATGCCCTTCTTCTAATTCTGTGAGTGATGATACATAGATTCCCTGTATACACAGAGCAGCTTCTCTGTTGGATAAATTTGGCAATCTGAGAAGGTAGCCACTTACCTATAAATACAGAAATATTTTTTTAAATTATAATATTTGATGTGCAGCTATGTACAGTATGAGGAAGATATGCAGGTGGAGCTGTGTCCCTCCCACACTCCAAAATGGCTTTTGGATTAAATAGAAATTTTAATATTTTTTCTTTTTTTCAAGGAAAACAAAAAAAATGAGAAGAAATTTTTAAATTATAATGAAAATGAAAAGTTTTAATGATCATTAATTTTTATATGTGGAATAATTAGATCATTTACTGATCATCTTCACTTTAATGATCTGAAAGACCTGCGTCATTATAAGCCTGTCTGCCTGAAACTGATGCCAGTTAAGATAATGGAGTGGTAGATATGGGACTTGATTAATAAAGACATAAAGGAGGTTAATGTAGTTCAAATCAACCCAGGTTTATGGATAAAAAGTCCTGTAAAACTAACTTGACATTTTTTTTTGGTGAGATTGCAAGTTTGGTTAATAAAGGTAATAGTGTGGATGCAATATATTTAGACTTCTATACGGCATTTAACTTAGTACTCCATGACATTTTAATTAAAAAACTAAAATAATATAGAATTAACATTGCACACATTTAATGGATTAAAAACTGGCTAACTGATAGGTCTCAAAATGAAACTGTAAACAAGGAGTTGTCATCAAGTGGATGTGTATCCACTGGGGTCCCTGAGAGATCATTTTTTGGCCCTATGCTATTTAACATTTTGCTCAATGACCTGGAAGAAAACATAAAATCATCACTGATAAAACTTGCAGATGACACACAAATTGGGGAAGTGGTAAATAAAGAAGAGGGTAGGTCACTGATTTAGAGTGATCTAGATTGCTTGGTAAACTGGGTTCAAGGAAACAGTAGGCATTTTAATATTGCTAAATGTAAGAAACAAAGAATGTAGGCCATACTTAAATGATGGGGGACTCTTTCTGGGATGCAGTGACTCTGAAAAAGATTTGAAGGTTGTGGTGGAATTAGCTGAACACAAACTCCGGGTGTGACCATGTGGTCAAAAGAGTTAATTAGATCTGGGGATACATAAAAAGGGAAATCTTGAGTAGGAGGAGAAAGGTTATTTTACTTCTATATTTGGCAGTGGTGTGACTGCAGGTGGAATACTGTGTCTGCATTCTGATATCAACAATTCAAGAACAATGTTGATAAATTGGAAGGTGTTCAGAGAAGAGCCACAAAAATGATTGAAACAATTAAGTGATGAAAGAACAGAAGTTTAATGAACAGCAATGCAATTTATACTCCTAAATTACTTAGGACCAGCTGTTCAAAGATATTTAGGCCACCTAACGTTGCGGATAAGTATCATGTGGGATTTTTCAAGAGTGCCTAAGTATATAAGTTCCATTAAAATTGATTTGAGTTAGGCACCTCACTTGATTGGGTGCTTCTGAAAACCTCGTTGGATGCCTATCAGCAACTCTAGGCACCTAACTTTGTTTGAACAATTGGCCCTTTGGCACTTTTGAAAATTCCACCCTTCAGCGCTAGGATGTCTGGGATACTTTGGAGTAAGGCACTTTAGACAGCATGAGGTATATTATCTTTTCTTTTCAGCAGCTATAGGGTCTGTCTGTATAGGTAAGACCTAAACAAAAATCCTCCTCCAAATGTTATAGAAGCTAAAGCTGGATACATGTCCCTGTAGTTGACAGCAAATCAATTGAAATTTTCAGTTCTTGTTTAAAAATAAAACTTAAAAATTGCAAAGGACAATCTTACGTCACAAGCTTGTGTTTATGCATTTGCTTTTGGGGTATAGCACAGTGATGAACTGAGGATGTAATGATAAAACAGCTGAGTACAGGTTAGAAAAGAACATGGCAAACCCACTGTATGACATAAAGAAAAGAAATAATGAGATCACTTTCAAATATTTCCCCTGAATTGTTTACAAAATTTGACCTTTCTCTAACAGAATCTGGGAAGGTACATCTGGCACATTTCTGAGTTGTCTGGTCTTCTAGTACTTCCAAAACCTCAACCTCTAGACCAGTTGTTAATTTGTTTTATATTCTCATTAATGTCTAATTAGGACAGCCACTAAAAATCAATATTGTTAATGGGAAAATCTAACAATGTAATCAAATTCTTTCCATTAGATTAACATTTTTGACTTTTAATGGACATCTTAATAAGGCATACTTATTAAGTGGAGTTTTACACAAATTAAAACCAGGCAAGAAACAAGACCAGCCCCTTTCACAATGTAACCTTTTCCCCTTCCATTTTTCACACTCTTGTTTTTAGGTTTATACAGATCAAAGGGTAGCTGTTTTCTTACTCTTTGTAAGTAACCTCAGTGTTTGTCCACAGCTAGAAGAAGGAATGTCTCATAGGAGGAGCTGAAGCCTCATCTCTCTTATTTTCTCTTTCCAGCTTATTTTTCCACAAGGCTTTTTTAAAAAACGAATGTGAATTTAGAGCTTATGAAATGTGATGGAGTGACAGCCTTGGAAAATGAATTCATGTATTTATCCGTATAACAACTACCTGTAGGCAAAGGCAGTGCTAGCTTCTCCCCGGCGCTCCCAATATGATCTACAGGAACCAGCGCTAGTGATAAAAGGACATTTCAGTCTCTAGGCTCAGACTGTCCTTACCTCTGCTAAGACTGCCAGAATGGGTACCAGTTGGTTCCAGTTATGTGATGTGGGATCTGCCCACAGATGGAAGATACGTCAGCATTTTCTGAAAATCAGGCCCCTTTAAGGTGTATCAAGTTGGGTACCCAAAATCTGAACCACCCCAAATAACTAGTCACTGGTGAAAATCTTGTCCCTAGTTTTTAAACATTCCTGACTGGTGATAGGTTTGAACCAGAAAGTTACTGGCAAAAGGATTCATAACCTGATGTCTTTGTGTCCCCAAATTGTCCCTTCTGAAACCCTTTTGTTATGAAATAGTCTGATGTTAAGATCTCAGCACAAGAACATTACAGAATCATCATTACATGTTCCATATAGTGGGCAATATTTTTTTTTAAAAAAATTGTATATGTAATTGGTAAGAGAGAGACTTGGATAATAAATGCACAAATCATGATGCAGGCAGGGATAAAATGCAGGTAGGCAAGTATAATTGTAATGTATGCAAAATTCTGGGTGGATCTCTGATTTTTCTTTATTTGTAAATTTCACTTTAACATTTCATTGGTAATTAGTGATGATGTATTCATGCAAATAGATGCAGGATAAACTCTATGTTTCTTTTTTAAAGCTACTCAGATACTTTTTTGTGATTTATGATTAGGAGATGGACATAAGATATGGTGAATGCAGAGGAATAAATCACCCTTCTATAAGTCCACAGAGAACAATTTCTCAGACCTATTGGGTCTGATTTTGACATCACTTACATGAGTTTTACCCTGATTTAACACCACTGACTTCAATAATGGAATTACTTCTAGTTTACCCAGGTCTGAGAGAGAACCCAACATGTAGGTGGTGGATTTATTTGTGGAATTTGCAAAGAATTTAGAAAGTTTAGCACATGGCTGATTTTCCTTTTGGTTGAGACCTGCAAGGCGTGTATGAGAGACTGGAGAATAGCAAAGGAAAGATGGAAAAGGGGAGCAAAGAAAATAAAAGGGGGGGACAAGAAAAAAAATGTGCACACAGATGCTTAGTCACTTAAAAATTAAGCACTTCTTTATTGTTCTTTAATTTTATAATTCAATATTAGGTTGACACATTCCTTTAGATTGAAGTAAGGATGCAGAACTGTTATACAATCAAACAACAACTAGCCCCACCAATCTGATTTAAAAATATTCACCTAATATATTCAGTGGATGAATTTTAATCACATAAAATAATCTAATTCATAGTCCAGATACTTAGCCCTGGTGTGTCTTCTTTGTGCTACTCTAGCTGTGTTAACTAACCATAAAGATCTCCCAATGGGCAGCTCTTGGCTGGCATGGAGCTGGCATAGTTGGGTCTACAGCCCTGTCTACTAACCCATCCCCATATGTGAGGTGTCCTTGGGAAGGTGGGCCTGTGGGGAAGGAGCATAGCCCAAGCATACAGGACCCTTGGGGGTTGTTATCAGTTAGAACTAGTTAGAGCGCAGCGAGGCTGCCCCAACTTAAATGTGAACTTGGCTGCTCCAAGGATCAAGGGAGCACAAAAAGTGACCGACAACCATCTTTGCCCTGTCCCTCATTTTGCCAGGTTATGTGCCAGGTGTAACTTGGCCAAAACCAAAGATTGGAGCTTATGTGTCTACATACACAGCAAACTGCAAATATCCCATAACTCCACATGGAAACACAGCAACTTAACATCAAGCACACAAATATACTAAAAGCATGTACAGTTTGTTAAAAGAGTTATGTTCTTTCAAAATGAATATCAATTAATAGATTAAGATCTGATACTTATTTCTCATCATTTTGGGTATTTAAGATGTGATACTTATTTCCCATCATTTTGGGTATTTCCCATCATTTTGGGTATTTAGTTCATTTTGAGTATTTAGTTCTTAAATACCCATCATTCTGGGTATTTAAGATCTGATACTTATTTCCCATCATTTTGGGTATTTAGTTCAGAGTGCGTTTTTGTTTGTTAAACACTAAATGCTCCAGAACATGACATCTTAGGCAGTTGTACTAGTCTAGCAGACTATTAAATTAGTTGCTACAGAGTCTATGGAACTGTATTTCACTAAAGCTGTGAAACCACCAGGGGTGAGTCTTACCACTGGAAAAACTGGGAAATTGAGAAGACTGTCAGTTCATGCTTGAGGAATGGTCAGATTATAAGGAAAGTTGCTACATTTGGAAATGGGAAATCTATACCACTCTATGTCCTTCCATGAAGATGTTAGCAGAGAAAGACCTTTTGTCCCTTGAGCTCATGTGAGAGACAGACATAATTATTCTTTCAAGCCCTTTCTTTCTTGTATGGTTGAGCAGCTTGGTTTGGAAGTATGTGAAAGAAATTAATTTTAACAGATGGGAAGTTCTACAAAATTGGGACATTTATCTTTGCACTTCATAAGATATTTCCTTGGCTGTTCTTGACAGGCTCTTGTAGGTAGCTACTCTCACTCAAATTCACAGCCAGTGATGAATACCTATTTCAGGCCTGCACAACTCGGAAAGCAGCAAGGGCCATATTACTGCAAAAAACCCAGCTGCGGGCCTAAAAGCCCCGCCCTCGCCCCACCCCCATCTGCTTCCCACCACCCCACCGCTCGGCTTGCCCCGCCCCTACCCGCCCCCTGCGGGCCACATAGTGAGCCCGTGCGGGCCGCTTGTGGCCCCTGGGACGCATGTTGTGCAGGCCTGACCTATTTCTTCCTCTCTGGCACAGTTCTAAATTTGAAATATGTGTATTGCTTGGGTGAAATGGGCTCCACTTGTGTTTTAGAAAGGCCCATTTTAAAAAATTCATATTAGGAGGTTCATGCAAGTCGTGATAAGAATGGATTGCTGGTTGGTACGGAGGGAGGAGAAAACTGGAAAACAGAAGAGAAACTTTCCTACTAAGTCAGTTCAGCTGGTCTCAGCGTTATTGCTGGGGCTGCTGATACTATTAAATGCATGCAACATACTGTCATATACATGCTTTACAGAGATTGCCTAAGTCATCAGTTCTGTGTGCTTGGATTTATTTTGTAGCAATATCAGAATATATCTCCCTTTAGCAAACAATCAAGGAAAGTTAGCATCCTTTTTGAATTATTGATGTAAAATGGTGGAAAGATTGGGTGGGTGCTAACAAATAAAGACTAAACAGCCCCAACGATTTTGCAGGTTTGGAGCCAGATCTTAGTCCAATTTACACCCCATATCAGCTCACTGGCTTTGGGGACAAGTTTTGTACTAATTTCCGCTTCATTAATTGCTACTCACTGGAAGAGTTGCATGTGGTTCAATAAGTATGGATTTTGGCCCTTTATTTAAATAAGTAATCAGAGTTTGTATAGTTTACTGAGCCTTGTGATATGGTTATCCGAAGCTTACTGGATGGTTTTTTGAATGTTTTTTATCTCTAAACTCAGGACAAATCTCTCATGAGAAAAAGCCTTTCTCATGAGACCTGTAGCATCAGTCCTTCCCATTCCTGTTTAGGCTGAAAATACCAGAAGACCAGCCTTTTTTCACAGTATTTTGTTACTTTTCACTTCTTGGTTTGAATGGAACAAGGAAATGCAGCAGAGTGCAAGAATGGAAAATAATGAAAAAACATTTCCCAGCCTCAGACATTGTTCATTTCAAGCTCTGGGGAAAAGTTCGTGTTGTCTCTTATTTTTTTCCTAACTTGATTTGCCAATCCCATTTCTGAAAAGGGGGCATTTCATGTCTAAAGCTATTTACCTTTATGCTCACTTTCCCTCCCTTTATTGCATGGTCCTAAAGAGTTTAGAGGAAAATGATAACTTTTTGATAGGTTTTTTAAAATCACCTTACAATATGTAATAGAGAATTCTAGCCCCGCAATAGAACTCTGTTGGATGATTCAAAACACTGGTAGAAAGGAAATATCTTTCTATCTACGCTATAAATTTTAAGGTACTTTCAATAGAACCATGTCAAATTTCCATATAATTCTATTGGTTTAATCCCTGTTTCATTCAGTGGGATTGTCCAAAAGGAATTTCTCTCTCTTCTCACCTTTCCCTTTCCTTTATTTACTTTCACTCCCTATAACTTATTGTATCTCATCTTTAATATTCATGTATATTTTACACTGGTCTCCTAAATTAACCTCTCTGGTCACAATACCTCCTCCTCCATCTCCTCTTTGGTAGCTTGTCCTGATGTGTGATTTAACTAATCTTCTTTGGCAGATCATTGCTACAGAATGTCCCGGTCATGGCATATGAGTCCCCTACTGCTGTCCTTAACAATTCTTTTAAGAAAGTTGCTTTTACTTTCCCAAATGGTTGAGCTGACCGATACCATTAACCCTGTGTGAAAAGCTTTGTTCAAGAAGAATCAGGGTTTAAAACATGTTTCAGTGGACCCAACCTATCTTAACAGCCCACTAAAATTTGCAAAAATGTAGGCAAAAGGTCAAAATAACCACTTACCAGTAGATTACTGGGCTCAAAACTGTCCTGCTAAATGGTAGGCTTTGATTTTCACCATTATGTAACACCACTTTGCTTAGCCTTTTACTTAATAGACAAAAATGTATAAGTGCACTGTCCTCAATTTGTGCATACAACTCTTATTATGATATCTGGGCAGCTCCCAAAATGTACACTTAAAAAGATAGTTAAACCTTTCTCTCTCCTTTGTAGTCAGCAGGGACTGGCTTTTATTTAGCATGGTTCTGTTTTGTTTCTCTTCCTTTGTTGTTGTTTTTTTTTTAAATGAGGGAGCATTGTGTGAAGGCCATACCAAAGAAGAAGGTTGTGAGGTTTTATTGTGAAGGGAGATGGGCTGTGGTGCTCCGAACCAACTCTAGGTCTTTTAAGGTCAGCATCTTCATACTGAAGAGAACTACAAAGAGAACTGAAGAGAACTACCCAGAGAACTACAACAAGCAGTAAACAGGTGAAGCCTTCGGAAATGGAGGAGCAGTCATTCATTGTGGTTCTCTGGATACAATCTGAGCGAAATGAGTGAAACCATGTCAGTGGGATCCTTCTATCCTCTGTCACATATGTAAGGAAGGACAGCAAGATTACATGGCTGATGGCATCAAATGCTGGAGAGAGAGAGAGATCCAGCTATATGAGTATGAGTGTCCATGGCTAAAAGGAGATCATCCACCAGTGTCACCTGCACCACTTTTGTTCCAGTCAGATCCTGGCCCGAAACCTTATTGGGAAGGTTCCAGAAAACTGGCAGCATCTACATTATTACTTTCCATTCTTTTGAGGTTGAAAATCTTCCCATTTGTGAAAAATCTGCACATACTTCTCCCACATCCCTGCTTCTGGGAATCGTCATTCAATCAGCATTCTCTTGCTCTCCCTTGCCCCCATTTTCAGTCTCTGTTTTCTTTTTTCATTCTTGTCTCTATCATTATATTTTTGCAATCTTCATATCCATATCAGGCTCATTTTCTTTTGCTCCACTAGTTTTTCCTCAGTTTTCTCCTCATTTTCTCTGCCTCTCCCTCCTCTTTTTTGACTCTCTGTGAAGCCGCCATTTCTTAGCCTCTCTTTCAAAGTTCTTCCCAAATCCCTCCCCCCGCCAATAGCTTCCCCACCTTTTCTCTCCCTTTGCTTTTTCCAGTCTCCTCCGAATTCTCACATTTCTACCCTCTAATTTCCTTCTTCATTTTTTCCTTCTCTCACCTCTTTTTCACTTCAAGCCTCCCCACTGCTCTTCCTCTTGCTCCCCTGGTTGGGCCCTTTATTTTCTCTGCCCCTTCCCCAAGTTAGCTGGCCATATGACAAATGTTGCCAGGGATAATTCTTCTAATAAGCAGTGGGTATGCAAGGGATTCTTGGTGAAACTGAAGTTATATCCTTTTTTAGAAGTTGAAAGAAAAAACAAAGAGAGAAACCACATAAGGGAATTTGCTGTAGGCAGAAACCACCATTATTATTGGAGGTGGACTCTGGGAGTCCAGGGAGTGAGACTAGATGGTTGGATATGTCCCAAGGAAAGTTGGATTGGAGATAATATACCAAGACCCTAGATCGGGATGTTACTGCATGAGAGGAAGTCCTCACCCATAATGGGGAGAACAAACATGCATTTGGAAGGATGGTATCGAGGGGGAACAATTCTGATTTGGGACATCGCTCGTACCATAGGAGAACAAACTACAAACCCTTGGCCTTTATTCCCTTGCCAGGCAGTAGTATAGTTTCCCATTGCATGTATAGACATGAGGATAAGAGTTAATCCTTTAAATCTTATCTGTTTTTTCCTTAAATGAATCGTTCATTATTTAAATGTGCTGTAATTGAGACTTGTCTGTTGATCTGAGGCACACAGAGGCTGCATTTCCCTGTGAACAACGAACCTCTACTCTACAGGAGGAAAGGAAGCTAGTGGGATTAACTGGCTGTAGAGACCAAAGCTTAGAAAAAATGGGCTCACAAAGTGCCACAGTGAGCAGACCTTAGTCAAGGCTAACCTAAAGTGAGGACTTCCAACTTGGAAGCAACCCACTGCAACAGACCTTCATGTTCTAATATATGAATATGCCACTGCTTTATGAGCAGCTGCTGATTTTATTCACTGTGTGCAAGTGTAATCCTTGTAAAAATAATGCAAGTGCTGCTGGCAGTGCTGTCATCAAACATTCATGAGGTGGCTGCTGCTTAGCCGTACGGCTCACTTGGTCTCTCTGCAGAAGCGAGACGAGGTGTGACACCAGGTCATTCGGAGCATCCAGCAAACCAGCAGTTCCACTCAGAACAGTTCACTCTTCAAGACGCTGGCACTTAAAACAGCGCAAGGTTAAATAGCTGCTTTTAAAGTAAGGCAGAATAACAGTATTGTAAGTGCCTTTCACCATTAATTTGGACTACTACAGTATGGGGGACCTAGATCAGATTTAGCAAGCTGCCTGCAATTGGAATAGGAATCAAATCTATTTGTTGTTACTATGTATACTTTTCAAGGCTCATATATTATTCTAGAGTGTGCGTCAAGCTCTTGGCAAGTAACCGGTTTGGCACAGCAACCTTCTTAACACTAATATGACTGGTGCATTGGGAATGCTTCTGGGAATGCTACCAAAAGCAAAAACGGTATAAGGGGAGCCAGAAGTTCATGGGAGTGGGGAGGAGCACAGGTTCAAGTGATAGGATACATGTGAAGGGACATGGTCCCTGGGTATTAGAAACACAGAGGTTTGCTCTGATCTCATTGGTTTAGAGCTGGAGTACTTCCACTGAAGTCCATACAAAGAGATCAGGAGTATGTCCCTAATTGATTGCTCTGGGACGATAAATGAATTTCCACTTCAGCAAAACTCCTGTATATAAAATTAAGATCTATCTCCTCTTCCCCAAGGACATTGGACCAATGTCCTTAAAATGAGGATTGTATTGCTTACCCTGCTACTGTGAATTCAGAGCCACTATCACAGACCAACTTTGACCCTGAGTATTGCTGTCACAGAGAAGGAACCACATACAGCAGATTCTATACGAAGTGATAGAATCACTGGGGTCAAATGACTGCAGTTACTCCCAAAGGATTATTTAGTAATGTGGATATTAGGGATGAAAAATGAGATTGAACAGAAAGAGCCTGTTATGACTCTTTTCTAGCAATTGGAGGCAAATCACACAAGCTTGAGAGATTTAGAGTCAGATCCTCAGCTGGTGTATATGAGCTTTGTTTCATTGACTTCAGTGGAGATCTGCCAGAGAATAGCTAAGTGTCTGGCTCTCAGTTTGGATAGGCAGACAAATATTTGGATTTTTATCTGATTCTTCACAGAATATTTTCAGAGCCTTGAGACATCCTCTCTCTCTGAAACAGCCCCCAGCTTGGTCGGCAGTTGACCAGGAATGCCTCGAACAGGTCAGCTCTTTCTGTTCATTCCCACAAGAATCACTTTTCTCACAGGGACAGAAAGATCTGGTGAGTTCTATGATTTCCTGGAATTGTGCATTGCAATGTGGGGTATAACTCAAGTGGAAGCCCTAGGCAGGTGACAAATTGAAAAAGATAAATAGGGAGACCTTTGAGCCCTGTTTCCTTATCCTAAAGGTTAGTGAGTCTTGAGGCAATAAAATAGCAGGGGAAAAACTGACCTGACCTTTCTGACAAAAGATTCAGGGAGGCAGAAACCTTTGGTCTGTTCTTATTTACCTATAATAGTATTTATTTATTTACTTATCTATTTCTTGGGCAGTGGACAACAACTGCAGAAGTTTGGAGAAGCAAGAAAAGTCAGATACAGAAATCCACACTACATTCTCTTATCACCACTTTTTTCCTTATCCCTTCCAAGCCAGATCTAATGATCACTGGCTAATTTGGGGATGCTATTGCAAAATTCCCTTTGCTATTCAGTTAATCAAGAAAACATTATTTCGCAGGAAGAAAGATGACATTTCTCCAATCAATCAATTCAATAATCTCTTAAGCATAACCACATCCACAACTTTATTGGGGTACTTTGACCAAGCTATTTTAATGGCTTAGGATACTTTAATTATTAATACATAAAGCTTCTTTTTTATAAAAACTGCTTGTTTAGCCTTTGGAATCTTGATAATGGACTTAATCTTCTAGGGCCAGATTGTGATACTCTTATTCATGATAAAAATACCTTACTCCTAGTATTTCCAAGATACTACTGAGCTTGAACAAAGATATCACAATCTGACCCTTAATTTAAGAGCAAAGTATGATTCTGTAAAACGAGGGATCACTCTATAATGTTTCCTTCCAAATATATTAATTGCTAAATCAATGGGCCAAACATTCTTAAATTTTTAAATATTCTATTTAGTGTCATATGCTCTGAATTGTAAGAATTCAGATTGGTAGAATTTGTCATATTGAGAAGTGAGGTAGAAATTGCCATGGATACAAATGTTAATATTAATATTAAAATATTTTCTGAAAATTCTAGAGAAACAGAATTAAAGAAGCCTATAAAGATGGAGGGCAAGAAGGATGCAAACATTTGCATGAATTTAATGAGTGTTTGCATGGAAAAGACATCTTGAAAACTAGCCTGAGCAGAGTAAACTAAACCATTTGCCTTGCTTTCATTTTTGTTTATCTCTTTTTTCAGAATTGTATGAAAGAACCCAAACTATATAAGGTTTATACATGTATCCTTATCTGTACACTCCAAGAATCTGCAAATATGGTGGAGCCCAAATTTGACATAATTTAGGACCCAGTTCTGATAAATACAACTTAGCTCTTATATAGCACTTTTCATGATCTCAAAGCATTTTACAAAAGAGATAAGTATCATTATCCCCATTTTACATATGGGGAAACTGAGTCACACTTTGGTGACCTAACTTGACAAGATCACCCAGCAGTTTACTGGCAGATCTGGGAACAGAACTCAAGTCTCCATCCAGTGCACATTGCATAGTAGTTAAGTTCTTGAATAATCCTGGTGAAATCAACATTCCAATAGCAAAGACTTCCCAGGTGATGTCTAGGTGGTGCTAAGTATGTAGTCCTTCCAAATAAAGTTAATATTAGCATCCAAGAATTCTCTTGATGTCGTAACTTAATACACAGCTGTTTGCTGAAGCAATTTACCTGAAGTCAGAATCATGAGTATTAATATCTCACTAGTTAGAAGTGAATACTTAAGGTAAAACTCTGAGTTAATATATTTATTTACCTTTATTTAGTTTCTTATATTATCTCTTTTGAACATCTTTGAAGTGTTCTATGATTTATTATTTATGCTGGTGAAGAGAAGCGAGTGTGTAATTGCTAGTTTTGCAAGCCTAATGTTGTTGAGTCATTTTTTTCTGTATTGAACGTCTATGGCTGATTTATTCTTGTTAATTTCTATGTAGCATTAAGTGATAGAATAAACTTGTGGAAGTTTACTAGAGCAAGCACAGAGAGGGTGTCTTGGTATATATGCCTTTACTAGTTTTTCTTTTGGATAATTAATGTTATTGCAGTATTAATACCATCTTAAATTAATTTATTGAAAAAGGCAATAGAGAAAATGTAATGGCATGGCTGGTATTCTTTCATCTGTATGAAATATGGCTATCATTAAGATTCCATTAAAACTTTAGATAGCCAAAATATACTTATTGGCCCAATTTTCAGAAATCAGGCAGTTTTGGAATATGATATGCTATCTTGTAGCCATGTTGATCCCAGAATATTAGAGAGGCAAGACGGAAGAGGCAGTATCTTTTATTGGATTGACTACTGTTGGTGAAAGAGACAAACTTTCGAGCTCCACAGAATTCTTCTTCAGATCAGGTGAGAAGAAGAACGCTGTGCAAGCTTGAAAACTCTCTCACCAACAGAAATTGGTCTAATAAAAGATATTACCTCACCCACCTTGTCACTCTTGGAATGTCATTTCTGGCAGCATTGTCTTTTAGAAACACAGTTACCGGGATTCTTAGAAGTGACTTGTGATTTACAGTTTCTTAGCTTTTGGGTGCCCAACCTGATGTACTTCAAAGGGGCCTGATTTTCAGGGGGTACACACTCAGCACTTTCAGAAAATCACATTTCTGAAAAACCCTTTTCTGTGTCTCAAGTTGAATGTGCCATTTTGAAAATCTTGATCCTTTATAAAAGTCAGTGCTTTCATGAATGATATCTCAAGGGTGGTGAATTAGCACTGTGACTTGAAGAAAATCATTGCGTTATTCCAGAAACCCCATCAAATTTAATACAGAATGGTCTCTCTCTAGTGCTGGTTTCAAGGGAGTTATTTTAACAAACTCCTCTCCTTAACTAGTGAGACTATAAATAACAATAATACAAAGGGAAGTGAAACTTGCTACAGTAGGTAGGCATTGGGTTTGGAAAAGAAGATGACTTGGCATGACCTCCTGTTATACTGGTATGTAATTATGTGGTAGATGTCCTGTTTATTTTCCTATTACAAAGTGAAACTCATATCTGAATAATAATAATTAATATACTCTTTGATAATTTGGTTGAAGCTGATTCCTCTGTTTCATTTAAATCAAACCACTAAACATCTAGAGGGGTAACAGATCCATGAACAATAAATAGCATAAATAATAAATCCCTGCTTGACAAGCTTTATTGCTTTTTAGATAGAATATAAAATTAGTGGCTGATATGAATTCCAGAGATATCATGTATTTGTACTCTAGTTAAACACCTGATACTGAATCTCAGGCAATCTTATTTGAAAAACATTGGCTTGAATAGGAGCACTGGCATGTGGACTGAAAACTATCTACAGCACTACAATCAAAGGACAATGGTAAATGGCACTACACTGAAGTGAGGTTAGGTGTCTAGTTGGGTACTGCCAGTTATTTGACTTTTCCGTTAGTGATATGGGAAGCAGGAATAAACAACATGGTAATAAAATATGCAGATAGTATTTGTCAGCAGTCAGACAGGAAAGCAACACAAAGGCACCCAGAGAAATTAGAAACAGAGGAAGAGAATAACAAAATGAGATTCAGCTTGGAAAATGCAAGTCAGTATAGCTGGAGAAATGGAAAGGACAAACTGGACATCATTAATTGTAAAACAGACCAGTAAATGAGACATGTTAGCAATGTCATATGGCAACCAAAAGCGTCAATACATTTTTGGGATGGCTACAAAGATATAAAGCAGAGAGTTAATAGTTCCTCTATATACAGTTTTGATGCAACCTCTCTGAAAATACTGCATAATTTTTTGGCACCCTTTTATTACTAGAGGGATTGGAAGGAATTCAGATAACAGATGCTGGAGGAATTAATTCATAAGCAAAGGTTAAATGAGTGAAATATAGGCAGTTTATTTAAAAGGCAACAAAGCAGGGATGCAATAACAGCCTAGAAATATTGAAAAACATAAGCATCAGGGGTGATTTAGAGAACTATCTAGTGTGGTACACTTTATAGGGGGAACTCTTTTTTTCCTTTGGTCTCTCCCATTTTCTGGTACCTGAGGCTATGGGCCAAAACAAACCTGCAGTGTTAGGGCCCGAACTTTAGACACCAAATTTTGAAAATATTCACAAAGCAGGTAAGTGCCCTGAAATGTTCGGCTGGCTGTGTTCATCCTAGTTTTCAGGTGGCTATATTCTTTTTCTTAGTAGCTTTAAACAAATTAAGTAGGTAGAAAACCAAAAGCCTGAGATTATGGGAAACTATTTTCCTGTTCCAGGAAAATTTTTGAGATTTTGAAAAAAATCCCTTTCCTGATTTGGTACAAAAAGTTGAAATCTCAAAAATGTTCACCACCCAACAATCCAAACAAATATTAGGTTCAGGTCAATCAAAATATTGTCATTTTTACCTTTTAAATTTGTTTTTACTTATTTTGTCTTAAATTTTGAATGTAAAAATAATTTAAAACTGAAAAAATGGGCTTCTAAAACAAGAAAATATTTTTTTTTGCAATTTCAATGCTTTTCCCCATTATATATTCTCTTTTTTATACACCTATTTTGCATTAGAATGAAAAATAAGTTCCATGGGGAACACATGACTTTCTTTGTGTCTTTGAGAAAGAAATTTTAATAACATACAATCTACAGTAACTTTTTTCCTTTAATTGTATTTCTTAAGCAAATATACTGCTTGGGAAAGGTGCTGAACTGACAGCTGAGGAGACTGAAACCCTGTGTTAATCCTCAGAACAGGTATGGCACAGATAAGAGTAGCAGAGTTTTCCCACTAGCCTCACAGATGTGCATCAACCCCAGAGGAACAACTTCTAGTGCTTAGTGGGTAGTTCAGACTCCATGTCCATTCTCTCTCCTTTGCTTGTATGAGACTGAAGAACATAGCTCTGCTGTGAGTTGCATACCAAAAATACAACCTTTATATATTATTGAACATCTTAAAATATAATGCATCCTGACTGCAAAAACAAGAAGCGAAGGTCATCTCACTTGATCTTTCTCCTGTGAGAGACCCAGTTCTTAGAAGTGGAATTAGACTAGGTGAGAGTAGGAATTTATAGAGATGCTTTAATAATAAACTATGAGAAGTTGCAGTTTTTCCCAGTGAATATCTAAACTCCCACGTCATCAAAAAAATGGAAAATGTAGTGGGTAGAGCTTTGGTAGAAGTTATCAGTTTGATTGGATTAGACTTTGCTGTTGGTCCAGTTTATACTCCTAATGTTAACAGAGGTGAATTTTATTATATTCTACAAAATGTTACTGTACCAATCGCCACTTTACAGAATATATACTAGCAGGAGGGGTGGAAGGTGGGAAATGAAATATTAGATCCAATTTTAGATAGAACTGGACCACCATACAACAATTCTGGGAGTAATGAATGTGTGACATAAGATTAACAGAAGTCGAAAGAACTTTTCACCTAAAAATAGATACACAATCTTTCCCAGAATGACAAGATGTTTTTTCCAAGCAATTTTTATCTGACCTCAACCAGTGTAATTGCTGGGGTACTCTGGCTCCTGATTTTCAGTACCACTTCCCTGCATTGTTAGTTCTGTCTGTTGTGGCCAAGAATATAAATGACAAATCTCTTTACAATAAAAAATAAAGGTTCATATTTTTAAGATTTAGAACCAAATCCTCAGCTGGTGTTAATCAGCACAGTAGAGGATCTGGCCTTGAATGCTAATATTGTATGGTGAAATTTAGAGCAGGAAACTTCGAAATATCAGAAAAAAATGTTGAAAAAGAGAGGATGGAGGTCTGTGTGCAAAAGAAATGCCCAGAAGGCATTCTCAGCTGCACACACATCTGCCATAACGGTGTGCACAACCTGGATAACTGTAGGCCCAACTTATCATCAGTATTATTTATTTGTACTACAATTGCACCTCGGAGCCATAGTCATGGACCAGGAACCTAATGTGCTAGGTATTATGCAAACACAGTACTAAAAGATGGTTCCTGCCCTAAAGGGCTTATGGTTATTGAGGTATCCAACTGTGTGTGTTGGTATGTGCAATAACCCACTTTCCATAGAACTTTGAAGTAACTGTTCGTATGATCATACGTGCACTTTTGCATACACACTTTTGCCTTCAGAACTTACCCTCTCCGTTTGGAACATGTCGGATTCCGGATTTACTATTAGAAATTTCTGAAATGTATGTTCTTTTAGAATCTGGCTTCTTCACAGCTCCCTCTCTCTTTTCCTCTCTGGTATACGGCTGGGACAGAGCAGTGGTTATGCACTGCTTGATATCTCATGACTAAAGCACCAGCAAAATTCACAATCCAGTCTAAATTAGGTTCACAATTTTTAATGTATTTCAAATTAAGCAGTTAATCTGTGTGTGAGGTTTACAACTCTTTCATCCTAAAAGGATAAAAAGGGAAGAAATGTAAACAGACAATAGAAAAATGATAGCTAGTTATTGGGTCACGTGGTAGAATGCAGAGATTTTATTTTCTTCTGGAACCACTACCTCTTATAAACCTCATCCATCATATGTAATGAGAGCTGTCAGGAATATTTAGCTGAGAAATAGCTACTTGATATGCTAATGGTGGCCCCTTAGTGAATTCATTTGGTTCTGCTGCATGACATAAATGGTTTTCATAATCTAATGAATGATGTGTGTAATAGAGGTAAGGCCACAGGGAATGACATTGTGAAGCTAGTGAAAGTACTATGCATATACATATATTTGTGTCTATATATGTATACATATGTATGTATTTTATAAACACATACACACAACTGCTTTTGCAACATGGACAGAATAAACACAATGTAGATATTTATATATATTTAGTAACACTTTATATGTTAATAAATATTCTACATTCTTTATTCCCAAATCAATGCATATTTTGAAGTACCTAGATAGATAGCCAGACTTATGTTCACTTTCGAGGTCTATCCTCATACTATCTATCATCTCTCATACACTATCATCTCCTGCCTCCGTTCTGTCAGTGATGGCAGCCTTCTTTCCCCACTTATTACATTTTCAAACAAGTACCTTTGTGCTTTCTTCCATGCTGCCTCTCACAGTTGGGAGAAGTTATCTTCCTCAAAGCTGCCTGATTGCCCTCTTGCAAATTCCTCTTTAAAACTCTACTTTGGTATGCTCACTGCCTACCAGGGGCATTGGGGATGAGACTGGATTTCCTCCAGTGAAAGGCATTTTAAATGAGAATTTGTTTCAAATTGAAACTGGTTTAATTTTGGTTTATTAACCACATTTTGGGGGTGGGCAGATGTTTGCTAAGGAAAAAACCCAACGATTTTCACAAATAACATTTTATTTTTCCATTGGCTCTAGTCAAGGTGGCTAGGATCTGTGCCTATTAGGCAGCTGGAATGCTGAGTTTACTGTGTATCATGCCAACTACTATTGTTTCATTGTTTCCTTGGGTTCTCCTGTCTCTGCCTCTTATATTTATGTCTTGTATTTAGATTGTAAGGTTTTTTGGGCAAGAAAGATTTTGTTGTTCTGTGTTTGTACAGCTCCTAGCATAATGGGTAACTGGTCCATGACTAGGGAGCTTAGATTCTACTGCAATTCAAACAATAAATAATGAGAGTGTGTGAGGTAGAGTGCAATGCTCACTTTATTCTTCTTGCTTTCAAAACTAATGGCTGCTGACTAGAACTGGGCAACAAATTATTTTTTAGTTCACTGGCAATTTCAAAAAGTTAAAAAAAATGGATTTCAGTTTGGACTGGAACCTTAAATTTTTGAAAATTTTGGTTATTGAAAACTCAAAACATTTTATTTTGGGTTGAATGAAATGAAAACATTTTGTTCTGATTTTGATTATTTTAATGTGTATAAATCTTTTTTAAAAAGCAAAAGAAAGTACAATTTGAAGCAAAAGTCATTTTACACCAAAAAATAAAAAGAGTTGCTTTTGAAAATGTTGAAGTAAAACATCTGGACTATTTCAGTTTTTGTTTTTTAATGAAGAAAAGTATTTGATGTAACCAGCACAAATTTGCAAAACATTTTGATGTTTTCAACTCTGTATATTTCAGTGAAAAAAAAAATGGTGGAAAAATGTTGTGCAGCTCTTCTGGAGACCTCAATTTTTTGTTTTGTTCTTAAAGATAGACATGATGTCAAAAATTGTGAGGGAGGTTGAGACAATCGTATGGAAATCAAATCCAACTCATCTCTCCACTTCTGAACACATGTACAAATATCTGAAGACAAAATCTTTACTGGGGATTAATCAGACCTAGATGTCAAGAAGTGTGAGACTTACTGTGTAGTTACAAATTCAACAGATGTGCGAGATCAACCCAGGGGGTCACAAGGAATAGCAAGAATCAACTGGGCAGAATTAAAAGGTCAGCAAAACATCCCATTATAATTTGTTCAGAGGAATTTTCTTTAGTTTGAGGCTCACATGTGTAAAATGGACAATTATTATCCTCCAGGCTAAAAGTGATTTTTAATATGTAGAGGTGCCCCAGACACATCATTGCCTGGGCACTGCAAATACCATTGGTTATGTGTAGCTTTTGCTCGTGTGAGCATTTCCCTTACTTTAAGCACTTCAGATATGAGTTTGCAAAATTGGGCCCAGGGTTTGATTAGAGTTGCCAACTTTCTACTCGCACATAACTGAACACCAGAGCTGACAGAGTCCCTTTTGACCGGAGTGTTCTCATTGAAAACTGGCAACACTAGGTTGACAACAACCTAGGGGAAATTTTTAGACAACACATATATGTTTTTTTTTAACTGAAAGTTCTGAAGGATTGTATCTAATGGACAGTACTGTTATCTCAATCCTGCAGACACTTATGCCTGTGAATAGTCAGAATGAATTAAGGAGGGGATACAAAGAGCAACAATGGAACAGTTTCCAGCTGCTGTTGCGGTAGCCTCACAGCTGAGGTGTCCCCTTTTCCATACAAGAGGTTGTGAGATGTTTGGCTGATGGACTTGTATAATGGAAGATCCATGAGGCATGCACCTATCATAAACACAAAAATATAAGTTTGGCCGTATCAGGTCAGATCAATGGTCCATCTAGTTCACTATCCTGTCTTCAGATAGTAGCCAGTGCCAGATGCTTTAGAGAGAATGAACAGAACTGGGCATTACTGAGTGATCAAACCTGTGTCATCCTCTCCAGGCTTCTGGTAGTCAGGTTCAGGGACCCCCAGAACATGGAGTTTTGTCCCTGAGCATCTTGGCTAATAGCCATTGATGGACCTATCCTCTATTGGATAAGACAACGCCTCCCCAACCCCACTTCCATGCTAGTGTAGCTGCAGCCTCAAGTATAACACACTTTGTAGTATAGTGGAACCAGACACTCTTGTCTCCCCCCTGTGCCCAATTGTGTTGGTTCTCCATAGCCTCTCACCTCCTTTGTGCGGTTCACCTCCACTGGTTCACTCCCTTTCAGGCTACAAGTGCTAAGACAGGTGCAGTTTACTGGCCTTAGACAATAGCAGAATCATAAACAAAGAGCAGTATGGATTTATTAAGGATAAATATTGCCAGACTAACTCAACTGGTGATTTTATAATAGAATTACAAAATTATATGCTGACGGCAACACCACAAATATGATATATTTGGATTTTAATGAATGCTTGATACGCCAAACATTTTGCTCCCAGAAAAAAAATGGCTTGTAAATAAGCACTGTGATGGGGTCTGAAACCTCGCAGAAAGTCTGAAGCAAAGATTAATCTAAAATGATAATGTATCACATTGCAGGAAGATAATTTATAGGCTACTATCAGGACTTGTGTTACACCACATTTTATGTAATATCTTCATTAATGATCTAGAAAAGCAGATAAACATCAAAGTAATTACATTTGCAGATTATATAACTGGGGACAAAAACGTAGTAGAAGGGACCTAAATAAGTTATAAGTATGGACAGAAAGCAACAGGAGATTAAATCTTGGAAAATTAAAGATAAATGTATCTAGAGGAAATTAATCCAAACAAATTCAATGGGAGAGAGACCTAGGAAGCCATAATACTGCAAAGAGATCACAGGTGATAACAAATCGGAAATGAGACATGAATTTTCAATATGGCAGAAAAAAATTGTGATCTAGGGATGCATACAAAGCCATCAAGTTACAGAACAGGAAAACAAGACTTTATCCTGTGGCTTTGGGGTGATTGCACCTGGAATACTGTATATAGGTGAAGGCATCTTGTTACTAAAAAGATCTTGACATGTTGGAGGGAGTTCAAAGAAGGCCCTCAAAAATCATCAGTGGGTGGACGGATTGACTTATGCAGAAAGATTAAAAGAATGAAATAGCCATAATTTGGCTAAGAATCAAGAGAAGACGTGACAGTCTACAACTACTTTATGGGTGTGAATAGTAAATAGAAGGAGATACAAGAAGAGCAACAGGATGAAATTAGGAAAGGAAAAATGTAGACGGGAAATAAACTTCCAGACACTGAGATGTATCAGCTATGGGCCATCCTCCCAGGGAAGTGGTAGAAACCCCATCACGTTGGATGCTTAAAACTGCATTTGATAAAGCACTATAAAATATTCTGTAAGGAACATTCCTGCTGGAGTGGCGAAATCCAAAAGACCTAGTTAGCCTTTGCCTCTCAATCTCATTCCTCACATTCCATTACTCTGTAGATTTTTTGTTTGTTTCTTCCGCTTCTCCATTTTCTGGACAGGTTTTTTGTTAAGCCTGATGTGGAATCACATTAGCCAGCTTTTATTCATCGCAGCATTATTTTTTCCATTGGCATTGTAGCATTGCTCTTTAAACACAATGGGGCACACAGCTACCACTGTCTCTAAAAGAGATTTGTTTTGTGAATGCTGAACACCTCAAAAAAATAGGTCAGGTGACTTTTAGGATCTATCAGCCTTCTGCAGCACTCTTGGTTTTAATATTTCCTCTGATTTCACCACTCTCACTAGGTTTAACTTCCTCAATTTACAGTGTTTTATAAATAGTCTTTAATATTTGAGTTACTTAGATACCTGTCATATATTATAGGATAAGACTGTATTTTACATGTAAGTTAAATAATGACAACAGTATGCTCCTTTTTAAAAAAGGGTAGTATCAGTGCAGTCTAATTTATTGAAAACATGTAATTACCTCTCAAAGGATTATTAATGATTTTATTACATTCCTGTTTCTTTTCCTACCTGGCAGATGGAGCAATACAGATGGTTCTGCACCACATCATCAATATTATTGTTAAATTGGAGTGAACGTTCTAATTTATACATCACATTTTGTCCTTATTGGATTTATACTCTCTGGCTTATTATTTAATAACCTCTATAGTTCAAAGGAGCTGCAATACTGAACGCTTCTTCTTTGTGTCTTTCTACTATAGCATGGATTGCAGGGCCTGACTGAGAAGTGCTGAGTCTGTGCAATTCCCAAGTCCAGCAGCTCTTGAGATCAAGGGCCCAATCCTACAGCACTTTTCATGAACAGGAATTTGTTATTGACTTCTTTGGGAGCAGGGCTGGGATCCAAGTTTTTATTTTAGTTTTCTATGGGTTTTCAATTTTTAAATGATTTTAAAAGCTATTTAGGAATGTGTTGTATGTAATACTGAAAACAGACTCAATATCTCAGTGTATCTGCTCTGCAGATCCAACACCTGTAGGTCTGTCTAGGGGAACCTAATCAGAATGGGGAGGAGAGAGGAGATGGATGCTGTAACTCTTCAGACATTAAGCACAAGGAAAAATGTTCAGCAGCAAGATGGGATAGTTTGAAACAATAGCACATCAGTGATCAGCCTGTAATCAAGCAATTTGGTTCTCCAAGTGAGAGGTTCCTTTTTCTTTATTAAAATACTTACATAATATTGGAGCTTTGTTAGTACACAATGGTATTGCACATTACAAAAATTGTAACCAATTCAAAATAGCCACTCTTTTAAAGTTAAACCCCTCTTTTATAATTTCTTTTGGAACTGAACAATCACATTAATAGTGTGGGGGCTTCTCATGTACTTAAAGCTAAGCACATGCTCATGTACTTTGCTGGATCAGGGCCTTAATCCTCAACGCTTATGTTGATTAGTCATTTTGTTTGACTAATATTCTACTATACAGTATATGGGTCAAATTTTCTGCTAGCGTAACCCCCGTAACTTCATTAGTTATGCCAGCAGAGAATTGGGCTCTATATCTCATTGCTAGTGGGACAGCAAAGCAGATGGAATTAGAAAACTACTTGAAGATAAACACATGGTCAAGTGCTTTGTTGGACTGGGACAATTCTGACAAGTGCTGAATGTAACACTGGAAGTTATTTGTTTTCTCTCTTTAAACTGGACTTATGCAAGCTCTTCCTCCTGATAGCTTTCAGCATTTCTTTGCTGCTGTCTGATGGCTTTTCAATTGATAGATGTAATCTAAGCTACATGGCCACCCACTTTCAGTTTCTATTTTAGGATGATGTTAGCTGGTCAAAGCCCTTCTTCCTGGAACATGCATAAAGCAAACACATTTATAAGGAAATTTAGGATAATCCAAACAAGGTACAGTTAGTTCATGGTCTAACATTTGTTAGCTGTTAAACGAGAAAAATGTGTCACGAGGCATTTCTATAATAAAGTAAGTCAAATTTAAAGCAAACACCCACAAATTCATCACCGAAAGTTTACACAGAGACAGTACGTAGGCAAACAGATATTGCCTATGTATTGCATTTGCCTACACAAAACATCAGAGTCAGAGACATACTAAACTAGTAGGAATGATCAGCAGCCTACATCAGGAATGCGGCCAGCCATGGAAACTTGCTGAAGTCTCACGTTTTGCTCATTTACGCTCAGTGAAGCTGAGCTGAGTATGGAGTAGTGAACACTGCTGGCTTTCTTGAGAGGGTGGGTATAAAAAGGGGACTCTCATACCTTTATTGATCTCTAGCATAAAACTGGAGGAATGCAGTGGTGAACCAGGCCCATATTTGTTGTTTTCTTTCTGGAGTTACATTCCGTAGGAGGACTTGTAATTGAGATGCAATTTGACATATACTATGAATGAAGGTACATCCTCCCCAAAATACCCCCCAAACCTCAAATGCCTCCTGTAAAATGAGAAGACTTGATACTCCTCTCTCCATTAAATGCTGCTGCTTTGAACTTTCCCCTCTGGGTCTCTTCATATCTACCACCTCCACCCCTCACCTTATCATTTTGCCCCTGCTTACTCATCTTGCCTCCTTGTCACTCTGAAGGTTGCTGGGAAGGCTGCCCCCACTGCTCCTTCTCAGAGTCTCAGGCCCTGTTCTGGGCTGGAATTCTGCAGTTTGCTCACTCTAAGACCATGACCTTGGTTACAGCCTTCCCTTGGTACTAACCATGACTAATTCATCAAGTCCAACTGGGACTGGACCCCGCAAAGTTGTCTGTCAGGAACCTATGGACAGCAGTAGTATGCAGTGTCCCAGAAGCCATTTCTCCAAAACAAAATAGAATTTATTTTGCCCAGAAGGTTACATAGCACTTAGAGGAGTGGTTTTAAAAATAACAAAGAAACCTATATTCATATTGGCCCAAGCTCCCTCTAGATGCTTGTACACAGAAAGTCCATTTTTGGTAAGTACATTTATTCACTTTCTTCATGTATTCATAAGTCCATTGGCTGATAGGTGCTCCACAGTATGTACATTGTCTTAACTGGTAACATATCCCAGTGCTACCCAGGCAAATATTATCCCCCAAGCAATAGGTTATAATAGAGCTACAGTCTCCACATGGCAGCAGGATGAGCTATCTTATTTCTTGGACATTCCAAATACAGACAACATAAATATTCAGGGGATGGTTAATTCCCTTGAGAAAGTGACAAAGATCTTCCCACCCATAATCAGGAGGGCCCACCACACTGAAGTGCTGACAGGATATATGAGCTCGTGTGTTTTTATCCTTATCCTTACACACTCAGGCACTCTGCTCATGAGTTATCCTAGGTATAAACATCACCCTGTTACGATCAGCTCATCCATTTTTCATTTGGGTAGAAGATTCATGACAGGCATCTGAGATCACTTCTGATGCCTGAATTCAGTGTGCACTAAGATACCATGAGTAGTAGGGATGCTACTGAGATGAGTCAGCCTTCTTCATCCAGGTGCCTTGCTCAGTCCCAAACACTATAACACAGTGAGGCATTTGTTGAATTTCTGACAACTCCACATGAAGCAGCAGACTGCAAAGGGAAGTTTAGATTTAATTTCTGATTTTCCCACGGTCTCAGGCATGATCTACAGCAATCTGCTGATTGATTTTAATGTGCCAGAGAATGAGGAACTGTGTACCGTAAGGAAGATTTTCCACGCGCTTAGTCCTACAAAATGTGGAAACTCGGTCAAACTACAAAGAATGACTATAAAGAAATAACAGAAGTCTTTAGGGACAAAATTTGAAAAGCCAAGGCACAGAACAAGATCAAACTAGCTCGGAACATAAAGAGAAATAAAAAAACAGTCTACAAATACATTAGAAGCAAGAGGAAGACCAAGGACAGAGTAGGGGGTGGGAGGGGAATACAATAACAGAAAATAACAGAAAATGTGGAAATGGCAGAAGTGCTTAATGTGGAAATGGCAGAAGTGCTTAATGACTTCTTTGTTTTGGTTTTTACCAAGAAGGTCAG
>ML677340.1:10327513-10441708 GCA_007922305.1 Dermatemys mawii
GAAGTGCTTAATGACTTCTTTGTTTTGGTTTTTACCAAGAAGGTCAGTGATGATGGGACATCTAAAATAGTGAATGCCAGTGAAAATTAGGTAGGATCAGAGACTAAAATAGGGAAAGAACAAGTCAAAAATTACATAGACAAGTTAGATGTCTTCAAATCACCAAGTCTAATGTAATGCATCCTAGTTTATATTTGTTTTTTCACTTGTGAATTACTCAGGGTTTTGAGAAATATCCTGTGTTTTCTCTGTATTTTGAACTCCGCAGAGGGGGGAGGAATTCCTCTGTGGTGTGAGTTTTCCTTTGATTCTTTTTATGATTGCAATTTTTTCTTCAACTGATTCCTATAAAGATTTTGTTTAGTCTTTTTCCTTTAATTAAAATCTTTCTTTTAAGAATTTGACTGCTTTGTTTTCCACTGTGTAAGATCCAGGCTTTTGGATCAGGCTCACCTAGAAGAATTGGTGAGGGGTTTTTCTCAAGCCTTCCCTAGGCTTGGGGGGATTTTTGGAAAGAGAGGGGGCTCCAAGTGGCGCTGCCCCTAATTCTTGGGGTAACGCTTGGTGGACGCAGCATATTGTTCCAAACACAGGAGAAACTTGTGTCCTGGGGAGGTTTTAAACTAAGCTGGTAAAATAAGCTTAGAGGGCCTTTTCATGCGGTCCCCATATCTGTACCTTAGAGTTCAGAGTGGGGAGAGAATCCCTGACATGGGCATATAGAGAGAACAAATGAAACCTTAAGCTGACCAGAGGGTGAACTATTATAGTTAAACTCTGGGAAACAATGTAGGGATATGCTAGAAGACACAGACAAAGATAAAAACCTTGCCAACAAAATGTTCAATGAAAGTAGCAAAATAGACCAAATACTCTTTCCAGTTGTGTTAATTCTGATAGTCACTTAAAGACAAAATGAAAATAACCATTCAGAACACAAGCTGGGAAAAGGCTAAGAACATGATCAAGTATTCAAAGCCAGTGTGCGGAACAAATAGGTAAGCACTCTAAGGGATACATTTACCAAATAATGAGTGGGAGGTACATACAAAAAAAAATCTCATCAACAAATAATGGGACTTGTACACGAACTCTCTGGAAATAAGTCCTAAAGCTAACCATGTATAAGGAACAGCTAACCATGTCCCTAGTTCTTTTCAATCAGTCAGCAAATTTTTAGCAATTCTTAGATCCACAATTAGTTTAGTTTAATGGTTTGCTTAATTCATGTTGAATTTCTGTTCTGAGTTTTACCATAATTAAATATTTCTCTCTAGGCAGGTCTGCAACATGAACAGAACATAGATCTGTGGGGCATTAGGAAATATTGACGTACATAGAAGTGCTATGTACCTTCACTACACTTGCTACAACCCCCATCTCACACAGCAGGCTAAAAAATTAAACTCCCATAGGGAGTTGAAAAATAAGAGCAATACTTGATAGTAATAAGAAATGAGAGCTAGTCCAGACGTGAACAAATTCTGACACTTCTAGTCTGAAGAAAATATACTATTACAAAAGAAGTGTCATAGGTTGTTTCAGAAAGCAAACAACAAAACAAAATGAACAGCAAAGGATATGAATTTGTTATTGCAATCACGGTATTATTGTATGGCTTCCTAAATTCATTTGTTGTTACCTGATGATGAGAAAAAAACCTATCTCTAGCATGTCACCTTTCATTAAAACAGTGTTTGTCTGGGATTTTGTTATTTGCAGTTGCTCATCTGTTAAATTAGAAGTTTTAATTCTTCACAGTTTGTCACCTTTTTAATTCCAGTCTGTTGACACGTACTTTTGTATAATGTAGAAAAGGTTAAAAATGAAATTTAAAAGAAAATTAGCTGATATGAAGGCTTCCAGAAGAAAGCTTTGGTCTTTTGCCATTAAAACTGTTTTTCAAGACTACATGTGACATGAGTTTAGGAGTCTCAGCTAATTGGAAACCAATGACATTTCCACTATGATATCGCAGATGTTTCTAAGTAACTGACAGCTTTGTGTTCAGGGAACCACCTCTAGGGAATAGAGCATATTTTTGGAACATTAAGAACTAGATTTTACCTCCTCCCTCCCCACAGCTGCTTGGCTGCATTGGGTGTGAGTTGAAGTCAAGATTTAGCCATAAGAGTCACTTAGCTTTGGCACGCGGCACACACCATTGTCTAAATATGCATGAAGAAAATTTGTGTTCCTTCTGTGTTTGTACAGCAACTAGGATAAGGAGGTCTTGGTCCGTGACTGGGGCTCTTAGGTGTTGCAAATATTAGAAGTTAGGGAATACAAATAATAAATAATATGTGAATTACTGTACCTTGAAATCCCATATGTTTTGGGAGCACCATGCCGACTGTACTCCAGAGAGGTGTGCTCCATGGCAGCATTTGAAACTTTAAAAGCTTTAGTTTAAAATGCATCTTTCAATAGAATTACTCTTCAAAGAGTCATTCAGAACTGAAAAGGAAGCTTTGACCATGAGCGTTCCCTCCACAATACACTGAATCCAAACTGGAGATTGTAAATAGTTCCCTAGTGAAAACTTTTGAAGCTTTTGTTTTCTTAAAGGGAACCCCTTAGAGCATAAACAAAACTAAAATAACCTTTGATGAGGGAAAAAAGAACGAAAACAACCAAAGCTTCCAAAGGAAGCTGCATTGACTAGCTGCTGGCTGCCATTTTACATTTCTTCTATCTGAAGAGGGAAATCAACCATATCCGAAGCATAAGAGGCTGTGTTTTAAAGAGCCTTTGTTTATGGGAAATGTTCAAACAGGTATTTAGAAGCTAAATTTAGTTCTTGAAAGCTTCAAATTGGCCCACAGAAATTCTGGCATTAAAAGAAAGTAACTCAAAATGGTGGCGTGAGTTTCAGGCCATTTTAAAATCTTGCTACTTTTCCTGCAGATTTGCCACATTTTCAAGTCATGGCTATTGTGTACATTTTCCAGTTCATGGTGCTGTGTATATCCATTGAACAATATTGCGCTATAGTTAACGTTCTCAGATGTATAAAATGTTCAGTGTTTTTCAATACCCAAAATCTCAGATTCTTATCCAAATCTCCTGAGTCCACAAAAGAAGACTGGAAATTCCTTAGCAATAAACTTTCTCTTGAAGTTTCTGATCTTTCCTGCTTCCCTCTGGACTGGAAATGCTGCCAGGGCAGTTTGTCGCATGAAGTTTCATTGCTTAAACTTCCAGCCCTCACTGGAAATAGAGAGCACAGTAAAATAAGGCAGAAAACTATTTTCAAACTGTGGAAGATATCAGGTTAGGGGCAAGAAAATCAGAAGCAGCTTTATTTAGCAGGCAATTGCCAGGGAAGAACACAGCTGACGGAGAGTATCTCTGCCTCAGTTTCTCCAAAGTGCAAGCAAAATCACACAAGCATTTATATCTTTTGGTGACATACCATAATTAAAAACATTTGCATTTTATTTAGACTAGCTGCTATCTCTTCCAGTATTTTTCTCCCTTCCTTTCTCAAACGTCATTATCTCAAGGCTAGGTCACTCTTACTATTTATGCTGACTATTCTGTTTTCCACTCGCTTCTGACCTGAGCCCTGCTTCTGCAGGTCTCGCAATGTCAGGCTAAGGCTTAGCATGACAGTTGTTCCATCTCTGACAACTTAAAATGGCTACACTTGAACCCTTTTCTTCCACAAAACCAATAAAAAGTTTGAACCAAATATTAAGAAGAGGGCCAGTTCAATTGTTCAGTTTAAGCAAACTTGTTTGCCCTTTATTGGTTACCACAAGATTTGATACAGCAATGGTGAAATTTCTGGGTATCACTGATATACCATATCTATGTTTATTAAGAAATTATTGATGCTTTTGTGTGTGCGTGTGTGTGTGTGTGTGTGTGTGTGTGAGTGAGTGAGTGAGAGAGAGAAAGAGAGAGAGATGGGAGGGAAGCTTCAATCCCTCAACAATCCCCCTTCTACTCAATTCAACCCCAAATCAATATTTTAAAATGGCTTTGTCCCTTACAGTTGAAAGGCTTCAAAATTTAATGAGCTGTGACATACAGGAAGTCAGAGTAGGTGATTTCCTTATCTCTTCTCGTCTTAAACAGAATACTGCAAAGGGATCTACTGCTTATAGGCTTCAATGGGAACTTCATGTAGGATTATATTTGCAGGATTGTGGCCCGGGACATTAATCTGAAAAAAAGCCACCTTCAAGTAAAAATAAAGAGAAGACAGAGGTTAAATAAGGTCAAGGAGAAGGGAGACCCTTAAGTCAGAGTGTTCTGGCAAGTGGATAGGCAGTTTAGTAGAATTAATAGGTCAACAGGTCTGATATGCTATATGGCAAATTGTGTTTTCCCATGGCATTGTAATGTGTGAGCACAGATGGGAGGGTTAGCACAAAAAAATTCTAACCTATCAACTTTTATCTTGTCTTTTCAGATATGAAGTGGACAAAGAAAGAAATGTTCATTCCATTTAGGAAAGGAAGGGAACATCGTATAACACCTGGGATTGAAAGAAAGTTTAGCTTTAGTGTTACCTCCAGACCAGTGGCACCGCTATGGGCACCTGCATGGCCCCACAGTATGCCAACATCTTTATGGCTGACCTGGAACAACGCTTCCTCAAATCTCGTTCACTCACGCCCCTCCTCTATCTACGCTACATTGATGACATCTTCATCATCCGGACCCATGGGAAAGAAACTCTGGAAGAATTCCACCATGATTTCAACAGCTTCCACCCCACCATCCACCTCAGCCTGGACCAGTCTACACAGGAGGTCCACTTCCTGGACACCACGGTGCAAATTAATGACGGCCACATCAACACCACCCTATACCGAAAACCTACCGACAGCTATGCCTACCTTCATGCCACCAGCTTCCACCCCAGGCACACCACATGATCCATTGTCTACAGCCAAGCACTGAGGTACAATCATATTTGCTCCAACCCCTCAGACAGAGACCAACACCTACAAGATCTCCACCAAGCTTTCTCAAAACTACAATACCCGCACAAGGAAATAAGGACACAGATCAACAGAGCCAGATGTGTACCCAGAAGCCTGCTGCTGCAAGACAAGCCCAAGAAAGAAAACAACAGAACACCACTGGCCATCACCTACAGTCCTCAGTTAAAGCCTCTCCAACGCATCATCAGTGATCTACAACCCATCCTGGACAACAATCCCTCACTTTCACAGGCCTTGGGAGGCAGACCAGTCCTGGCCTACAGACAACCTGCCAACCTCAAGCATATTCTCACCAGCAACAGCACACCGCGCCATAACAACTCTAACTCAGGAACCAATCCATGCAATAAACCTCGATGCCAACTCTGCCCACACATCTACACCAGCAACACCATCACAGGACCAAACCCGATCAGCCACACCATCACTGGTTCATTCACCTGCACATCTACCAATGTAATATACGCCATTATGTGCCAGCAATGTCCCTCTGCTATGTACATCGGCCAAACTGGACAGTCCCTACGAAAAAGGATAAATGGACACCAATCAGATATCAGGAATGGCAATATACAAAAACCTGTAGGAGAACACTTCAACCTCACCGGACACACCATAGAAGATTTAAAGGTCAGCATTTTGCAGCAAAAAAACTTCAAGTCCAGACTGCAAAGAGAGACTGCAGAGCTGCAATTCATTTGCAAATTTGATACAATCAATTTGGGACTGAATAGAGATTTTGAATGGCTAGCTAACTATAAATGCAGCTTCTCTTCTCTCGCTATTCACACCTCCAGTTCAGCTGCTAGAGGAACACCTCACCCTCCCTGATTAGAGATAACAAGCTGGTTCAGCCTGATTGGACTAACCTTGTTATCTCCCACCTGGTTCTTGCCTACCTATTTATACCTGCCCCTGGATACTTCCACTGCATGCATCCGACGAAGTGGTATTAGCCCACGAAAGCTTATGCTCTAAAAAAATTTTAGTTAGTCTTTAAGGTGCCACAGGACTCTTTGTCACTAGCTTTAGTGTTATATCTCTATAAGCAATAGGAGTTGGAAATACTCATCAAACATTTAAGGTATTGTTGTGTAGATTACATTGAAGACTGATTCAGATAAGAAGGAATAATTACTTAAAGCCAATGCACACCTATTTCTTAGCTCCCCTTTAGCTGTTCAGGGTAGGAAAAGGAGCTTCAGCTTGTAATGGGTGAGAACTGAAATACCAGACCAAATGGAATAATGAAATGAATAGTTGTTTAGCCCCCCCACCCCCAAGAAAAATTATGAATTCTTGATGATGCTCCAAGTTTGGTCTCAGCAGAGTATAGCACAATTTCCCAAGCTGCGTGAAACACTTGTGCAGTAAGAGGGGGAAGATAAGAATAAGGAGATGAGGATGAACATGGTTGTTTCTTAACTGAACTGAAACAGGCCAGGAGGAAATGGGAACGTACCTTAAAGCAGTTGGATCACACAATAATTGTCCTGTTCTGTTCATTCCCTCTGAAGCATTTGGCACTGGCTACTGTCAGAAGACAGGATAGAGGACTAGATGGATTATTGGTGTGACCAAGTATGGCCGTTCATACGTTCTTTTTTTTATCACAACATCTTTCCACTGATTTACAGAACATGCCCATTGGATAGAATCACAAAAGAACCTTTTTAGTGTGGTTAATTTTTTTAGAGGACAATTCCTTTATGAATAAGAATGAAAGAGAGAGAAACTGACCGAAGTTACACCAGTTTAAACACAGGTGTGATGCGATACCAATTTAAACTGCTTCCGCATTGTATACTGACACTCTTGCAATGATTAATCCTGCTTAACAGGAGCACGTGAAATCCATGTAAACCAATTTTAATTAGATGTACCTAAAATTAAGTATATAACTCATGACTGTGAAGGTGCTACTACACACACACAAACATACACACACACTCCTGTTAAGGTACAGTAAAACCACTGTGTAAAAAAAACTTCTTACACTTAGTGAATACTGTGAATTCTTTCTTAGTCAATACTGTGATTTTTTCTTTTTCATACTGGAAGATCATTTTACCTAATGACACCTATTTATCACAATTAGAGAATTAATTCTGTGCCACTTTCTCCATCTACCTTATGAATTGCCTACAGACGGCTGGACAGATCTGGCCCAGAAGTGTTTAAACATGTACAGAATTTGTGCCAGTACTAGCCAGCCACCAGCCAGATATTTTCCACTCACACTGATTTAGAAAAAAATCATTGGCAGTAGTAAGAATAATAAACTTCTCCCATAAAAAATAGAAAAAAAAAAAAACTTATTTGTGATGGGTTTATTTTTATAGGTAGGTAGCAAATAATTTCTTTATATGGTGCTTTAAAAGATGATGTACAGTAGTTTGAATGAAGAAGTAGTGAGGAAACACACAAATAAAACAAGAAGGACATTCCCATATCTCAGAGAGTATCTAAGGTCTCCTACAAAAACAGGATACTGAATGTATATTAAAAAATCTCTTTTGTGATCATGGCAAAGTGATTAAAGCACTTGCTTGTCTAGTGGCTTAAATTTCTCACTAGTAGTTTACTAGACAAGTACTGGAACAATGTGAAGTTAGTAGTAAAGTTGGTTTGTTTCAATTTTGATATTGTCCCTTTACTTTGCTTCTGAATTGAAATAAGAGCTTCCATATTCCCATATATTCTTATTCAAATATGCAGAATACTTAAATGTATTTTATTTTTAATAACTCCTTGGCATAAAATAACCATTAACTGATGAGGTTAAACAAATAATTTTCCATATGGCAGATTACTCCTATTTTTAGTTTATATATTTATTTAGATTTTAAAATAATAAAAAGATGCCCATCCAAGGCTTTAGGCACTTTAAAACTTTATTACTAATACAATAAAATCCCATCAGTATCAACAGGAACTCAGCCAGCCACCTACAGAGTTGGTGGGAAGCATACTCTCAGTCATCTCCCAAAACTCCCTCAAACAGATATCTTTTGCAGCAGTCCTGAAGTTCACTAAATTAGTGGTGTTTTAGACTGGCAATTTCCATAGCGTTGGAACTCCCATAGAGAATGCCTTGCTCATTGCCTTTTCTTACATAACAAAGAGAATCCATCTCAGGACCATAACTGTCCATTGTAGGATTCCTGTATCTTCCTGTGAAACAATTTGTATTGGTCACCATCAAGACAAGACACTGGAATAGATAGACCAGTGGTCTGATCTGGTGTGACAGTTTCTGTGCTATATTTATGCTCTAATTTATGTTGCTGACTCTGGCCAGACTTGACATCTCAAGATGAGGTAGAGGAGTTGGCAGAGATTATGGCTGGGTACAGGGGAGTATATGCTTGGAGATCCTCAGAGTTTGCTCAGAGTTTGTTGGTTTGGGGATAGAAGGTGTTTTCCACTGGCAGTACATAGACCTAACTCCTGGTTTTCTTACCATCTTCTGGAGAACCATAAAGGAGGAGAGATTCGTACCCTGTGTGGCTGGGGTCGGGGAGTGTTACAATTTGAGAGTAGTGAGTGTTTTGTCCAGGGCTGCAGCTTCTTTGTTTTGGAGACTATCAGGCAGTTAGGAATAGGGATTTATTTGTCACGGGAATTAGTGCTTTAGGAGTAAATACAGAGGGCTCAGGGCCTATAATTCCAAAGTCTGAGATTGGGTTTTGGAGAACTATTAAGGCTAAGGCTGACAACGGTTTGAACCTCTGGCATTAGACCATACTGACATGCATAGGCATAATGCAACATCCACAGATATACTGTTTGTGGCCAAGTGTTTGGGCAGTGAGTTGCGTATCAGTCTTCAAGGCTTAGAGCTGACTATGAAACAAAAAAGGATTAGGACCACTGGTGTTTGCGGTCTACTTTGACCCACAGTTCATCAAAGTCAACAAGTGTCTTTCCACTGACTTCAGTGGCCCTTAGATCAAGTCCGTAATGAAGTCAAGGCTGGAAGACTTACCACCCTCCTATGGTTTTGAAGGGTTTGTTGTCACTGCCAGCCAGTGCCACTATAAGGGTTAGAATTAACAGAGTGTGTGACAATTTAAAAGATTGCTCAGGAAAAACAAACAAACAAACATCTGGACAAAATGGCCAAATTCTCCTCTCAGTTAAGCTACTGACCTCAGTGAGAGTTCCAGTACTTGTCTGGTAAACTACTGGGGAGAAATTTAAGCCACTAGACAAGCAAGTGCTGTAATCACTGTCAGCCAATGCCATCATAATGAGAAATGGGAAATTTCGACTAGAACACTGTATGCAGTGCCATGGCAATAACCTTCACACTGTGGTCTTGAGTGCTGTGTCCAGTCTGTTTCTAAATGACTCAAAGGAGGGAGTTTCCACCACTTCCCTTAGAGGCTGGTTCACAGTCAAAGATCCTTTGAGCTAGTGATAATACCTACAGACTATTTTATATTGTATTAGAGTCAAGTTTTTGCTTTTTGAACAAACTCTGTGACAGACTCTAATACAGCAGTTCTTATACAGGCAAACTTCACTGTAAAGCAATGGGAGTTTTTCTTGGATTAGGATTGCAGAGGCAACCCTCAGTTGTTATACAGACAAAATAATTTCTGTTGTTCTTGTGGCAAATGTCTCATCACGTGTCTCATTTCTAAGATGTATTCAAGGATTTAATTCAGAAGTCTATTCAAATGTATTATATTTATGCCCTCAGTAATTTACTGAGGGACAACGGATAAAAGCAAATGGAAAGTTGGAGCTGTATATTTTGATAGTTAGGTAAAAACCATCCCTTCGCACGGGGTATTCATTTTCCTATAATATCTCTTAGAGTACTATCTCACTTTTTGACATTTACTGTTGAAGTAAATATAGACCCCTGAGACTGCAATTAGTTCTTCATGGGCCGTTGCTCACATGGAGTTTATTGAACTGGGACAATGGGGATTAAATGAAACATACTGTATGTCAAGTGAATTAGCTAAAGATATCATTTGAATTTAGCACCTTAAGTAAGTCAAAAGGAAAGTGTGAACCATGCTGGTGATTGTGTCTCACCAATTAGCTAGTTGCATGCAGCTTTATGGGTTTTTGGATACTCATTTAGGAGAGAAGAAAACAAGAACAACAAAAAACCCCCAACTGACTCTGTCAAACTTTAATAGAATTTCCTAGGCAAATTTGTCCAACTCTTGGATAGCTTGCTTAGGTGGGGAGCAACATATCACTTAAATGAAAATGCTTTCATTTAATTTAATAGTGAACCTATCCAATGCCTTTTTCCCATCATTAATGGTTCAACATAAAAATTTGCTTATAGACTATCAGTCCACATATTTGTTGATTTCACCATTTTTCAACTTTAATTATAACTTTATATAAGAACGCACAGCTATAATACAATGGATTGATCACATTAGTTTGCTTTGATGACAAAATCCAACCTTTTTAAAACTTAAACATGCCTTTCTATTCATTTCAATTAAATGACTTCAGTAGTCATTGTAACAGACAATTATGTGATACAGTATGAAATAAGTGATTGCAATTTAATGTTTTAGTATATCAAATAAATAAGAGCTCATTAAAATAACACTTAGCATTTGTAAAGTCATTCATGTAACCAAAGCACTGTACAGACATTGATTAATTAATCCTCACAAGCTAGGTGTGCTACATATTTATCCTCATTTTACAAATATTTTAACTGAAACAGAGAGATGAAGGGACTTGCTGAAGGCCACTTGTAAATCAGCGACAGAGCCTGGATCAAAACTAAGGATCTCCTGCTTTCCAGCCTGAATGCATTTCTCCATATCACACTGTCCTTATGTGCACAGTTAATGGTGCTAAAGCAACAAAAAGTCAAGGGCCTGATCCAGCTGTCACTTAGACAATGAGAATATTTCTATTGATTTTAGTGGGAGCTGCACTGGGCCCTAAACCAACAAGGGTTGATCACATTCTTTTAAAATCACTTTGTGGACTTCAGTCTGGGATGGGGACCAATGGTAGTGTCTCAGGGTCAGGTTTGGCAAAAGGAACATTTGGAACCCCAGAAAAGAATGATTTTGTCAGATGAATTTCCCATTTGGTTTCATTGGCCATTTCCTTTCACCTCAATGCTGGAAGAAGTGGAGCAAGTGAAGGCACTCAGGCTTCAATTTCCCGCTAATGCAAGCTTTTATGTGACTCTTTCTGATACCATCTTCTGTTAACACGGGCGAAACCAAAGTGCTTTTGTGAATAGTAATCAGCACTAATTTCCCTTCCTGCTGATTGCTGCCTGGTGGGTTTACCGTTGTCATTTTATAGAAATGAAGTATCATCACAGGTGATACAAAATGTGACAAAGTGAAACAGCTGGGAACAAATACTCCTGCCAGTGAGAGCAGTATGACTCTCACTGAGGTCAGTAGCTTAACTGAGAGGAGAATTTGGCCCATTTTGTCCAGATGTTTTATTTTTTTTTTCCTGAGAAGTCTTTTAAATTGTCACATACTCTGTCAATTCTAACCAGATTGGTCTTTCTGTGGGGGGTTATTACAAATTGTGCTCTGTAGTTTGCTCGTTATAGCGGCCTTGCTAGAACTTCATTTATACTCAGTAAAACTCACTGTTAGAAACTAAAACCAACCCACATAAGTTAACACAGACTGATGGGCTGCTGCATCATGAAATGAAGTCACTTATTCCCCACTCAGGGCAAAGGGAGTACAAGCGAGGAAATGGACCCTCTCTGTGCCACAATTACTTCTCCGAGCTCCTTCTGAGGTACCACATCCCCTTCTCTGGGCTCAGCCTAATGGATCAATTCAGTCTTCAGTGAGTAATTTCAGTTAATAAATGAATTCAAGGAAACCACAATCTGCTCATGGAAAACAGGTAAACAGAAAAAGATGGAAAATAAATTAAAGAAATGCCTGTTATAAATTCACCAAGCGCTGACAGCGATCCTGGTATTAATTATCCCATTTCAAATGATTTCCCAGGGCATTTAGTTCTTGAAGGAGAACTATTTCTCATTCATGGGGGGTAGTAATGTTCTAAGGGAGAAATTGCTACACAGTATTTTTATCATAGTCAGCACAGCTGAGAATTATTTCAAGTGAAGTTCAAGTGCTGGCTCATCATGGCAGCTGTGGGAATAATATACCAGGGGACTCCATTTCTTCAGCAATATAACTTGGTAAGTTCTGAGCAGAGAGAACTCTCTTTTAATGGTAGTGTGGATGCCTCCTGGGCCATTTTATGAAGTCATTGCACTCAATCTATGCTTAGAAAAATATTGCACCGCTGCAAAGCAAATAAAACCAGGAAAAAGCTTACAGTGAGACAATACATCATTGCCTCCCAATCTACTATGCAGATCAATACAAACAGTTCAAGTAGATTCAGCGGTGTAATTCTTTGTCCAGCCTGAGTCAAAAGTGTAAAACCTAATATTCTGAGACAGTCACCCAATCTTACTGTAAGTATCAATGTTTTATTTTTTGAATACATTAATCACACACGATGATTGGTGGATGAAACCCATCTTTTACATTTCCATTTTCAAAATGTGAGACAGTTTCTTGGATAAATACATATTTGGTGAACTTTTTCAAAGTGTGGTTTTGCTGGCAGCAGAGATGTGATAGTCTGTCCTGTAACCCATTTTAGCTCAAGGATTGCTGACCTGATGATAATAATAATATTGATAATAATGATAATAAAATGATAATAATAATAATAATAATAATAATGAAAATAATGTATCTTGTAGAAATGTTAGGGTCTGTGCTATTGAACAGGCAGCTGTGTATGATGAGCTAGAGCATCGAGTGAGAAAAAAAATCTTTGCCCGAAAAGTGTCACTGAAATTAGAGCAAATATTCATATGCTGAGAGCCCTGTTTCTTGAACAAAATCTCAGTTATTTGAAAGATGTAAATACCCAGGCCCAGACACTTTCAAAGGACTTGATGGTGCCTGCAGAATGTCATGAGAAAGGGGTGCAGATTGAAAAAATAAAAGTTAATAAAAAAAAATGGGTTTCAGTGCATCCTGGATGACTGAAAAATGGTTTAAATATTTTCTGATATCACTGCTCTACAGCCAAAATGCTTCTGAAATAAATGTAGTCAAACTTTACTAATTCTGGGTCACTGAGAACGAAAATGATGCTTAAAATTGTTGATTGGCTCTAGTTTTCAAGATATGCTATTGGGTCAGTATATACGACCCTTGACATGGGAATGGTGGAGGATAAGTGAATTGTAAAGGGAAGGGACCTCAATTTAAACCAGAAATGACTAAAATACATCTTTGACTGGATCTATGAATAAATCTATGACTGGGTTTGGACAGTACTTGCTTTTTAGGCAAAACAATGAAGGATGCAATCTGAAGCTGGTATTGCATCATACATGATATGAATTGCATCATGTTATTCCTAGAAGTCATGGGTGATGCAATCATAATGAAGCTTACATCACTCTGCTGAACAAATTGCCCTATATCAGCTCTAGAAATCATACAGTGTCGTGCTCTCTTATTTGTCAGTGTTTGATTTTGACAAGGGACACATTTCTGTTGAGCCAAAGTGAGCAGAGATGCCTCGTACTTGTGTGAACAGTGCAGATAACTTCTGCTATGTTTGTGGTGAAGTGACTTTTGCATCACAAAAGCGCAGTATAACCACTACGGTTAAGAAAGCCTATCACCTTTCTTTTGGCTGCAAAATTGGAGATCAGGACAAGAGGTGGGCCCCATACATATGCTGCAACACTTGTGCAACACATCTTCGCCAGTGGTTGAACAGGAAAAGGAAATCTATGCCTTTTGCAGTGCCAATGATTTGGAGAGAGCCAACAGATCATACCAGCAATTGTTACTTCTGTGTGGTGCCTTCAGTTGGGAAAGGTGTGTCAAAGAAGAAAAAGTGGACTGTGCATTATCCAAACATTCCATCAGCTATACGCCCAATACCCCACGGAGAAGGACTGCCGGTTCCCGATGCACCAGAATCATTCTCACTTGAGTCAGATGAGGAAGAGGAAGAGGATGAAACTTCTGGTCCTGAACCGTCAATGTCACAGGACCCACATTTTCTCCCATCCTCCTCCTCTGAACCACACCTCATAACACAAGCTGAACTGAATGACCTTGTCAGGGATTTGGAACTACCCAAGAGTAAGGCAGAGCTGTTGGGCTCCAGACTACAGCAGTGGAATCTCCTGGCAGGTGATGTTAGGGTTTCCATGTTCCGTGACCGTCAAAAGGATCTTGTCTCATTCTTCTTCATGGAAGGTGATCTTGTAGCCTGCAACAACATCGATGGTGTGATGGCAGCCCTCAACATCATTCACGATCCAGATGAGTGGAGACTCTTCATTGATTCATCGAAGACGAGTCTTAAAGCTGTTTTGCTGCATAATGGCAATGTTTTGCCATCAATTCCAGTTGGTCATGCGGTCCATATGAAGGAAACCTATGACAACATGAAACAACTTTTGAGGTGCATCAACTATGACCAACATCAGTGGCAGCTTTGTGGTGATTTGAAGGTTGTTGCTCTCTTGCTTGCTCTGCAGACTGGATACACCAAGTACTGCTGTTTTCTCTGCGAATGGGATAGTCGTGCAAGAGATTCCCACTACATCAAGAAAGATTGTCCACTCCGACAGTCATTGGAGCCTGGGAGGAAAAGTGTTCAACATCCACCACTTGTTGAATCAAGGAAGATTTTGTTACCACCCTTACACATCAAGCTGGGTCTGATGAAGAACTTTGTCAAGGCCATTGACAAAACACAAGCAGCTTTCAAGTACCTCCGTGGAAAATTTCCAAGGTTAAGTGAAGCTAAGACAAAGGAAGGTGTCTTTGTTGGTCCTCAGATTCGTGAACTTCTTTGAGATGATGCATTTGACCATGCACTGCATGGCAAGGAAAAGATGGCATGGAAAGCCTTTCAGTCAGTGGCAATACATTTTCTCGGAAACAACAAGGCAGACAACTACAGGTTGTTGGTGGAAAACCTCCTCAAAGCATACAAAAGCCTTGGTTGCAACGTGTCACTAAAGATACATCTAGATTTTTTTCCACCGAACTGTGGAGCAGTGAACGACGACCATGGCGAGCGATTTCACCAGGACATTGCAACAATGGAGAAATGCTATCAGGGCAAATGGAGCCCATCAATGCTTGCAGACTATTGCTGGACAGTGACAAGAGATGCTCCATTTAATGAATACAAGAGACAAGCCACGAAGCGCCGAGTAGACACTGAATAGGACTAAACTATGTACATAATAGTTTTTTGCCTTTTGTTTCATAATACATTTTATTTCTATAACCCTTTTGCTGATTTTTAAAGTGTTACATAAACAGGACAGGTGAAATATTATCATGTAAAGCAACCATAAACACATGAAAAGACCTAGGTTTACAGTTTATGATTAAAACTCTACTATCTACACAATATACATAGACATAAAATGTAAAAACTTAAATATCTTAGAAACAGCAGCCAATCAGTTGTTTTAATTGTCATATTTGAATTCAGCCCATCAAAATACATAATAAGTATCACATTTTATCTCTGAAGCAGACGACTTCTAAAAAATTGTAGACCAGTGTATTTAGAGGAAAAACCTTAGACTGGATGTTTCATCTGCCAAATGTCACCCTGCACTTGTGTAGTAGAGAGAGAGTGAGAAAAAGGATTGCGAGGGGCTACTGGCTGCTAGGGAAAATGTTGCTTGACTCTTTGCAGAGCAGAGGGATAGCTGGCCACCTGCTGCTGCAGGTCTAATGCCCATTAAATCCAGTGATAGTCTTTGTGACTTCAGTGGACTTTGGATCAGGCCTATGGTTCCAGGACATAGGCCAGCATTGAAGTTATCCTCAACAGACTTTCAAAATACTGGACCATTTCATCCAAAACGGGACTGTTGGTAACCCTTCTGAACGGCCCCAGGGTCAGGTTTCAAGTTTTGCCTGTCTCTCTGTTTTCTTGACCTCTGAAAGAAAATCCTTCTTGCTCTCCCCTATCCTTCTCTTTCCTCCCGCCCAGCCCTCTCCTCCCAAACACATAACTGTCTGGTTCCCCTAAATATATATAACTTTCCTATCAGGGCCTAGTAGACGCGGAGACATCCTTCTCCGTACTGCACTCCATCTGCTGGATCTTGCATGACTCTGTATCTTCCTCTGCAGATATACACGACACTCAAGGATGTGGCTGATGGAAAAGGACCCAGAAGCATGTGAGATCTGAGTATATTAGCTACTCAGGCCCAGCAAAGAGGAGGAAAAAACCTGCCACATCTTATTATAGAACCTTCTACTGGGGGAGAAGAGGATTATAATGCTCACAAAGGAGAGAACGTGGGAGTACAGGCTGCATTGGCTGCTACAAGGAAGGAGCAATGGATGGTCCTGAATAATTTCTCTGACATTCAGGTTCTCAGCATCTCTAAAAGTCACCCCCTTTTACTTCAAATGGTCCAACCCCACTTTCTTTCTGAGGGAGAGCTATGTGACTAACACACAAGGAAGTGCCCCACTTTTGGAAAAAAGATCCAATTAAAAACCTTAGTTAAAAGTCTCAATTAAAAGCTCTCAGGAAGAAGTGTGCATTGCATGGCCCCCTGGAGCATGATGAAACACCCACCCAAACTATTTTCAGCTCAGAGACTGCAGAAGCACTGCAGCTGAACTTAACTGTCAGCATGGCAAGCCCTTATCCTTTTCCTGGTGTACATTTTATGGCCAATGAAGCCCAGGAAATAACTGCAGCTGATTATAATGGAAATGCTGAAACTGCTTAAATTATGGCATCAGGCAGGAGCACCACTGTTATAATTACTAGGCTAATGACCAAGTAATATTGAAGGACTCCTGAGTCATTTTCCAGTATTTTTTAGTACCTATCTCTTATGCCCTGCAGAGGGCTTAAGAGCTGTTGCCACTCTCCTGCTGGGTCCCCATGCAGTTAGTTGGAGAACCCTCGCTATTCCCCTCCTTGGCCACACCGCAGGGGCCTGGACACCTGCTGCCTTTCTCATCTTTGTTTCCCATGCACGGAATTGCTTATAATCCTCTCCTTGGTGCCACTGCAGGGGGCTAAAGTGGAACCAACCTTGCTACTGCAGCCTCTGTAGGAGGTTGAAGAGCTGCGGTTGTTCCCCCCAATCTAATGAAGGCAGGGCAGGGACACAGGGCAGCATAAGAAAGAGGAGTCAGTACAAAGAAGTCATGGAAAAGATACAAATCCAAATATAGAAATAATTTCCTTGTTATCTGCAATTTCTGCTAAATGTCAGTGACAAACATGCAGTCCCTGCTAATAAATAATGGATTATTAATGAAGAATACCAATACGTCTCTGTACATTTTGGGGAAAAAAAGAGAATCCAATTCTGGTTTGGATCTGACAGCTCAACTCCCCATACAGCACTTCCTTAATGCCAATTGTCCTTCACCTAGCTGACAACTTAAAGCCGGAGGCTAAGAGTCATTTACTGGGAAAGCAATAATAATCGTCATGTTTCTGGAAACTTGAACTTTATTTTTCTTCTGAACAGCGTTTCTGAGAGTGGGAGGCTGCAGATGTTGCAGTACTGCTTTTAAAAAGAGCTCTCAGGTCTGGTGTTAAAATAAATACAGAGATGTGTTTCTAATTCCAGAGAGTGAATTTACAATTAAAGTGAATTCAAATGAAAAGGAAATGCAGATCTTCTTTAAAATAATGCTCTCGAGATTTATTTGTTCATTTTTATTGTATTGGATTTAGTGCTTGTGAAAACTGTCAAGGAACAGCAAAGGAAAAGAAAACCCTGCACGCAAGCACAGTACAAATATTTTATGGGCAGTGGTAGCAAAAGATTTCTCTCATACATGTTAATATGCCCAAGGCTTGGCCTGGCAGGATCACCTCAAGGAGTGAGAAATTATAACATTTTTCGTGTCCATTGAATCCTTGGCCATTTTGCTGAGGCTGTCAAATAGCTATTTACTGCCTGTTGCTTCTCATGGGTTCAGTGGTGCAAGATGTCTAGATGATGTCATATGGGCCATCCAGTATCCATCAGGTGATTATGAATTTTGCTGTGACTGACCTGCACCATATTTACATTAGTGACAAAGAATTGAAAAGATCTGCCTTCCAATATGTGCTCATTTACTTGAAAAAGTCAGCCATGAAAAATGCTATTATGATACCCAATTCTTTATGTTTTGATTGTGGCTCTTCAGTTTGGAATGGATCTTCTAGCCAACAACCTTGTCTAAGGGGAGCTCAGAGGCAGCATTTTGCAGTAGCATCAGAGCAGTAGAGATATGTGAGTGACTGTGAGCCACTGGTTTGGGAGAAGTTTCCATTCCCTGCATTCTTTGTACATGTGTGAGGCCCATTTACTCAAGGCTTCTGAAATGGTCCAGAATTTGGTTCTTTGTGATATAAAGGGCATAGAAATTGTTGCCCTGAATCCAGGAAGAGAGAGGTGAAATAATGAATGCTAAGACTTTGCTGACAAGCAACCAAGCCAAGTCATTATCATCCCTAGGCTGGGAATGAGATAGATAAGGCCCATGTGAGACTTTGGAAATACTTTTGCAGGGTGCCCCAAGGCCTCTCTGCCCCAATTCTCCTGTTTTTTGTTCTTTATAACCTTTCTGTCCCAGACTGACACAAAAATAATATTAACTGAAATAGGCTTATAGAAGCAACATTTCATCATGACACACAAACCAAATGTGTAAGAAAAGACAGCAGAGACCCTCTTCTGTGAAGTAAGGAGCAGAAGGGAAAGGGAGAAAATGAAGTGACAGAATTACCATTTGAGTCAGAAAGATCAATAGCATTAGCACCCCCCACCCCAAAAAGAAAGAAAGAAAAAAAGAAAGAAAATATTTAGGCTCGAAGTTGAAGGGCTTGTATGCACACACAGTGCAGCAGTTGTGCCATCGTAGTGCTTCTTGAAGATGCTACCTAGGCTGACAGAAGAGCTTGTCCATCTCCCTGAGAGGCAGTAGCTATCTTGATGGGAGAAGTCCTCCTGTCGACATAGCGCAGTCTACACTGGGAGTTCGGTCAGTATAACTACGTCGCTTAGGGGTGGAGATTTTCCACATGCCTCTATGATGTAGTTATTCAGACATAAGTTTATAGTGTATGTAGACCAATGTTAAGAAGGGAAGCAAATTAACAGAGACAGGTTAGGAGTTTAGTGAAAAAAGAGCCTAAGGGGGTTTCCCCAGTGTCCTATAAAAGTCTGAAACCTAGTATTTTAATAGTTCAGCAGAAGATGAGAACCCATAGGAGAAGAAACTGTCCTAAAGATTTGTTCACATTCAGACTTGTTTGTTCATACTCTAGTTTAACAAAATAAGCAGCTCCCCTCCATCATACTTTTCTGTACCATAAAATTCCTAGAAAAACACATAATTTTTACCATAAAAATTCTTGCATATCATGTTGGTTCTAGTTTCTGCCTTTGTTACTGCAAAATCCCCATGTATCTTTGGTGGGAGTTTTACTAGAAATGTGATATCTACTAGGTTTAGATAAAGTGTCAGTTTACCTGTCAGAGATAACATTTCTGATTGTTCTTTTTATGAATGTTAAGTGTAAAGATCTCATATTGCATTCCTTAGGAGCCGTACTCATTGCTTTATCTTTCTTTCACAGATGCTTTGAACTGTGGAAGAGGACATGATGAAAAGAAGCAGGGATATCATATGAAGTTGGCCATACAAACAGAAATGGAAACAAGATGTTATTTATACACATTTTATCTCTGCCAAGTAAAAAGATTTCTTAAGTGAATATTTGAAGGTGGGAAATGATAAATGAAACTTGTCTTGCTCTATGTGGTAAAGTGCATTGTAGGTCTTTTCTCTAACCAATGGATAGGAGATCTACATCGGCAACTCCCATTAGTGCTAATAGATGTCACACACATAAATCCCCATGCATCAATAGGAGAAGCCTATAAGACTTTAACTGCATGACAATATTTTAAACTGAACAGAGATAAATGTGTTCTGTGCATACTCAGGGATATGTACCTTTTGACTCTAACTTACAGAAAACAGTGTAATACTTTACATTACATTTTAATATAAGGACTTACTGCATGTGCCAGTTTGAAAAACAGGCTTTTGAGTTTTGACAGCAGACCCATATGGATATTTCAAAAGTTATTTTTATAATTGGAGCTTAAATAGATTTAAATGAGTATTCTAATTAGATGTGTCTCTTTGGACCTATCAGTGTAATAATTGCATATTAATGCAAAGGAAACAGCTTTTCATTAAAAACTAATCAGTTGAGGTTAATACATTTAATAACTAGCTGGAATTTAATAAACATACAATAACAATGCAATTACATCTAAATTAATGCTTAGGGCCAAAATGCTGAAGTTTGCACTCAGCCTGCAATAAGGTAAAATTTCCATTGACTCAGTGGGCGTTCTAATTGAATATGGATGGTAGGACTTGTCTGATGTACAGTTTAATTTGGACAAAAACTCCTAATTTTAGTGTAATTGTCAAATTATTCTAAAAATATGCACGTAGAACATCATGAAACAACTAACTTGGGTTGATTATATAGACCTTTTATCATGGGCCTCAACTATTATTTTCCACTCAAGGGCAAATATTTCTGTCTATTCCCATTTTAATTCACACGAAACCCCTCAGGTTTAATACAGACTAAGAAATTTGGGGCCAGATTTTCAATTGGAGCTGGGTGCCTAAATACCTTTAAAAATTGGGTTCCCCAGTCTTATTTATACTGTTATGAGCTGGATGAAACTTTGTTGTGGGTTGAGTGAAAACCCTATTGAGGTGGATAGTTGTGACCTCACCTTTCAGTTACCATGACTGTAAACATCAGCCCCCTGTAAGACAAACAGTGTGTGTGTGAACCTGCCCAGGAGAGTTGGGGTTGAGTATTGTTTTGGGTAGCCGTGTGTGGGAGTGTGAGAAAATACACAGATACTGAGGTTACAGGCAAGAGAGAGAGAGAGAGAGAGAGAGAGAGTCAGAGGAAAAGAGACAGGAAAAAGCCAACCAGGTGCCTGTAAGCACAGTGTGACCCTGGAAAAAGCTAGAGAGAGTGGTTTGGGGTCTTGCGTTGGCTAAAAGGGCCTGGGGAGACTGGTAAGCTAAGAAACTATTCTGTCTTAGAGCAATGTCCGCTGAGTGCTCCACTTCAAGTGCACACATACCCCATGTGCCTTTGGTTGGAGATGTTGGTAGCAGTGCCAGTTCAGCTCCACATGCACTCCAGACATCCTGTGCTTGGTACTGAGGATATATAGAGCTTTAAGGCAAACTGCCCGCAGTTCTTTATCAGCTACCCAACAGCCTGAGATAGATTGTGTCTGAATCAGGCATGCTAAACCCTCCATCTTAGCAGTGAGTTCCTAGTTCTAGGTTAGTTTAGATTAGTTTATTTAGTTCTTTTGATAATCACACCTCTTTAGTTAATTTGGGGGATTTCTGTTTAGTACCCTTTTTCTCCCCTCTCCATTCTGAGGGGTTTGCATTGGTTGTCGTTGACCTGGTATGTAGTGATCCTTGGGATTCAAGGGCTTCCTCAGCTGCTGGGAATATATCCTGCTGTCCCCATTGTCTGGGACACACACATATCCCAGCTCAGTGCAATATCTACTCACCCGTCAAAAGAGATTAAAGAGATTAACCTGGAAGATTAAAATTTGCCTCCTCACGGTGGAGCACTCCCTCCAACCAGCCTCAGATCCAGACCCAGATATGCACCCTGGACATTGATGGCTGACAAAATGTAAGCCTTGGGCTGCTGTACATTTTGTTATATACCCTCTAGTTCCAAGAGGTGCGCAAGAATTGTTCTAGAAAAATACTTGATTGTTTGCACAGTACAGCCTTCTGTTCAGTTCAGAATAGATATTAAAAAAACAAAACAAAAAAGCAACCAACAAAACTGCATGGAAAACAACAGTTAGGAAATGGGAAAAATTTACAAAAATGTTTTCTGAAACTTGAAAATATTTTGCAAAACCCCATATTTAAGTTAAAATTTTTAGAGGCTTCAAGAATTATTCTTCCATCACCATCTCTCTTTTTCCCACCCCAAATTTCCACACAAACCCACATAGAAAAGGATTTTGGAAAAAACAAGATACTTGCATGTCCATTTAAATGTGATTTATTTATGTTTGAATCAACAGATATTCACCACTTTAAATGAGACATATAATTTCTACTGATAAGTTCTAGAAGGAGTTTAATTTTCCTTTGGCTAACTTTAGTTTTAAAAGTGACATTTCATTAATGAGAAGAGTGTGTGGAACACACAGGTTAATTTACTGTAACTAGCTGATTAACATCACGTTCCTGTTTTTGAACAGAATTTTTAATGTCTTTGGGCTTGATCCAAATCCATTAAAATGGAAACACTTTCACTAGCTTCAATGGACTTTGGATCAGGGCTTTTCTGTGTGAAATGACTTTCTGGTGAATGAGGTTTGGTTTCTTAATCTGTCACTTTGCAAATAACCTTATGTTTTTATTTTGTTGGTATTAACTAGTTCAGCTTCTATAATCCATTGTTATATGTGCTATTCAGGCGTCCAGGATGAAATTGTTCTGGTATCTTTTTGCCTCTTCAGCTAGCAAGTTGTAAACTTTCAGTCTTAAAGCACAAATATTTTACTTTTCTCCATAGTTGAAATTATAAAAATATGCATAGATTTAGTGATTCTTCAGGGACAGAAAACTAATTATTTTAATTAAAAAATACTCTGTGCCTTTTAAAGTTTAATATTTGCAGTTAAGAACAATTTGGAACAGCAACAATCCTTGAAATCTTCAAACGCTTTGAAGACTTAGACTTTGCATTACTATTTTTAAAAGGAATGATTTGTTTGTTTCTTCAGATAATAGTGTTTGGAAGTCCAGACTGCACAATCTACACATGCCTCAGTCTGGATCCCAAGTGGAGTCTCAGCTTGTTATTTAAATTAGTGTTTTTCGACTTGTTATGCAAAATAGTGTTTGAGCTCTCTGAGGGTTCAGCAGGGTGAACGACTTGCCGAAGGACTCAACAGAGTTCTTTTCAGTTTACCTCCAATCTCTCTTTACCCAGTTTCAGTATAGGAGCAGGTTAGCCTTAACCACAAAAAGCCCCCAAATTCTTGGTCTTCAAAAGTCAAGTTTAACAGCAACAAGATACAAAGTAATATCACATTGTCATTAAGTCCCTATGTGCACTATAAAGTCAGTGGAAACTGCTTGCTGTCCTCAAACCTCAGACTGAGGGCTGAATCCACAGGACAGTAATTCACCCCATCAGGTACTGTAGTTTGGACAGATGCATGTCATTAAAAAGTAGTTGCAGGTATGACTTCATAAGCCCAAGGAATGGCTTAGAAAACAGGATTGGGGAGCGGAGCAGGGAGGGGATGTGGAGAATGATTTCATCTCTAGTGCAAACCAAATGTATTTTTAGGATGACACCAAAGGGTTGATTTCATTGGGTTTTGGTTGAGGCCCAAAGGCAAAGCTCCCATTGATGTCAACAGAGCCAACATTTCACTTCTCCTATTTAGTCAATCTATTCATAGAGAGTGGTGGAGCTGGTTTGGTGATGGTGCTGACCAGAACATGGAGCATTCTGTCTATATCCTGGTGGAATATTACAGTCTGCAATCATTGATGTCCTGATTGCCCCTTGCCCTCATCACTTGTCAGTCTCGCATCTTCCCTCATGGGGTGGAAACTCTCCATTCATTGGTCAACAAGTGGTGGCAGAGAGAATATTTAAAATTCGATGTGGTTGTTGTGGAGGCAAAGAAGTTTTCCTGCTTCTCTCTGATATGATCCTCAGAGTCTCAGTCAGTAAAATGGAGTGATAACAGCTTGGGAATATGCACAGTCATCACTTCTCCCCCACAAACTCAACACCTGGAGCAACGTGAGCAGGACAAAGACTTTCAATGGGGGAAGGTGGTCCTGGGTTGGAAGGCAGTTCCAGCCTCTGTACTGAGGAACTGTGACCTTTTTGTACCATCTGTCAGGGTGAGATGCTGCTTGATTCAAATCCTGTTTAGTCTGTAGAACTTAGACTGCAAATTTATTTTATTTCTTAGGTAGCCAACTTTGATCTCTATGCTTGCTACTTATAATCACTTAAAACCCATCTTTCTGTAGTTAATAAATCTGTTTTATATTTCACCTAAACCAGTGTGTTGTGGTTGAAGTATTTAGGAAATCTCAGCTCAGTTTAAAAGGCCTATGTGTGTCCTAGCCACATCGAGACAGGGGTAGACTAGGTAGTGAACTAATGCTGGGCAGGCTTCTGACCAGAGCAAGATGATACAGTTATGGGGTGCAAGTCTGGGGAGCAGGGGGTGAATTGGCTGGTGCCTCCCTATTGATGGTTCACGAATGGCTGGGAGATCATTCATGTAACTCAGCTGGGTATGTTCCTGCCTGTGGAGGTCTGTGTAAGTGCTGTACCTGCCAGAAGTTTATGGCTAGACACAGCATCACAATGTGAGAGGGATACCCCAGGTTGGCAGGACAGAGAGCTCAGAAGTCCCACAGTCCAGGTTGCACCTCAGGGACCTAATATAAGTACTGTAGTGCAATCTCTGGCCACATTCCCTACCTGCAATATGAAGTAGGACTGAATAGACTAAAGTTTTACATTATATTGTTTTTGAGTGCAGTTATGTAACAAAAAAGTGCATCTTACAAATGTAGACTTATTTCTCAATAAAGAAGTTGCACTATGGTACTTGCAGGAGTTGAACTGAAAAATACTATTTCTTGTGTTTATATTATTGTAATACAAATATTTGCACTATAAAAATAATAAAGTGAGCACTATACACTTTGTATTCTGTGCTGTAATTGCAAATCAATATATTTGAAAATGTAGAAAAAGATCCAAAATATTTAATAAATTGCAATTGGTATTCTATTGTTTAACAGTGCGATTAAAACTTCAAATAATCACTATTCATTTTTTGATTTAATCGCGTCAGTTAACTGTGATTAATTGACAACCCTAGTAAAACAACATTGTGTTACAATGTACCAAGCAGTTTTTCCTATTCAGAGGAAAACAAAGTTCCTTCCCGAAAGACCATACAGTTTAAAAATTAAGCTTTGCATGCACTAACAATACACCTAAAGATATAGTGGTGAGTATATTTTTAACGGAAAAGTAAATAAATCATGCACAGCTTGAGCTATAGTTTTATATATTACTTTGTAAAGTTTTTAAAAAGATCTCATTGTAAATTTCCTCAAGACTGGGTTAGAATACAGGCTGCCCTGCCCTTCAGCTACAGATTGGCTATTTCTGACCACAGCTCAGGTCATTGAGAGTCAGGCAATGTGGGAGAGAGTGGATTACATTTTTGTATCTGGTTTGCAGATAGAGAACTTTGGGATTCCAGATGAGTAGTGCTTTAGATTTATACATAAATTGTCTCTGAGGATTAGTGGGATACTGACAGCAAAGAATTACAGAGCAAGGGAAAAAGTTAGTTTATAAAATACCTTTGAATTTGACTGTTCAGAGCCTTTCCCTTATTTGAACAGTTTTAAGTTTGACAATTATTTTTTCTATGTAAGTAGACTTGTTTGATAGTGTGAGGAAAAGTTGTGGGAATAAATGAGTCACTAATTGCTGTGAAGTTTTAGGTTTATCAAAACACTGTGGGGAAAAACAGATCAATTAAAGATTTGTTTTCCTCCTAACATATGAGGTCTAAATATAGGCAATCTATTATTCTAATGAACTCTGTGGTATCTATGCATGGATGTAACCTCTACTAGATTTAGGTAGCACTGACTAGACTAAATTCAAGTCAGGCAACTGGCTGCCTCTCTATTAGCACAATGGAATTGTACCCCTGTAGTAGATCTAGTCTGGGTAGCTGTAAAGAAAGTTCACAGGAAGCCCAGGTTAAGCCAAACACATTCTCCCTAGGGGATCTGGTGTATTTACAGACTTTATATTTGTGCAGAGTAACGCAAAGCAGTACAGTCTCTGACCACTTTCCCTACCTTCATTATGAAAGTCTACAGGCTCCAATCACTCTCCTCTGAGCATCTGTGCTTATAACTAACAAACCCCTATCTCCTCCTACAAACAGCCTGACTCTGGCTTGCCCCCACCCTTTTAAGGTTCTGAGCCCTAATTAGCCTCAGCTGCAGCGGATTGCCTCTGTTGAGGGAGACACTCTGAGCTGGGGATGTGAAATCTTAGCTGGGATTTAATACCTAGAGTTGAATGCCACTCTCCAGCTCAGCATGTTTTCCTCCTAGGAGCAAAACTGGAGCTGAATGCAGCAAACCTGTGGCACCCCCTGAGGCAGCACAGAACAACCTTTATACCCAGTTACTCACATCTGTTTACACCAGTCTAAATTTGGTCCAAATATATTACAGCCTGAGGACAGATTTAGATGGAAAATCAGAGCTCCCCTAAAACAATTACTGTATATTTGTACCTATCATGCTCTTCTATGTCTGGTTCAAAACCAGGGAACATTATAATATTATGAGGTTGCCACAAGGAAAAAGTTCAGAAAAGCACCCCACTTATGGATGTTCATGTGAATCGAGGCTTGGGAAGTTCCCTACGTTTTTCCTGGCAAATTGTAAGTTGTTATAATAATATCAATACATCTGTATTGGAAGATTAGAGAGAGAACTAATCAGTGTCTGTAACTGATCGTTTGTATTTTGTAATGAGGATTTGCAATCACTTGAGTAGCAATAATTGTTTGCAAGGGAATTGCCGGGTACATAATGCCAATGATTTCTAATATTTACTGCTCCCTAAGTGACAGATGTATTTATATTACTGGACTCTGCAGCATAATGATTCACAAGCAAGGTAGTGCACAGTCCCAAATCAATTCACATCCATTCGGTTAAAATCAAGGGTATATTTGACTATATTTAAACGTATATTCAAAAGGCTAGGCTACTCTCTACTTCTTAGTAAAGAAAAGTGTGAGCTCTTTAACAGAAATTTCCTGAATTTCTGTTCTCTCCCCTTTATGTCCTAGGAAGTCTTATTAATTCAGCAAGTTTAGGGAGAACACCTAACCAATAAATGGTCACATTATAACACTAAGTAATATAGAATTCTTACATCAAGCATTAAGGGCCACATTGTGCTCTTAGTCAAAGTTGCATTAATCTGCAGTTATTTAACTGAAGTCAATGGGGTTATTCCAGATTTGCACCAGTGTAACTGAGAGCAGAAGTTAGCTTAATAACTGATGTTAGCCACAGTCAGAACTCCACAAGCTCAGCGGCAGTAGTGAAGTAGCTGGGCCTCACCACTTCAAATCAAATTAGAGGCTATAATGTGAGTGGGTAAAGCTGAACTTTAAAAATGGAAGACTAGAAAACAATAGTACCTGCAATAATTTACTTTCAGTAATACACTCAAATAGTCCTATGGTTAATGTACAAGACAGACTCAGGATACGCTGGATCTATTTCTATCTTGGCTAAAATGTTTTCTGTGACTTTTGGCAATTTAGTTGATATCTGAGTTTCCATTTATGTAAAATGGGGATATTGTCAGGTACCTATAGAATGTATGAGACTCAATTAATTAAGATGGTTCTTAAAAATACCCTCCTTGCCTCATCATCATTGTGAAGAGGGCTCGCTCTGCGATACTGGGACTGTGCCTTTCAGGGCTGAGCTTCTCAGAGAGAGAGCCTGGGCAGGGCACTGTGAAATGCTTGTTGTTCTGCTCAACCAATTGGAATCAGACACAGAATAAACCAGATCTCTTGCAAGCATATGAAGCACTAAGGCCCCAACCGTCAAAGATATTTAGGTGACTTACTCTCAGAAGGGGGTTTGTGCTAGCTCCAAGCACACACCTCCTTTCTCATATGAAGGCCCTTAGGCTAGGACTCTGGGCAGATGGAGCTCCGTGGGAGGTTGACGCTGGGTGCATTGGAATGTTGCAGAAATCTTGGCAAGACATAATACAGCTGAGCTGCTAGAGAGGGCTCAGCCAATATCAGTGTCAGTCCTAGCAGTGGTCTGCTCTGTGGAGGGTGAATGGAAAAGCAGCTCTCCCTACAGAATGCCTCCTGGCTCTGCACGGAAGCCCCTTTGTGGCACATGCCCAATATTCATGTGGCTTGGAAGCAATGCAGCTTCCAGAATCCTTGTCTTTCCATAACCATCCTTGTCTTCCCATTCTTGTAGGTTCTCAAATGAAGAAGAAAGAAAGAAAAAAAACAAATCCGTCATAGTGACATACCAATAAACTTAAAAGTTTAATTGATTGTGCATGTATCAATAATGCTGAGAAACAGGCCTTGTCCACCATAAAGCAACTATGTTAAATTAATGATCAGTGCTACTGCATGGCAGCACAGTATTTTGAGTTGGGCACTTTTGATGAGTCAATTAATTGTAAATACTTCAACAGAGGCAAAAATCTAATGCTTAAGTGATTCATACAGTTGTTCTTACATAGAAAACAATATGATTTTCATTTTTGAATCTATTCCTGGAAAGAAATTAATATGAATGTGACAAGCGTCAGTATATTTTCTAGCAAAAGGAAAGAATACAATGTGAAATAGAAATAATTAATGTTAATAATAATGATGATTTGCTTATTCTCAAGGAATATTGTTTACAATATATTAGACACAGTATCCTATTCTGAGTGTGTTTGTGGCTGACATAAAGACAAGTTAATTAACTTAACCACAATTATAGCCAAATAATTGCAACCAAACCCTAACTTATCTAATTTACCTCCATTATTTTATATTATATTTAAGCACCTCTTGTTGTACCTAGACAGCAATATTCTCTGGAGTTTATGCTTTGGCAAACAGAGAATACACTGTATTTTCCCCAGTGAAAAAGCTAAAAGATATGAAAACTTTAAGTTTAACTGCAAAATACAGTAATTTCCCAGAGAGTATGCAAGACCATGGATAACTATTACTTCTAGGTCTCACAATTAAAGGACTGAATGAACAGGACATCAGACATGCATAATTTCAGTCCTATGTTACACACTTCTTTGGCATAATTGCTTCCATTGCCCTTCTCACAAAGCTTTGAGATGGACGGCAAACACAAACTCTGATGCTTATCACTGAGAACTAGATTATGTGATTTTTAGCACAGGGGAGGTGAGGAATTACAATATCTCTCGCGGTGTACTGGGAAGCATCCCCCTTTTCAGATCCCCCAAATGCACAGAAGTCACACACTTGTGAATCCCTTGGGGGTGGGCAGGAGGGAGGAGTTGGGGGAAGGAGGTGCAGCTTTCTATCCCCATGCAGCTGGCCAGCTCTTTCAGTTCATGTCTAGTGTTAGAAGAGATATCTGTATATAATTAAAGTTAATAGACAGACATCAGTGGATTGGGCTACAGAATCTGCAGCGTGGTTCCTAGGTTTTGTAGGATCAATGACCTTGTTATTTGTGCATGCAAATGTATTCCTCTGTGTCGTTCCTGACATAAGCTCTTAACATATGGGAAGAAAAAGTTGTGCCTCATTTTGGAGAACTATGTGCGCCAGGAAGAATAGGGAGAGGAGAGTCCCTTATGCTTTCCCTCATGCATGGATCACCACATAAGGGCTGGAAAAAGTCTACCTATGAATAAGTCATGAGTCACAGAGACTTAAATTGAAAAAAAAAATCTTCTGGTAATATGTATTAATATATCTTTCTTTTTTCTCATGACTTTCACTGGGAGAAATTCACTTCCTTTACATACACATTGCATCTGAGTTTTTAAACAGGTTAATTTACAGAGCAGGGCTACGGGGGGCAGAGGGGGAATAAAGACCTTGCAAAAAGTCTGGGGTTAAATCTCCCTTTGAAAATGTTCTGAGAGAACATGCCATCCAGTGCATTCCAAAGATAAATGTCTGCTCTTCAGAAGTGTTTTTATGATAAGGGTAAGTAAATCCTGGCAGGGATTTATGGTCACAGATGGTGGGGGGAGAAAGGGGAAGGGTTGAATTCCATATTAGACAGGAAAATTGCCCAAATCTTCTTTTCAAACTATCATAGAAATTAGAGATGGGAAAGAATTATTCTGTGATCCCAAAACATGATTGTTCTGGGCAGTACATTGTTGGAATTCTTTCTAGTTTTATAAGTCTAGTTTTATAAGTCCCAATCCCAGATGGGGCTTCCTATCTTCCTTGGAAGACTACTCTACATCCTAAATCATAGGCAGTATTTCAGGATAGTCAGCCTAAATTTTCTCTCTCTCAAGAACACCCCATTATTTTTAGTTAATATTATACTGACATGTATCCCCCTCCCTCCATGGTTACACCCAAATACTTATTGTTTTTATAATCCTTTTACCAAACTATACAGTTAGATATTTTCACTTTTACTCATAAATCTGTCACTCCAGCCCTTTTAGCATTTTTATTGCTTTTCTCTGAACTTTCTCCAATTTGTCAATATCTATGTGCAAATATCAGAAACATATTGGCCAAAAATACAAGCAAGAAAATAATAGCGAAATTATCTCTATGGAAAAATTTGGCCTTTTGTTTAATCGGCCCCTTAGGAAACAAAAGTAACTGTAACTGAAGCCATTGTCCTTTCTGTGCAGCTCAGACTAGCTGAAAAATGTAAGACTGTAGGATGCGGAGTGAACAGCTACTGTTTTATTGTGAACTTGGTAATACTGTTATGATAAAATTATTTAAAAAACAAAAAAAGCACTCAGACGCTCTGCCTGTATGTCATTTAAATTCATTTTCCCACATCATCAGGACACTGCTTCAGCTAATCCATCCCTGATTTTTAATGGGAACATAAGCATGCGCTTAAAGTTAAAGCACATTCTGTGATCCAGGGACCTCTGTGAACTGGTAGAGGATACAGGGGTACATAAAGGTTACAAGGATCCTCTGGGACTGGTGTCTACCTACCAGTCCACCAAAAACTGTCATGTAAGTTTGTGTCACACTGGACATCATAATCATTGTGAGATGTATGTATAGAAAGTATTTGAGGAGTTATGCATATATAGTAAAAATCCTGTTCTCTAGGTTTATGAGTGAATGGATGGGAATGGATGCCCATTTACAATTAATAGATTGTGGATGCTGCAGGAAAAAAACCCCAAAATAGCAGGGGTGTCCTATTTATGCATAAAGACAATCAACTTCTGAAACTATATTTGGGGTACAGAGGGACTCCCAGATACCATTCCTGAGGGAAGTAAAATGTTTGTGTGTTTGCTTCATGAAAATGGGATCTCAGCCAGGCTTGACTGAAAATGCTGGGAAGAACTTTGGATGAGAAAAATTTCTTCTGACAAGAGGGTAATTTTTAGTTCCGTTTAGGCCATAGAAAGCATTCTTCTCTACTGTCAATGAAATGGGCCCTAATCAACACTTGGAGCCTTAAGGCTCACAAAGTTACTATTCTGGGAGGTTAGTGTTGAACATTACTGAGCTAGAAGAGGAGTGTACTGTTAGGGGCATTCACACAGTAAAACAGCTATACATTTGGGAAATGTTCAAAAAAATTAAGTACGTAAGGGATACAAGTGCTAATGACATTCAGTGGGGCTTGTGCTCCTAAATCCTTGAGGCACTTTTAAATATTTGCCCCATAAAACACAATCTAAACTAAAACAAGTTTTTAAATTATGTACTATGTAGAAATAGAACAAATAGTAGAAAGCAGACCTTATATTTATTCTATTAGACTTCAAAAATTGTGATATAACAGTGGCAACATTTCCTAAGAGGAGCTTTATGCTAGTCATGAACCTTTGACACAGGCAGTGTGTGGAGGAACAATTATGGACGATTCATAAGTATTACTTGACATTTTTAGAGCTGGATGTGAGGGGGTTTGTCATCTCCTGTTTAATTATGACTTTTTCAAGTAAGATGATCCTATTGCATGGGTGTCACTGCACTTACCATAGTAAGGAGAGAGAAATTAAAATTTGTGCATAGGTGGAGCAAGAGATAGATGGAAAGGGAGAGAGAAATTTGCACAGTCTTCTAGTTTGAATTGTTATCTGTTTTTACAACAATCACCTTCATTTAATGTTTAACTTTAGTAACAAAATATTACTGTATTTGCAACCCACATACATGAAATTGCATGGATTATACAAGCAGGGATTCTACTTTAAAGAGAGAAGAAAAGAATGAACCCAGAAGATAGCCTTTTTGTTAAATATCTAAAATAGGATATATGCTAAGCAATGTACATCACGCTAACTGATGGCTATAGCTCAAAGCCCAGTTGTAAACTTAATATTTCTTTTACATATTTTTTTACACTACAATGGGTAACTGTCATGGCTGCAGCCAAGCACTCCCTCAGGCCACTCATCAGATTGCTGAGAGGAGATTCAGCTGCTGAATCCCCAGGTTTTAAGTCACTGAAGTCTGAACAGAGTCTAGGCACTGCCCTCACACTGGGGTTACTAGGCACACTGCCAGGGTGCACATTCTCTGTCTAGCATCCCCTCTTGAGAACTGTGACCCAGCAGCCCACTGCCCAGATGCTATAACCAGTGCTGACTCATCAAACTCACTCATAGTTTGCCCACCACATGGCTGGTCTGGGCCCACAGTTTGCCTCCGTGGGACACACAGACAGACTTTGTTTTGTTTCTTGATCTCGTGAGAAATACAAAGATCTATTAAAAAATAATAAACCCTCCACAAAAGTGTCTGACTCACTTTCCCCATTACTCCATGGCAGTTTTGGGGCTGTGGTCAGATTCATCGAGTGCATCCAGGGACCCTCTGTTGAGATGCATGGCTTGTATCTGGAAACACTGATCCTTCTCCCCTACTTCACCTTGTTTGACCTTGGCTGATCCATCCTCTTCCTCTTTGCTGCCCAAGCTTCCTGTGTGGCTTTCTCAGGTTACCCCACGTCCTTTTTAATGGTTGTATTACCACCTTGCTGTCATTCTTTTGCTGCTGGTAAGTCTCCATTCTCCAAACCTGTGTTTAGGGAAGCTGGGGAGAATTGGTTTTCCCACTCAGGCAACCACTTTAGTATATTTATTGTCCTGTCGTTAAATCCTGATGACCCACCATTACCCCGATCTGGCAGGGAAAGTGCTGTCAGCCCATAATAGATTCCACATACATATGCAGGCAGCCAGTGATAGAACAATTTTCATAGTAAGAGCTTCATAATATCAACCAGAATTTGTAAGTTGTACATGCAGATTCCCCAGAGTAGCATCTGAACAAAACTAATTTTTCCTACATTTGTTATGGAGACTTTTATAGTTTTCTGTGACTTTGCTTAGATAACCTAAAAAAAGGAAACAGTACAAACAAAACAAGAAGTTTCCTTCATTCTAAAAACCACAAGTAGATATCCAAAAGGGCTCGGCATTGGCTTAATTCTGGTCTCAGTGAAGTCATTGAGAGTTTTCCCATTAAATAGGCTCTCAGGTACAATAATTATGGGTATCATAGAAGTATCTAAGACAGATAGATAGACAGCTTTTCCGAGTACCAAAGTTAGGTAAATGCGGAACACTTTTGAAAATCCTAAACTACAGTCTCACAATACAAAGTAACTTAAAGTATAACTAAAGATTAGAAAACCAGACTGGATAAAATAAATGTAACTCTCACTTCTGGCCACCTCAAATGGCCTCCAAACAGACATAACTTTGAATATGCTTGGTTAACTCTTTCATCATATTTTTAAAAGCATATTTGTTTTACTGGGTCCCAGACAATCTTGGGAGCAGAAATACCAAAATATGTCAAAAGCAGTTTTTCCTTGCTTGTGAAAATATCAGAACCAGAATATCCGTAACTGAAATCTTTGGCCCACTCAGGTTAGCAAACCCAAGAAAATCAGATAGTTCAGCTTTGTTTTGACATATTAATTGTTTTAGGTGCTTACCCAAATGGAACCAAAATACCAAATCTCTTCTGAAGGCCAGCCATACATTGATTGTAAGGCAGGGACCTGCTCTAGAAGTAATCTTTTATTGGGCTTTCAAAGCTCAGCATGGTTTGACTTAATGAAATAAAACCCCATCTATACAGATGTATACATAATAGAATTGATTGAAAAATGTCATGGAAACATCAGAAGTTGATGCCATTTCTGCCCCCACCCTCCCGCACATTGTCCCAGTTGAAAATTCACTCCAAAAACTAGAATGACACATTCACAAAAATTCTGACAATTTTTTTGTTGCAGATCGAATAAATAATTATTAATACAATATAATAAACAAATAGTACATCCCTCTATTGATCAGTTCACAAAGCTGGTACTTAGCACTAGGATACTTGTGTGCAAGAGGGATAACTATAATCGAGTATAATTCAAAACTGACTAGATCACAAAGTGAAGGGCTAAAATAAATTAGAAAAAAACACCTGTAGAGGCCAGATGCATTATCTAATATGTATTCAACAGACTTAGCCTGAGAAGGCCTAATCTTGGAAGTAGTATAAAGGTAAATTTTCAGGTAAAAGAGATTTATTTTACATCATCAGAAGCTGCTCTCACTTGAAATATCTTTTGCTGCTGCACTGGCATCATACGGATGCTACCACAGCTACAGCTACAGAATTGTGCTCTCTCTCTCTCTCTCTCTCACCCATAAACTGTTTCCATGGCTACAGAGGCCATGAAAAACTTGGCAGCCTGCTGGAACCCCACAGCCACAAGACCTCCTATATATTCTGACGGCATTACATCATCTCTAAGATGGCTGTATAATTCTTAGGTGGTTACTGGCTTGTTTCCACTATGTTGGGGGGTGCTGGAGGTGTGAGATGGATACAGAAGAGTTGCACCCTGGACAAATCCATAGAGGCTCTTTGTGCATAATTGCGTGTGTGTGTGTGTGTGTTTGAGTGGGTGGGTGGGTGAGTGGTAGGAATAAGGGAGAGGGCTGACAGATCCACCATCCAGCCCTCCGGGAAAGGGGATATGGGAACTGTGGATGCTATTGAAGTCTAAAGGCTGAAGGGTAGCATTCTCTGCCTCATGATTTTGCAGTAGCACCTTACAGGTGATATGGCATTAGGCCTGCATTATATAACAAAAAAAACTGGACCATACACAAATTGACTGAATTTGGCATGTACGCCTGTTGATACAAACAAGTCAATCAAATGAAATTGTTTCTTCAGTCTTGTTTGACCAAATAATTGCACCAATTATTTTAACTCCATTACCACTAGTCTTTAGTTTTAAAATGCATTATTAATTAGCCAATTTGACTGTAACTTTGTTCACCCGATTAATTCTCATGAAGATGGGAAATTGAAAGCATTTGCATTTGTTTTTATTAACGTTAAAATAATTCTACCTCAAAATTGTTAGCAGACAAGCACACTTAGCTGATAGCCAGGGTATCATGATTGGAAGACCTAGTTATCTTTTATAATTTATTTTCTATTAAATGAATTTGCTTTCACTGTATCCTGGCTCCTTGTGTGCTCACTTCCTTCCAGTATTCTAGTGAATCAATTTGCAGGAAGATTAATTAAGACACCAATTTGTAAAAAAAATACTGTAGAATATTCACAGAATTCAAAACCTCAAGTCTTTGACCTGGAAATCTAATTCCAATCAAGGAATAGAAACATACCATGCATGACCAAGCAAATAAGAAAAATACCCTCAATTTCTAATTGCTAATACGGAACACTCACAACAATACTTGAAACATGAACAGTTTGCAATCTATATGCTGAAACACTGAATAAAACAACCACCAAATACATTTGATAATGGACACATTTTTAGAAATCATGGTCTATTTGTAGGCAATTGGCAAAAACAAAAACAGGCTACGGGCAACAAGATTCACTGCAAATAGTTCACCTCTTAGCTCATGCCTATGGTCTCATGCCAAGATTTTGTGTGTAATGCTAATCAGTGTAGTTAACTATAGAGCAGCGACTGTGGTTATCCTGCAGGTGGACTCCAGTGTCTGTGCAGAGCTTAACTGTCTTCTTAAGAATGTTCAATCAATTAAATTGTTTTGTTGTGTGAGTGTTAAAATACTTTACTTAGAATATCTTAGAGGAGAGGTTCCCATATTTTGGTCTGCGGAGAACTGGCAGTACATGGAAATTTGGCTAACGTCATTTTCAGCAGTAAATTGCTTTAAAAGTTGGCTAAACATACATTAAATGTTGCCATAATCTCACTGTGTCCATGTAAATAATTACTGTAGCTGGGACAGGTATATTATACAGTCATGAATGGGAACAGAGGTGATCTTCGGAACTGTAAATAGGAAAGGAAGTGGATGGTTCAGGAGAAAAATCTCTGTATTGAAATTCAGTTTAAACTGCAAAAGTATGAGAACCTCTGAATTAATGTGATAACACGATCACAGAAAGTTCTGTTGTTATTCTTGGAAAAGAGGATTGTTATTTATAGCAGGTGCTCAGTAGCAACTTCTGTAATTAAGGTTGTTAGCATTGTAAGTCCCTGTTTTCAGTCACTAATACATTTCTAAAACATTTCCCTTTCATGCTGACATTTCCATTCTGGGTCTATGCCAAAGCTGATTTTTGTAAAGCATGAACAAAAATAACACATCTATATTTTGAGTGAGAGGAGAATGAAAACAGATACTTTTTTATATTATAAAATAGTCTTGTGACCATTTTTGAACAGTTCTGCAACCCAAAAGGCTGTGGTTTAAAACTTACAATTTAACGTAGAAGCAGTCCTTACCCAGCAGTAGAGCATGGCTTTATTCTGAAAGAAATCGGTTTTGCTTTGACCAATAATACATAATGAATAGCATATCTTCACCATAGCCAGTATATTTTTTGCTTGTCTCATTAAGTGTGCACCTAAGGAATGATGCACCATGCATACATTCATAGCTGAGCACACATTTAATGTTTTCGTCCTCAGAATGACACCCAACTTGCCATGACACATTTAACAAATATTGTGGGAGACTTGGGAATGTATCGCTAAAAGAGATTTTTCTTGCTGCATTCCCCACCAAAATGACTTAGGGGAGAATAGTGAGCTAATGCTAGAAGGCTGGAAGTCCCATTCCCAGATTTTTCTTTTACTGGCGTTAATGGTTCTTTCCACATCATCAGTCTTATTCACTGAAGCCTTACTTCAGAATTTTTGAAGTAAGAAGGAAAAGCAAAGAAATTTTCCACAACAGGAAAATGCATAGTTTCCATTCATCTTTAAATGCAGTCAAAAGTCAGGATGAAAAAAAGAAAAAGCCAGACTTTAAGTGTGACTGCTATGTTATTAAATATTTAAGGAGTGTAGGATATGTGGTCTTAATAAATACATTTATAACTGCAGGCATGTCAATATTTTTAAAGGTCAAGTATGGTTCTTCACAGTCTTTGTAATTACAGTCTTCATTCAAGAGAGATCATGACTTTTGGTGATTTCATTTAATAACCTTAAAATTGAAGTTCAGCTCTTTGTGGAATACTCAAGGACAACTTCTACAAGAGATATTTTACTATATGATTTCAGCAGATCAGAGACTTAATTTAAGCCACTATTAAGGATGAAATACATTGTTTTATATGTAAATAATTTCTAATTTTTTTACAACACTTTATTTTTAAACTATTTTGATATAGGCCCATGTCTCCTCTTTTCCTTTTGGTAACCCACTGTCACAAGTGTGAAGTAGCCTAGAATTAGTGTTTACCTGTAAGGGGTTAAGCTAAAGGTAACCTGAGAGGTGGACAACTGACCTATGAGAAATTCCTCAGGAGACAAAGGATTTTAAGTTTCAGTTTCTCTCTGGCTCTCTCTCTGTTCACCTCAGCTATGGGATGAACACAGCTATGTCTTTCACTGTACCTATAGATTCTATCAAGTACTGTAGTCAGTAAGTTTACCTTCTTTTTATCAGTGGGAGGGTTCTCAGTGGTGAGGGTTGGCTGGGTGCTTCTTGATATTGTAAGCTTCAGCAGAGATATCAACAGTGGGAGAAAGTTGCCTCAGGGGAGAGGTTTGGTTTCTAAATCCTTTTGTTGATTATGGTAGATGCTGTTCTATTGATGGTTATAAGAGATTTATTCCTTTCTTCTTTTCTTTTATTAAAATCTTTCTTTTAAGACTCTGACTGCTTGTTTTCCATTGTGTAAGATCCTGGTTTTGGATCGGGCACGTCTCGCAGGAGCAGGCGAGGTTTGTTTTTTTTCTCTCAAGCTTCCCAGGGAAGGAAGAAGTTTGGGAGGTTAGTGGAAAGGGAAAGAAGGGTCCCAAACTACCCTAAATTGAGTTTGGTGGTGGCAGCAGTTAGTTCCAGACACAGAAGAAGTTGTGTTCTGGGGAAAAACATTTTAACCCAAGCTGGTAAAATAAGCTTGGGGGGTTATTTCTTTTTTCATGCTGGTCCCCACATCTGTACCCTAGAGTTCAGAGTGGGGAGGCAATCCTGACATGGTTGGCAGTAGTGGGATGAAATTTTGTGAATCTGAAAAACAGAATTTTGCAGAAAGCAGTTTAAATTTCCACAGTTACCAAGAGCAAGCAGTTTTTCTCTATGCTAATGGCCTCTCAGCAAGTACAAAGCAGGTAAACACCACAGGGGGTCACTCTGGTAAAACTTGTTCTGCAGGTTTTGAAGCTGTAGATAGCTCCGCCCTTTGTCTTTTTCAGCTGCCTGAGGGCAGGGAGCTGAAGGTTGTTTTTTTTTAGAGGGTTTTCTCCTGCTGGATAGCAGAGAGTAGCCCAGGTTTGCAGTTAAGAGTTTAATAGGTTCGTTAAGTGCTAGGCAACCATCCCAGGGGTCCCTGTGGTTGGGGGAAGAAAACTGGCCAGTCCAGTCCTCTGAGAATTAGTATAGGGGGTATTTCCCCCTCTGCTGGTAGGATAAAAACCCTGCTGAGAATTTCCAAGTGATATAAGAAAATTTTGTTTAATTTTCAGTTAGTAAGTTAAACACAGAAAGATTAAAATGACAGGCGATAAGGGCCAAAAGGATTTAAAATTAGCCAAATTCCAAGCTGAGGAGAGACAAAGAGAACATCAAAGGCTGATGGAGAGAGAGGAAGCAGCCCAAAAGAGAGAGGAAGCCGCCCATAAAAGGGCTATGGAAGCCCAGACTGAGAGACAGAAGCATGAACTGAAGTTACAAAAGGCACAGGCTGCGCAGAATATACCAGCCCCGCCTAACAACCCTTTTCCAGGTACCGCTTTCCATCACAGGAAATTCCCCACCTACAAGGCAGGCAATGATACAGAGGCCTTCTTAGCCAATTTCGAGAGGACCTGTTTTGGGTACAGCCTCCCTGAAGACCAGTATATGGTGGAGCTGAAGCCGCAGCTCAGTGGACTCTTAGCAGAGGTGGCAGCAGAAATGCCTCAGGCAAACATGAACAGTTATGAACTTTTTAAAAAACAGGCCCGAATCCGAATGGGGATAACGCCCGGGCATGCCCGTCGGCAGTTCAGAGCCCTAAAGTGGAACCCGGACACGGCTTTTTCCCAACCTGCCTACCACATTGTAAAAAATTGGGATGCCTGGATATCAGGAGCAAAGGCTAACTCTCATGAAGAGCTGTCTTTCCTAATGCAAATGGAGCAGTTCTTAGAGGGTGTTCTTGAGGAAATAGAAAAGTACATCCGAGATGGGAAACCCAAAACTATAATCGAGGTGGGGGAGATTGGAACCAGATGGGTGGAGGTGGCAGAGAAGAAAAGACCGCCTAGCAGTGGCAGTGGATCCCAGAAGGGACAACTCGGGACCACATCCTATCAGAGGGGGCAGCCCCAAACTCCATCTACATCCCAAGGAAAACCCCAAACACCTCATCGTTCCACCCCACCAATTTCCAGCAACCAGCCTCGGCCCAGTGACCAGTCAGCTGGGCGATGTTTTAAATGTAATGAGCTGGGGCTTATTAAGGTCAACTGCCCCAAGAACACCAACCGAACACTGTGCATTACCCCGAAGACGCACCCAAGGTCCGCAGGCCCAGATACCTCCCAGATACCCTCAGAGCAAAGGGAAACTGTGAGAGTGGGCGGAAAGAAGGTTACAGCGTGGCGGGACACTGGAGCTCAGATGTCACTTATCCACCAATCCTTAGTGGACCCCAAGTTAATCAACCCAGAGGTTAAAGTGACAATTCAACCCTTCAAGTCAAACTCTTTCGACTTACCTACAGCCAATCTACCTGTCCAGTACAAGGGCTGGTCAAGAAGGTGGACTTTTGAAGTCTACGATGATTATCCCATTCCCATGCTGCTGGGGGATGATCTAGCCAATCATGTGAAGCTAGCCAAGAGGGTGGGAATGGTCACCCGCAGCCAGGCTAAGCAAGCTTGCACACCTATCCCTGTTCATGAGCCTTCCACCAGGGGCCCAGCTGGGTTACCAGAGACCCCGACGACGATGGTAGAGCCGGATTCCCTACCAATGACTGAAACAGCCGTGGAGGATCCAGTCCCAGAGACACAACCCAAGCCAGTCCCCGGACTGGAACTGGCAAATCAACCAACACCTGAACCATTGCCAGCACTGAGTCCAGCGCTTGCAACCCCATCTACCACTCCAACACCAGAGGGCAACCTCGAGCCAGCACTGATAGCAGCAGCTACACTAACCCAAGAGGCTCAGCTGGAGCCTGAAATGCAACCAGCTGCACCAGCGGAGAGCGGTCCACAGCCAATGGAAACAACCCCATCACTTCCCGAGGAACCCAACCCAGGTCCACAACCCAGTGAGGAACTGATAGCTCCTGCAACAAGAGAACAGTTCCAGGCTGAACAGGAAGCAGACGAAAGCCTCCAGAAAGCTTGGACGGTGGCACGGAGCAACCCATCGCCTCTCAGCTCTACCAATCAATCCCAGTTTGTGGTCGAAAATGGACTTTTATACAAGGAAACTCTTTCTAGGGGACACCAGGAAGACTGGCAGCCTCAAAGACAGTTTGTAGTTCCAGCTAAGTACCAGGTAAAGCTCCTGAGCTTAGCCCATGATCACCCTAGTGGGCATGCTGGGGTGAACAAAACCAAAGACCATGTGGGGAAGTCATTCCACTGGAGGGATGGGCAAGGACATTGCTAATTATGTCTGGTCTTGTGAGGTGTGCCAAAAAGTGGGAAAACCCCAAGACCAGGTAAAGGCCCCTCTCCAGCCACTCCCCATAATTGAGGTTCCATTTCAGCGAGTAGCTGTGGATATTCTGGGTCCTTTCCCAAAAAAGACACCCAGAGGAAAGCAGTACATACTGACTTTCATGGATTTCGCTACCTGATGGCCAGAAGCAGTAGCTCTAAGCAACACCAGGGCTAAAACTGTGTGCCATGCATTAACAGACATTTTTGCCAGGGTGGGTTGGCCCTCCGACAACCTTACAGATTCAGGAACCAATTTCCTGGCAGGGACCATAAAAAGTCTGTGGAAAGATCATGGGGTGAACCACTTGGTTGCCACCCCTTACCACCATCAAACCAATGTCCTGGTGGAAAGGTTTAATGGAACTTTGGGGGCCATGATATGGAAATTCGTAAATGAGCACTCCAATGATTGGGACCTAGTGTTACAGCAGTTGCTGTTTGCCTACAGGGCTGTACCACATCCCAGTTTAGGGTTCTCACCCTTTGAACTTGTGTATGGCCGTGAGGTTAAAGGGCCATTACAGCTGGTAAAACAGCAATGGGAGGGGTTTACACCTCCTCCAGGAACTAACATTCTGGACTTTGTAACCAACCTACAAAACACCCTCCGAACCTCTTTGGCATTGCTAAAGAAAACCTGAAGGATGCTCAGGCAGAGCAAAAGGCCTGGTATGATAAACACGCCAGAGAACGTTCTTTTAAAGTAGGGGACCAGGTGATGGTCTTGAAGGCTCTTCAAGCCCATAAGATGGAAGCGTCATGGAAAGAACCCTTTACGGTCAAAAAGCGCCTGGGAGCAGTTAACTACCTCATAGCATTCCCAGCTCAACCCTATAGCCTAAAGTGTACCATGTTAACTCTCTAAAGCCTTTTTATTCCAGAGAATTAAAGGTTTGTCAGTTTACAGCCCAGGGAGGAGATGACGCTGAGTGGCCTGAAGGTGTCTACTATGAAGGAAACAGTGATGGTGGCATGGAAGAGGTAAACTTCTCCATGACCCTCGGACGCATGCAGCACCAGCAGATCAAGGAGCTGTGCACTAGCTTCGCGCCACTATTCTCAACAACCCCAGGACAGACTGAACGGGCATACCACTCCATTGACACAGGTAACTCCCACCCAGTTAGAGCCCAACCTTACCGGGTGGCTCCTCATGGCAAAGCTGCTATAGAACGGGAGATCCAGGACATGCTACGGATGGGTGTAATCCGCCCTTCTCACAGTGCATGGGCATCTCCAGTGGTTCTAGTCCCCAAACCGGATGGGGAGATACGCTTTTGTGTGGACTACCGTAAGCTAAATGCAGTGACTCTCCCAGACAACTATCCAATGCCTTGCACAGATGAGCTGTTGCAGAAACTGGGACGGGCCCAGTTCATCTCCACCTTAGACTTAACCAAAGGGTACTGGCAAGTACCGTTAGAGGAATCTCCCAAGGAAAAGTCAGCCTTCATTACGCATGTAGGGCTGTATGAGTTTAATGTGCTCCCTTTCAGGCTGCAAAATGCACCCGCTACCTTCCAAAGACTTGTAGATAGTCTCCTAGTGGGATTGGGACAATCTGCAGTTGCCTACCTTGATGATGTGGCCATGTTTTCTGACTCCTGGGCGGAGCACCTAAAACATCTCCGGAAGGTCTTTGAATGAATACAAGAGGCAGGACTAACTGTTAAGGCTAAAAAGTGTCAAATAGGCCTCAACAGCGTGACTTACCTTGGACACCAGGTGGGTCAAGGAACTATCAATCCTCTACAGGCCAAGGTGGATGCTATCCAAAAGTGGCCTGTCCCAAAGTCCAAGAAACAGGTCCAATCCTTCTTAGGCTTGGCCGGATATTACAGGCGATTTGTACCACACTACAGCCAAATCGCCACCCCACTGACAGACCTAACTCGAAAGAACCAGCCAAATGCAGTCCAGTGGACTGAGCAGTGTCAAGAGGCCTTTAACCAGCTTAAAGCGACGCTCATGTCTGACCCTGTGCTCAGGGCCCCAGACTTTGACCAACCGTTCCTAGTAACCACAGATGCCTCCGAGCGTGGTGTGGGAGCAGTTTTAATGCAGAAAGAACCCGATCAACAATTACACCCTGTCGTGTTTCTCAGCAAGAAGCTGTCTGAGAGGGAGAGCCACTGGTCAATTCCCGAAAAGGAATGTTACGCCATTGTGTATGCTCTGGAAAAGTTACGCCCATACATTTGGGGACGATGGTTCCAACTACAAACTGACCATGCTGCGCTGAAGTGGCTTCATCGCTTCACCAACAATAACAAAAAACTTCTTCGGTGCAGTTTAGCTCTCCAAGATTTTGATTTTGACATCCAACACATTCCAGGAACTTCTAATAAAGTGGCTGATGCACTCTCCCAGGAAAGTTTCCCAGAATCAATAGGTTAAAACTGTCCTCGGAATGTGGGACCTATTGTTAGTTTATTGTAACCAGTAGTATGTTTACAGGTGCATGTGTTTTATTAATTCTGTTTTTTCCTAGAGCTCCAGGAAGAAATCACACCCAGTGACGTTCCGACACTGTTTGCGATTTGGGGGGTGTGTCATAAGTGTGAAGTAACCTAGAATTAGTGTTTACCTGTAAGGGGTTAAGCTAAAGGTAACCTGAGAGGTGGACAACTGACCAATAAGAAATTCCTCAAAAGACAAAGGATTTTAAGTTTCAGTTTCTCTCTGGCTCTCTCTCTGTTCACCTCGGCTATGCGATGAACACAGCTATGTCTTTCACTGTAACTATAGATTCTATCAAGTACTGTAGTCAGTAAGTTTACCTTCTTTTTATCAGTGGGAGGGTTCTCAGTGGTGAGGGTTGGCTGGGTGCTTCTTGATATTGTAAGCTTCAGCAGATTCTGACACCCACTAAAGGGAACATCTCTAGCCTTTGCTCCCTCAGTATTTTGTGCTATCCTCCCCTTCTGGAGACACGATAAGTGTTAAGCAGAACAGCCAGGGACACAGGGACCAGTTCTGTTGGAAGACTGAGATCTGAAAGAATGAAAGAGACATTTTCTTGGGATGTTGAGTTACCCATTAGTTTTGCAGTGACCCTTGTAACACCATCAGTATGATAATTTTCCTTTCTGTGCTGCCATTGGCTAGCTCCCATGCCACCTCGGTAGGTCTGCTCTGTTTTTGAAATTGGCCTACATTAAATGTAAACTGAATACCTGTTTGATCACACCAGCAGGATCTACATGAGGTAGTTAGAGTATAGTGCTTTACTGAGCTTTACAAATCACACCACTGTAGTGTGCTTTGCCACACCATGTAGAGAGACTACAAGTTTCATTTTCAAAAGTGACATAGGTACTTAGGAGTGTATTTTCAAAAGTACTCAGGCAAGTAAAGATGCAGATGGGCGCTTATTAGGATTTTAAAAAACACCCAGACAGATTAGGTGCCTTGCTGCAATTGAAATCTATGGGAGTTTGACATTTAACCTGCTTAGGCATTTTTTGAAAATCCCATTAGGCACCCCTCTGTGTCTTTAGGCACTTGAATACCTTAGAACATTTACCCTTTATGTCACTTTCGCACTTTTGAAAACTTTACCTGACTGCTCCATTTTTTATAAACAAGAATGATGTCAACAATTCATGAATTTTAACCTTCCCTTGAATATCATCTCATGCTACTTTCTACATTTACAATATATAAAACAAAGCAATAAAAATCATATAAGTCATTCAGTAACCGGTTAAGTTTTGAAGTTTACATACTCCATACAGGGCTCATTACATTATGAGAACAATAAGACAGTAAGATCATCAAGTGAAGTCCCATGCCATATCATTTTCTCCCTTTCCTGACTCAGGATCATTCATGTTGCTTACAGAGCACTGAGAGTTTCCCTCTACTTTAACTCCTTGAGTATTCTTTAATGATCTGACCATGCTTTCTTCTGGATCATGTTAAGACAAAGAAAATTGGATGGGATTCTCTTCTGAGTCCATATCATCTTAATTGGCCAGATGAACAGCTATTGAATGAAGGAAGAACACTCCCTCAGCCTCCTGATTGCTTCCTGTGAGGAGCCCTGGTCCTGCCATAAAAAAGAATGAGGAACCAGACAAAACTCCTCCCAACTGCACACTGGTTAGGCCTTAGCTGGAGCACTAAGCTCAGTTTTGGTCAGCACTGTCTAAAAAGGATGTAGAGAAACTGGAAAGGATCCCGAGGCAAGCAACAAAGATGTCCAAAGGAATGAAAACCATATGAGCAAAGGCTGAAGGAACTGGGTATGTTTACTTTGGAAAAAAAGGAGATTAAAGGGGGACATGATAGTGGTCTTCCAATAAATACCTGAAGGGCTACCAAAAAAAGATGGAAAAAAATTGTTCTCTTTTGCAACACAGGGCAGCACAAGAGGCAATGGGTTAAAACTACAGCATAGCAGATTTAGATTAAATCTCATGAAAAACCTCCTAACTGTCAAAACTATAGGGTAGTCATGGAATCTCCTTTACTGGAGGTTTTCAAAAAGAGGCTGGATAGCCATCTGTCTTGGATGCTCTGGACATTACAAATCCTGCATCTTGGTAGGGGGTAAGAGTGGGTGACCCTTGCGGCCCCTGTTAAACCTGAGGTTCTATGATTCTATAATAAGGCCATTTAGTCACCTCCCTGCCATGAATTTCTATGAGAAAAAACACTTTTTGCCTCTCAAAAACTTTTAAAGTTAGAATCCAGAGTTTCAGTAACCTGGTATTTCTCACATACAGTACAGCATATCCCTAATGATAGGAAATATGAATCTGTGGAATTAAATGACAATGCAAGGAAAGATTACATCAGCAGTTTCAGATTGATTTTAGCCAGAGGTGAAGCCAAAGGCTAAACTAACCTCTAGTGAGCTTAGAACCAGGTACATAAGGCTCACATCTGAGGTATCTAATTACTGTGGTTAGACCACATATTATGCACGTTTCTTTATGCATAAAATCTCTATGACAGAGAAAGAGAGAGTGCCAGTTTGAAATTATTCCTTTTCAAGATCCTTTTATTGTTATTGATCAGTGTGACACTATTATAATAATCTTTGTACAAAATATGCCTTATGAGGTATCATTTGAAAACTAAAAACTCAGTATTCATTAATTTTCTTTTGTGATGTATGCACATGGTGGTATTAACAGTTCAATGTATATGCTAGAATTCTGACTAACATGTATTTAAACCAAACACGTTGAGGGAGCTGGTAAACAGGTCTGCCGTATTCAAAGGAATGTGTATTTGATTCTCTGACCAGCCAATCTTCAGCCAATGAAGGTCCATTTTGACATATTAGGTAAACAGAAATAAATGGGGGAAAGAAAGAGCATGGAGTTTCCTTTATCACCAGACTCCACTTGAATAAACTTTACTTTGAGGGGCAGCCCTCAGAAGAACCCATTTCAAAGGTCTATTGATCTATAAAGACGGGGCTGAAGCTCAAGTGATAAGCAATTGCATCAACTGATTGCATACAATATTAATGTATCATAAAAGTGTATAAAGTAATTTATTTTCTGAAAGCTAATGACTGATGATTAATATAATTGTGAAATGTATGTATTAATACTATATGAAGAAATGTGGCTACTTAATGACATATTCTAAAGTCTGTAGCCAAACAGGGCGAAATAGGTTCCCTCCCACACAGAAGAGAAGGCAGCTATTTATCTGTCTTTGATGTAAGTTAAGCATGGTGGAATTAAAATAATGGAATTTCTGTTTATACAAAAATCAGCAGTGGGAAGGGAAGTCCAGAGGAATGGACAAACGGCATGAGGTCATCTTGCCTTTTGAAACAAGCTAATTGAACTTCAGAATATACAAGCAAGGACAGAAAGTATCTTTGGTATCCATCACTAGATAGACACAAAGGGACAGAGATCTTGCAAGCTGAGAAGGATGGCATTTAGCTGAGCATAAGACCACCTGTAAATATACTTTTTGTATTTATTTAACCATTATTCCTTCAGTTAGGTGTACAAGACAGAAGGTTAGAATCAGATCTTAACTATTGTCTTATCAGGGCCCCCATCACTGTGCTATCTGAGAAGAGGCTGGTATTCACCTGGACAAAAGTCAGTTTCCAGGCCTCACAGCTCTGGCTGAACGAAGCCTTTTTGTATACAACCAATCTCATATAAGCACATTGTATTTTTTTGCAAAGCATGTCGATGCCACCTGTCAGAAAAACAAAATTTAACATTCTAATAATAGAATGTTATAAAACTGTTATAAACCTGTACTTTAATAGGCAGCAAAGTTGCCCATATGCAGTTCCATGTTCACTGGAGGCTATCTCTTGACAGGTAGAGTCTGATGGCTTCAAGTTGTTGAAAAGTACATCTCCTGCCATCATTGTACATGGCTTATTAGGTTTTATAAAGATGATTTGCAAGTGATTTGTGAGGGAGATATATTTTATAGTTTGCACTTCAAGTGTAACAAAAAAAAAATCATTTATCTCACATACAGTGTTTTCTAAAAGTCAAGAACTAAAAATATAACTAGAAGTTGCTTTGGCAAGTCTAATACTACAGATTCTGCTACATGAAAATATGAAATAAAATTAGATTTTTTTTTCATGGCCAATGTAGCTCTCATGGATCCAATTATTACTTCTTTAGATAACATTTTGTGTGATTGAGATAGGGAGACTTGTCCAGAATGATCTGAAAAGGAGAGCATGAAAACACTTGTGTGATTGTAGTATATGCATTCAAATAATGATAACAGACCCACAAAATCAAGGATTTTCAGAGCTGGGGATGAAAGGCCATTTTTAACTCATCCAGCTCACAGACTGGTACTCTCACGGAAAATGAAATGACAAGTTATCCTGAGAATCTTAACAGAGAATCATTTAGATACAGGGTAGTGGGTGAAGAATAATATAGCACCTTAATTGTGTGGTTGTTTTTTTTTTTGCTTATATAAATATGTCAGATTTCTAGCAGCATTTTAGCAAATTTTCCTGGCTTAATTCAGTAGCTCCTTTATTATGTCTTAAAAAAGAGTAGAGATATGTAATAAAATATCGTCTCAGTTCTCAAGACCCTTCTCAGTTTTCACTCAGCAAAAAATAATGGGAGTTCTGTTTGTGGGATGCCATGAGGACTGGGTCCTAAAATAGGCCTGAACCATGTTCACTACCTTAGAACTTTGGAAAAATCAGTATATGTCTTGAAGTGAGGCCTGTTGAATGTTTAGATCAAAAACAGTTGTTTAGTGATGTGGACAGAGTAACAGGGGATGATGTAACTATATTAGCAGACGTGCAGGGAAGCCTGCACAACTACTTTCTGCACTATAGCTAGCTTTATCCATGGCTGTTAGTCTAGCAAAATCTTGTGTTTGAAATCTCAGAAATCGGTATTTTCTATTATTCGGTAACTAAAAAGAAATGATATACTGACTTTTAATAATTGAAGAAATAAAAATGTGCATGGTAAAACCACCTAGCCTAGGTACAGCTCAATTCAGTCAGTAGAGTTTAACTGACTGACTGACATCTGCTGAGGATCTGTTCCAGTTGTATAAAGGCTGGCAAATTAGGTGATTTGAAATGGCTCAGATATTACACTTCCCAAGATGGGGTTTGTAGCAATAATGGCTTAACAGTAGCAACACTTTCATATACACAGTACTTCTAGTGTACTGTTTTCAAATACAAATGATTCTGTAATTACTATTTGCAGTATTGTTGTAGCCAGTTGGTCCTAGGATATGAGGAAGGCAGGTTAGGTAATTTCTTCTGTTGGACCAACTTCTCTTGGTGTAAAGGGATAAGCTTTCGATCTTCAGAGAGCTCTTCCTCAGGTCTGGAGACGGTAACCAGAACATCAAAGCTAAACACAAGGTGGGACAGGTTGTTGAGCATAAGGGGTTCACACAAGCTGTAGGAGACCACTGAGAATGAAGTGGACAATTAAAGGTTAAGCAGAGTGTGTTACAAAATGTTGTAATGAGCCATAAAACCAGTGTCTCTCTTAAGTCCATGGTGCTTAGTGTTCACAAGAGTCATGCATTTAAGTTCCCAGGCTTGTCTTTTGAAGACATTGTGCAGATTTCCTTTGAGGACAACGTTTGAGAGGACTATACCATCTAATATTTAGCTTGGGCACTCTGGTTCCCTTCTCCATTCTGGAGGAAGAACTCTGTGAGGCTTGAAAGTTTGTCTCTTCCAACAGCAGACGTTGGTCCAATGAAAGATATTACCTTACCTACCCTTTCTTTCTGTTTAATTACTCCATTTAAATACAAGAGCAATTTAAACTTTATAATGGTCTGCATGCCAGTGACTTTATTTAAAATACTGTAGATTCTCCTTCCAAAGACAACTGTGGAGGCTATGAAACCTTTTGTAATTTTAACAGTTACAGTAGGAAGATCTATTTGGTACTCAGCAAAGGCACTCTGACTCTTTGATGAACTACGAAGTTCTATCTGTCACAGCAACTATGAGGGATAAGGTGAAGGTCTAATAAATACAGGAGATGAATTGAAAGATATGAGTATTAAACATCAAGGACAAATCTGAGCATTTACATTTTTCTCTAATGCATTTTTATGTTCATAACCTATTGCATTGTATTATATTTACTCTCTGAACTAAGAACTTCTGCATGTCAGAGCAAATGTGAGGGGCAAGGTGAAAGTCTAATAAATAAAGCAGATGAACTGAAAGATATGAGTATTAAATATCAAGGACAAAACCAGGCATTTACATTTTTCACTAAAGCCTTTTTATATTCATAACTCAAAGTATCATCTACTTTCTCTGTCTAACTTTTTGTGGACTACACATTTGGTTCTCTACTACCTGACTGTTCAATTGTCCTTGGATGCTTAAATATTATCACAGTGGTAAGAAAAGAAAAGTACTAAATATTTCTGAAAAGAGACAGAAATTTTAAAAACAAGACTTCCTCTGGACTCTCCTGAAAAGAGATTTTCTAATGTAAATAACAATGGGTTTGAGCTTTTGGGTCTTGATATAAAACTTCTCAGAGTTTAGTGATTTCAGATTTGAAAATCCAGCTTTGACCTTCAGTCTACACTCTAGAGCTAATATAGTCAATGAATGCACTTTAAAGAGAACCAAAAGAGGAGCTAATGAAATGTGCACCTAATATTAAGCACATCAGACAGTGTTTCATTAAGACCTTCACTGTCATACTTGCATTCCTATAACACAATGTCAATAATAAATAAAATAATAATGAGACATGGCATGAGAAATGCTAAGTCCATGAAATTTACCCATGTAAATTTCATGGACTTAGCATGAATAAATGATAATGACAATAAATGACAATGTTATTATTAATAATAATTAATAAATAGATTATTCTAATTATAATCACTGTATGACTTAAAATTGGGGAAAATATAGGGTCTGATTATGTCCCAGTCATGTCTATGGGAGCAAGAGAAGATGAAGCCTAATGAATATCATTACGGGTTGCCACTGGGGATGAGCCTGGAACCTCCTGTGCTAAAATAATAGACTCTTGGACTGAAAGAGTAATCCTGTAGGTGGTAGTTATACAGTAGATTTATTTCTGTGGCCCAGCCCCTAGACTGTAAGCCTGGAGAGGAGAACCCAGACAAAATGAATGACGGTTTACACAAAATAATAGGCTGAGCAGTGATAGCCTTGATTAGATTCAGTGCGGCCTTACACTAGGAATAGTCCCAATGAAGTCAGTGCGACCACTTGTGGAGGAAGGTACTACAGAGTATAGAGTACGGCAAATGATTCATCTGAATTTTAAATAGCTTACGTAATGCCCTCTATCTGCAAATTGATTTTGTATTTTCCTGACCAAGAAACTTTGCTAGTAAATATATTCAATTTCCTCTGGACAGGTGCTGCACAAATCCAATGTAAACTATAAAGGACCACAACCTACAAATGATTGCTGGTGAAGAAACTTTTTTGGGAAATTTGCCAGACTTCTAAAGGAAAAGATGCTGTAGCAGAATAAAAATAGATAAATAATAAATTGCAACTTCGTCTAGAGCTGTGGACTGTGCTAGTCTTTCCTGTTTTGAAAGATTTTATGGTGGATATGTTTTATTTTTTATGTTTTGAAATATACAGCAACATAAAAATGTAATGGTTGGCTTAACCTATAAAGAGTTTTCTAATCAGTTAGTTCCTGACAGAAGGTGGAATTTGTATCTCAGTGGAAGATTTACTTATTTATTTTTTCCTTTCCTTTTAATTTTCGAAGTCCAGGGTGCCTTGAAGTTGCTTGACATAATGGGATAAATTTTCAAAGCTCCTTGCAGGAGAGATGCCAGTGCAAAAAAACCATCTAGCAAACACTGAGTTATGTGTGTGCATCTCCTGTGCTGTGTTTTGATAATTTATCCCATATATCTGAAAGATGATAGGATTTGCAAATAGAGTGAAATTATGGATTGGTCTGGTTACTTTCCTTCTTTTGCATTACATGGAAATTAATAAAGTCAATAAGTGTTACATTTACTGTGCATTGAATTACTTGGTTGTTTGGTAATTATTAGTGTGGTTACAACCTGCCATAAACAACTGTGTAACTCAAATGTGCAGTTATGTTCAGTATATGCTGAGCTGACTCTTATTGCACGTATTTTGCTGATTTTGCAAGCAATTAATAAATACTCTTACAATGTGGCTTGTACAAAGAGCCTATAAATAACGTATCAGAGTCCATTTCTGTTCAGCCTACACTTGTGCATGCACTGAGCACACTGTTACAGCTCATTAGTAAAGCCAAACAGAGACCATTTAACTAAATCACTAAGAAAAGTAATTTAAAAGGAACGTAAAGGCAATTTTGCTCAATCCTGGATTTTCATCCTGCTATTATTTTCCTTGTGGCGTATTTGTCAATAATGTCAGAGCTGCAATATTGATAAAATGTTAATTTTTGGCTTACTGGAGATTTTTAAGAAGTGTAGAATTTTGGCATATTACCCCATTTCATCCTATTTCATCATTGCAACCTGGTGACATAAACAATGTGCTCTTGCATGGAGACATTACTTTAGTCTTTCTTGGTTAGTTTTTCTCTTGCTATTAAATAAAGCCAATTGTGGCAGAGGAAAACTCATATTTGTTTAAAAGATTATTGTGAAAAGTTAGCAATGTTTTTTTCAAAAATAAATAAAGGCTTAGACTTACAATCTGTTCAAATAATTTGTATCCCTGAAATCAAGAGTACCGTGGTGTTTTGTAAAGAAGAAATTCAAGAACTGTTGAACAAGCTCGTAGTTCTTGTCATAGAAGGAATGAATACTAATATTTCCACTGTATGTATAAATCTGTGAGCATTAAAAATATCTCGCCTTTGCTTAGTTACCTTAGAGGTCCTAGCAAAAAGTTGGCTATTGTTTGGTTTGGTGCTGAGTATTAAATAACTACATATATTATAGCAGGATGAAAGCCTGTGGTCATTTACAATCATGTAAAGCTCACCCATTCTGATTTTGTGCCATTTTTTACATCTATTTTGCACTCTGCACATGTGGAAATGACTACATGCAATGTGCAATGCAGTGGAGAATCTGGCCCTTTAAAGACATCTTATCATTCCTTCAGGGAGCTGAATCTACACGGTTATTCTCAATAGCATCAAAACAGTAGTGAGAGAGGAGACAAAGAGAACAACATAGAAACAGAGCAATATTTTGTTTGTGTCCGATGGACATTATCTTCCTAAAAACTTTAGAACCTCTGAGTATCAACTGACCTTGAAAAAAATCTTCCACAAGTGCAACGGCAAAGCGAGTTTTTCTGCTTCACGCCAAACTGATGACTTAAGTGTTGTGCTTTGAATTGGCTCAGTTGGGCCCATAAATCTTGCACACTTTGCTGCTAGTGCAGGTGTAACTGTAGCTTTTGGTGTCACTATGCATATTATTGTTTCTTCAGTCCCTTTGGCACTCTAAGTCATTTCCTCAGGAATTTGTGAAGATTGATTTATGGGAGTACTTGACTTTTGCAGAGAAATAGAAGAGGAGGAAGAAAGAGAGAAGGAAGGAATCCTGTGTAGCTCAGATAATATTGTTTATGAAAATGTTCAGTATCCTGCCTACCCAATCTCTAGAAAATTATCATTATTAATTACTGTATGTATTATCATAGCATCTAGGAGCCCCAGTCATGGACACCATTATGTTAGGTGCTGTGCAAACACAGAACAAAAGGACAGTCCCTGCCCCAAAGAGCTTACAATCTAAGTACAAGACAAAAGACGACAGATAGATACAAGCAAACTGATAGGGAAGTACAATGAGACAATACTGGTTAGTGTGGTAGGCAGTGGTCTCGGCATACCAGCAGCCTAGCAGTTGTCAAGTTTTTTGGGTCTCACAGCAACAGAGAGTTTTAAGGACAGTTTTGAAGGAGAATAATGAGTTTGTTTTGCAGATGTTTACTGGGAGCTTCTCGTAGGTATGAGAAAAAACAATTTATTTAAATTCTTCCTTATAAATGTAAATCAAGCCATGTTCCATGCATACACTCCAGCATTAGTGTCCATCTTTCTGTGTAAAGGAACCTTATATTTCTAAGAACTCTCCCTCAGGACAGAGTTTTGAAGCCTTTTAGGGAGAATTCCTCCCTGTTTCTTCCTACAAAACATCTTACTTGCATCCATCTGGAATACTGAGTCTCTTGACCAAGGTTTGACTCCTACTGTATATATATACACAACTTTCTGACACAACTGTCTTCATTATCATTCTGTTGGTTTAGGTGACACTAATTGGAATTATCTTCACGTTGCAACTGGATCAAGTTAAGCATGAGGCTAACTAGTTGAGATGAGTTAATAATTGACTTATTTGTATAATCTAAATCTTAATTTATGATGTTGGTCTGCTTCTATTACTTGGTACAAAAAACCCAAAGCAAAACTATATATTGAACAGTTCCTGTAATTGCTGCAATTTCTTAACAGAGTAGGTTTAACAGACAAAGCCAGCAGTTTCTACTGAGGCACAAATCAGTAATTAAGGCACTTTGCCAAAATTAATCCAATGGGGAAAGCTGCATGAATCCCAGGAATCAGCTTTTCTAGATATGAAAATACAATATTCAACCTGGCACTCTGCAGTTTTCTTTGTAAGAAATATTAGTTTTTCGCTAGTGAACTGATATCCAAGAAACAAAATGGAAAGGTTGGCAGAAAAAGAGTTAAGATGAAGGGCCGCTACCTTCTTTTGTGCTGGTGGATATGGGTCAAACCACAGTAATTAGAAAACCTATCAATTCCAAAGACGTGCTGTGAAACACGTGAATATATAACTTGTAATAACAATCAAGAAGCACATTTGTGAGTCATCTGTGTATAGAGAATAACTAATGCCATCTGAGTGGATAAGGTAATTTACATGAATCGTGTAGGGGGCAGAGGAGGAGTGGGCAAAAAATGGAGCCTTATACGATATCCATAGAAAGGGAGAAAGGAGATGAGGAGAATCCACTGAAAGAGATTTGGATGGAACAAGCACAGAGTTAGGAGGAGCACAAAATCTAAGGGTGCAAGGTTTTCAAGAAGGGGGGAATGGCCAATCAGATCAAAAGCAGCTGGGGAGTTGAGGCCTTTGAAGATGGAGAAGAGGCTCTGAAATTTGGCCATGAAGAGGTCATTAGGAAACTTGGTAAGAGCAATTTCATTGTGGAGAGGGCAGCTACTAGACTGAATGCAGGTCAGAGTTGGAGAACAGGAACTTGAGATAACAATTGCAGAGATTCAACATAATAATGAATTATTAGAAAATCCAAACTCATTTTTCCTTCTCCTTCTCCTTTGCTGCTCTCTCCAACTCTTGGTGCAATAAACCCAAATCAAAACTATGCCCTGAATAGTTTCTGTAATTGCTGCATCTGTAATCTGTCTCGTTTCAGATCTCCACTGACAGCGTCTTTTCTCTTTTGCCTATCCTACAGTTAATATGAAAGATGGTATGCAATCTAATGTTATATTAAACACTATTATAAAATACTTACCCTCTCTTAAGTCTGCAGTAGTTCCTGTTCATTTGTGAAGTGCTATGTACACTCAGTTAATTGCCATGAGCCAAGGTTTTGAATGATCTGTCGAGACAGGAAGGAAGGATTACCTCACAACACTGAGGTGTGGAAGAAGCAAACTTCCCTTGTGTAAAAGATTTCAATCAATTCATGAAGTTTTGTAATTATAGTTTTCTTGTTTGTAAAATGCTTAGAAGAGCAAAAACACATTCACCTTTTGTTCTTTTTCATCCAGCTCTGGCACCTTTTATTCTCTCAAAACTATGGTGTGATGTTTCTTGTCTCACAGCCAGAGACAGGGATGTAGTGAATTCAGATCGAGCTGTTTCTCAAACAAAGGGACACCATGTTCAATGCTTCAAAGCATTTCTACTCAGATTTCCATTTATGTTCCAGACAATACTTTCCTTGCTCATGGGTAACATCATGTGAGGGCTCTTTTCACATCCTGGCATCAAATCTTTGACCATTATTCTAGAGCTCACCTTGCATCTTCAGCTATTTGTTTCTTCACCTGACATCTCTGCCTCTGTCCACACAGAAGAATTGTCCCCTCCCTAATTCATCTGCTTCATTGATGATAAGCTGCTGGGTCTTCAGTGAAATGGCAGTAATGGGAGACTTCATAGACAGTTTGGGAACTGAGAACATGTTTGGACAACATCTCCTACCTCATGGTCTCTAGTTCCCAACTCAGAAACACAGTAGGGCACTTAACCCATTAGGACATTACTATCAACACCCTATACGGTCCTGTACTATTTTCATGAAAGAAATGAAGGATGGAAAGTCTTGTAGTTAAGTTACCGTAATGTGATCCAGTGAAGCTAGGTTTAGTTCTCAGTAGAGAGAGTCAGAAAATGTGGAAAATTTCAGTGAAAATGAAAAAAATGATTTTGGTTTCAACTTTCTATGGATTTTTTTTTTTTTTACTTTTCGGCAAAAATTAGAAAACCAAACATTTTTGGCTGAAAATTTGCACTTTAAAACTGAAAATTTCCATTAGGACATCCCATTGCCTTGCCCCTTGGGAGCTATATTCCAGACAAGAAGCCTGGACCAAATTACATGTTTCATAATGCACAATAATTTCTCTTCTTGCAAAGCCACCTCAGTACCCTGTGGGAGTGCCTGGGCCAGGTGCGCCATGGAATAAATAATACCCAGCTAAACATGACCTCCCTTGAAGGAAGGAGAGAAGAACATGTCTATCTGTCTAAGGCTTTCATTCTCTGACTGAGAAGGTTCTTAACCAATATACTTCAATAACTCTATTTTCATTCTACTCCTGTTGACTGTCTCTCCCATTGCCTTAGCCAGTATTACCTGAGCCTGCCAATAACAAATGTGAAGCGACAACTCCCACAACAAATCCTGAAGCACTCAGCCATTCAGACGAAGATATCCCCTTCATGTTTTATGTTATCTTGCTGTTAATTCATTATTAGTAAAGCTAAACTCCAGATAGAAGGTGAGTGCTAACTCTGCACGTTATATACATTTGTTATGAAGCACGTTGAGAAAGTCACTACTTACATAAGTTCATATTTATTCATTGTTTAAATATTCAAATAGCCATGAGCTGTCCACAGAAACTTTTTCCAGTCTCTAAAATTTTAATGCAGTCTAGTACAACTGATTTTTCCAAAAAAAGGCACCAGACGTACCTTATTTATTATTAGTATTTTTTTATTTGTTCACTTAAAAAGTTTCAGTCATCCAATCACAGAACAGAAAAGATATAGTGTTACTTAGGTGATCAGTCGTGAAACATAAATAATGGGACAGGTCACAGGAAATAAAGAAAAATTCACAGAAGCCCCTAACCTGTCCCTGACTCTTACTAAAAATAACTGACAAAATGGGGAGGGAGGTCCAGCACCCCTGCTGCTGTGGCTCAAAGGCCTCCCAGGTGCCCGCAGCAGCTCAGAGATCCAGGGTCACTCCTCACCACTCAGAGCCCCCACCAGCTGATAGCTCCAGTCCTGCAGTCCCGAGGCTGAAGAGGAAAATGTCATGGAGGGCCCTGGAAGTCATGGATTCTGTGATTTCTGGGACCTCCGTGACATAATCTTCAGCCTGTAATCTGGCCAAGTTGAAAGTGGTTTGCATGAGCTGTCCAGCAAGTATTCATGTGTCAGGAATTTGTAGAAATCAGAATTGGTTTGTGATTTGCAAACAGAAAATTCACCACAAATATTATTTGTAATGAAAAATTCAAGCAACTCGCAGTGATGGCGGGACCCAACTGGCCAATGAACAAGTACAACATCATCGAAGCAAAGGGCTTGATTCTGTCTTACATCTTATGTCGGAATAGTAGGATTTTACACTCACTTTTCAGAGATGTAACTGTTCAAGGTTAAGGCAGTGGAGAGCCAGGCCCCAAACATGAAGAAATCTAAAGGGAATGGCATGGCAAGGGCAAAATTCAGAAAATAAGATTTTAAAGAGAGAAGAGAGAAGGGGGATATCTTCAGCTAAAAAAGGTCAGGTCCGAATGTATGCAATTGGGGATCTGATCGATCTGTTTGTGGATGGTCGGGTTTCATTACATTTTTGAAAATAGGTAAAACAGTGCTGAGTATAAGCACCTCCTCCCCCTGCTGTGGGTACTCAGAGCACAATGATTCTCCAAGGTTTCTAAGCACCCTCAGCTCCCGTTAATTTCTGTGGGAACTGAGTACACAGCACGATGCACAATGCAGGACTGTCCACTGAAGTCAGAAGTGTTTCCTTTGACTTCAGTGGGTTTTGGATTAGGCCCAGAAGTATAAAAGCAATGCATTTACAATGGCATCCAAACCCTACAGAGTATGCATGATTCAACTTTCAGGTACGGAGCAATCATACTTAAAAGAAGAGACAGCTTCTTTCTCAACAGGTAAACCAAATCCCCAAAGTAAAAATTCTTTCCCAAGGATGCAAAAGGTTAATTTCAAATGCTCAAGGTCTCCCATGAATCAAATGAAGTAATCCCATGTCTGAGTTTTAAAAGCATCCTTAAATTAGCCTGGTGCACTGTGTGGATCAAAGAGAGGGTTATCAAAGATTAATAAAGAGAGAAAGAGGAGAGAGAGATTCTGTTAGAAACTCCCTCATCACTGCAAGTGAATTGAAGAGTGCAATCCACTTATAATGGACACAGTTAGCATACCAAGAATCAGGGGGGTAGCTGTGTTAGTCTGGAATTGCAGAAGGAACAGAGAGTCCTGTGGCACCTTAAAGACTAACTAAAGTACTAGAGCATAAGCTTTCGTGGGCTAATACCCACTTCGTCGGATGCATGCAGTGGAAGTATCCAGGGGCAGGTATAAATAGGTAGGCAAGAACCAGGTGGGAGATAACAGGGTTAGTCCAATGAGGCTGAACCAGCTTGTTATCTCTAATCAGGGAGGGTGAGGTATTCCTCTTAGCATACCACCCAGTCTTCTGACATAGAAATCAGGGCAACACTTCTAACAATCATAATGAAGGGACAAAAATCAGAGACCTTTTTAGAAAATGGATAATAAAGACTGAAAAAAAAATACATGCAAGTGATTTTAGGAAAGAATAATGTAATTGAATAGAAAAAAACAGGTATTTTTTTTCCAGATCTAACTATGGTTATTTTTCAGTGCCAGTCGTTTCTGAAGTGCAAACTACATGAGTAAAAGACGTTTCAGTGAACAGAGAGTCTTGAAAAAAGCTGCTGGTTAGATGAATAAAAAATGATTTCCAAAAGAAAACGTCATACAAATGATGAACCTCTTGCTGCTGAATGAGAAGTCATGAGCATCTGTTGCCAATACGTTTTACATGTGTAAATTCCTAGCATCTGACTACATTCAAATGTAGGGCTGCCCTATTTATCCAAGGGGCTTAGATGTTATTTAAAACCTTTGGTTGCATGGAGAACAATGGATGGTTATATTGAGGTTGCAGGTGTGACAGCACTTTAACAAACTGGGAGATTCTTTTAATCAGAGATACTAAGGATCTGATCCAAAGCCCAAGGGTGTCAGGGTCTACCATTGACTTAGATCAGGATCTAGAAGAGGCTTATGTTTTCCCTTTGGTTATTGTGATGTCCTGTAGACACCCAGGACCAATTTTCATAAGTGGACTCTAGTACTCTAACCTTGCAAACAACTGAATATCTATAACTTGATCCATCTGTGTATCCCTTTCAAGTCCCCTTGGGCAGGGACTGTCTTTTACTCTGTATTTGTAAAGTGCCTGTCACAGTGGGGCCCTGATCATGATTGAGGCCTCTTGGTGCTACTGTAAACAAATAACGACACTAACAATGATTATTAATTTTAATACAGTATTATTAATGTTCCTGCTACCCAATGGGTAAATTAATACCGAACTCACCTACAAATACCCTGAACTGTTGGTAGCTGCTATTTCACAGAGGACCACCTCAGATGTATACTCCTGTATATTGCTAGATAGCATTTAAAAGTGGATGGAAGGATGGCATTAGTTGGCAAATTTGAAGGCTGAACAGGAATGAAAAATGGTCCCAAAATACTATTGAAATGAATCAGAAAAGCAAGAGGAGAGAAAGGATATTAATTCATGGTTGATTCATGGATAGCCACTTATTTAAAAATGGGGATGGGGGAAAGCTGTTGACGTTTTAGACAGAACAAACAGATCAAACTTGTACATCACACTGTCTATGAAAGTGCTGACCTGCCAAGATTCCAGCTGCATCAGCATCCCAGACAGATTGGGGGTGTGTCAGTAGTACTTAGCATTCAGCTGCTATACATATCACCCATGCTAAGATGAAGCAGCCATCCACTGAACATTGCATTCTTTGTATCTCACACCGCTACATATGGAAACAAAACTGTTTCGTGAGACTGGGAATGAGTGGCAGCAGGGGAAAAAATGTGAAAATCTCTGTATTTTTAGTTAGTTATATTTTCAATTTTAGTCCCATTTCCTAATGGACCACCATATTTTTTCACTGAGGCTTGACTTTAACATCAGTGAATATATGCTTTAAAAAGTGCATCATTTTTATTAACAGCCAAATGCAGGCCCTGATCCTGCAATGAGCGCCTTGCAGCAGGACCCATTGCTTCAGAGGGCTAGTAGTTTCCTGCTGGCATATGCCAGCAACAAATTATTACCTTTCCACCCCTCCTCTTCCACTGTGCTGAATCAAGCAGAGTTTCTGGTTGGCACCTTGGGGGCAGACCCCAAGGTTCCATGCATTCCCCCGCTTACACACACCTGATCTGGGAAAGTAGGTACAGATGCATATGGGGGATGGTCTAACTTCCTCTTATGTCCCTGCATATGTGCAAAGTTCAGGCAACAATCTAGTTCTTAGTTTTTAATCAGTCGGGTGATTAATTTCCTAGAGTCTGATTGGGGTTGGCAGAGATTGAAATGGACTTGTCCAAGTCACAGAAACTCTTGTCCAGTGGCTGGCTTCATTATCTTTGTATTCTGCATGTAAGCACAAATGAAAAGTAAACCAGGAGCCTTGTTGTCCACAGACAGTAGTTCTGTTGTCCACCTCTAGTTAGGCTCATAATGCAAAAGAAGGTTCTCCGCTGTACCCAAGTAACTAGGGGCCTGATCCCATTATACTCAATTGAAAGGTTCCCATTGACATTGACAAGCATTGGCTTGAGCTCTAAAATCAGAGTTAATTTCATCTCAGACTGAAGTCTCTCTCTGGATATTTTACACTTCTCCTTGATGCCTATAGAGCATTGCCTGGAAACTGCTGGAAATTTTGCAATTCACAGTACAATAATAATGTCTACTGAGGTTGAGATCATCATGGTAAATAGTCCCTTGATTAGTGAACACGCACAGATTGTTTTCCGCTTAATCTGTTGGTGGAGCATCATATTTGATTATCTAATGTGATGGAGGAAACCATTAAAAATCATAATTTGAATAAGGGTCCCAGTAGTGCAATTAGAAAATCTTACCAGTAGCTGGGGAAAATATAAATATAAATAGAATGCAATACAATGGAAGTAACTATACATTAAATGAAAAAAAATGCTTTAGTGTGTCTTTGCAACTGCTCACAGCATTAACACTGGTTTCTAATTGCAAATGACAAATCTAACCAGTAAAACCTAATTATTATGATTGTGTTGGATTAGATTAAAATACAAAAATACTCTATTCTCAGCATGTATTTTATGAAAGCTTTGAACACTGCAGTATTTGAATATTCCTATTCATGAATCAGACAATTATCTCGTGTTCCCTTGGCTCATATATAAGAAATATATAGCATGTTGTTAGAAATCCATTTTAGTTAAGAGGGCAATTGATAACCGAACTATAAAACAGAATCAACTGTTCTTTCTAAAGACGTCAGAGTTTTGAAGTTCCATTTCCACACTAGTTACCATTCTTACTCTAGACAGCAAAAATCCATTGGGGCTAGGACTCGACCCCGTGTGTTTTAAATTTGCAGCCATATCACCTTGTGTTGTGAGCCAGTAAAATAACAGAGGCTATAAAAGTAAGCGGTGCTGGTGTTTCCTTCTGAGTTTATTCTGAACCAAAGCCCTAGCATGGTGTAAGAGGTCATTTTTCAGTGTGATGTGCTGCAGTTTGGATGAGATTAAATACCAAAATCCTGACTAGACCTAGGGGAGAAAATTATTTGTTAATACATCAACATTTTCACTTATTCTCAACGGATTTTTGATTTTGCCTTGCTCATAACCCTTAATTGCTTTTCCTCAGCAGGTGTGCAATTGTTTTTCATTTGTGTAAATGTTGGGGAATGTCCATCATTCATGTGTAGATCAGTATTCACATGTGAAAACAAGGATTTGCTTTTCATGCTGGAAGTGCTTTGCCACCCACATATAAAATTTCAATTAATCACATAGGAACCAGAAACTATACCATGTGACTAGGTGATCAGTTAAACAAAACAATCAATTAATAGTTAAAGCAAATAGGTTCTGAACAAGCTGTAAGCTGCAATATGAATGAAGTGTTCATTGAACACTTCTGAATAATGAATACATTCATAAACATCAGTAGTTCTTTCTGGGTAATTCTCAAACAGAAAAAAGGGCGAAATTCTTTAGCTACACTGTTCACTATTAATAGCTCATTCAGCTCTTATCCCAAACACTTTGATCATTAAAAATTCCATGCAACATTTTTCAAGTTTGAGAGCGTTAATCCTAGTGTCCTTGCCAGATTCAAGCATGGAAAACTTAGTATCTAAGTCACTAAGAAGCCTAAATCCCAGCTGGGATTCAGTGGGACTTAAGGTCCCAATACATTTACACCTTTTCAAATTTTTACTTTCATAAATGCTTAAGTCACTTTTGAAAATGGGACATATGCTCCTAAATCACTTATGTGCTTTTGAAAATTGTACCCCAACTGATCAATATATCTAGTTTACATATCAACTGGTTACTTTTGTAAAGAGTTTAGGGATGATTTGTGGAAATTTGTGGAAGATATATACATTTTTTCCAAGCAGAAGTGGTAACTGAATCCAAAATGAACATGTCGAATCCAGCATAAAGAAAATATGCCTCGATTTGACAAGACTGGGATTCAATCTGTATGAATATTCAACACATCACCACGCCTCACAGTTGAGACTAGAACTAAGCACTGGTAGTCATAGCTCAAAATGCTGCTGCTGCTACTGCTGCTGCTGATGCATAAAGTGCATTGCCAGTAAGACATCTCTGGTCTGATTATAATTGTTACAGGTTGTATATGCAGAGTGAAGGTTGTGTGTCTTCCTGTGTGTGAAAAGCCCAACCTCTCATTGGTGGCCTGTTTAAGGAGCAAAGAGTTTCACCTTTACAGCTTAATAATTAGAAAAGGGTTAAAAAGTTCAGAAAAATGTTTGCACTTCTAAACTGGAAGACAGGTGATTCAGTACCATGGATTAGGGGCCAGAGCCTGCCCTACTGGACAGCCTCTTGGCATTCCCATTTGCCACCTTCTCACATATGGGGAATGATCTCACAGTCACTTTGTGTGCTTGGAATGGCTATTTGTTTAAATAGGAGTTCTGTGTATGCCTCACAGCAGAATTGTGCACAAAGCTGTTTAGCAATAGATACCCCCCCATATAAATATTCATAAAACTCATACCAACTATATCTAAGCATATAACAGATACACTAATATTGCTGGGGATAAATGTATTATTGATAAAGAAACATCTCTTTACCTCTAATAAATACATACCATATATACACTTATGTAGTATGTATCTCTATTTTGCTGGTTACACTTTTGATTGCAAAATGGGAGATGTCTAGATTGACAAATATACGTTTGTTTTACAGCCAAGAGGGCCGTGTTGTTCCCCCACCTGTTGTATGAATGCTGTCATAATTATTTCACAAATACATACTGTATAGTCAGAGCTAGTTAGTGAAAACCAGTTTATAAACTTCATTTTTGTTTGCACTAAACATATTTTAGATTAACCAGACAATAATATATGCATACTCTATAATAAAACGAATTACCATGAAGACTTTTCAGATTTTCAGACATCTGGAGAAACCAAACATGGATTAAAATGTCATTTATATTCAGAAAAGTGAATCTAAAATAACTTTGTGTGTGTTATTTACGCTCAGTGATTTTCACATTGAATTTGCTAAATTCATAAGCTTAATGATGATTTTTCTAATTGCCATCCCAGTAAAAGCCCATCCCCAAACCAGGCTTTTACATCACTGCCAGCAATATGAATTCTGCATTCAGAATTTAGCTGCTAATTTTGTTGTTAATGCAGTACACTAGAATCCAGGTTGTTCTTCCATAGCTCTTTTAATGGTAGTAAATAGAGCTGAGCAGAGAATGGAAATTCTGTTTCATAAAGGATTTTGAGATTTCAAAATCTGGCTTTGTTCCAAGGGGAAAGGAAACCCAAATATTTAGAAATTCTCCACAAAGGGATTTTTTTTTTAAAAAAAAAAATTCAGATAGATTGAAATGTTCCAGTCTGACTAAATCGTTTCATGTTGATTTTGACTTTTTAGTTTATAGTATAATATGTTCCATAGTACTAAATAAAAACATTGCAATGAAAAGTCATTGCAAAATGACTTAAAATAAGATTTCATACCAAAAATGTTGAAACAGGATGTTTTGACATTATTGAACTCCCCCAGATGAAATTCCAGAAAAACTGACATGATTTTATGAGCACCTCAGTTTTGACAGAATTGTATTCTCTGAGGGAAAATGGTTCCCTTAAAGTTTTTCTGACCAGCTCTAGTAGTAAACACTAGGTTTCATCAGAATATGATCAGATTTTGCATCCTCACTCATCGTGAGTAGCATTTTACTCCATGAAGACACTTATCTGGCCCTAATAAGCAGGTATAACTTGAAGGTATTGTGATGGTCTTGGGTACCCAGGACTGTGAGTCACCTTGTAACTCACTGCCTCTAGCCAGGGGGAATCTTGCCAGTGATGGTTGGTTGTCTGCTCCCTGACACCGTCAGCCTTTCAGCCATTCAAGAAATATCCTCTGGGCTATGTCAGCCCTATGATGGCCTTGCAGGTTAAAAACAGGTGCACCCCACCCCTTAACTCCTTTGAAGAGTTCCCCTGTGATACCTAGCCCCTGACAATGGCTTCTTACAGAAATTCCAGATCTTCTTCTTCTTTGGGAGCAGTGTACCCCCGCTTTGCCAGTCTTACTTTAAACTACCACTCCTGGAAAACACAAAGCACTTGTGCGGACTTATACTAAAAACATGAAGCAAGAATAGAGATTCCACTAGAAACTAGAGAGAGTGATAGAAGTAAATGGTTGCAACACAAAATAAAATCATAAAATGCAAAGTAGGGCCTACGTTTTTTAATAGTAACCTTCCCTATTTAATAAAGTAGGTGTCTCTCTGCCCCTATTCCCCCAAATTCAGTCTGCTGTAGTGCTAACTGGCTCCCCAGGACTAGAATTCAATCTTTCATGATACCCGCCCACTCAACAAGAAGTTTCCTCAGGGAATGGGTTCAGGGTGTCTTTTCCCACCCTGTGATATACTGAATCAGTCTTTTGTGGGGTTTTCATAGGCAAGGCAATTCAGTGTCTGTTAGAATGTTCCTTTTTTATCTTCAAGTGGTTTTGATTGTTAAACATTGTCTCTGATGATTTTCCGTTGACTGTTCTGTGATGGGGCAATGATAGAGAACTGAACCTTTCATTACATTACTGGCTAACTGGGGTGGGGGGAGGGGTGTGACATCTTTCTCCTATTTGAATGGGCCACCACCAAGACATGATTCCCTGGTGACTAACTTTTACTCCTAGAGCATCAGGCATAATTTTCAATATAGTTTAAAATATTATTCTTATATGCATCTCACAATCATTATTTTCACTAAATTTTCACTACAAAAGGTTTTTTTTTTCTCCTGCTGATAATGGCCCATCCAAATTAAACAGCCTCTTAGAATTGGTATGGTAATGTACAACTTTTTGCTTTTTGCGTGTATAAATGCATCTTACTTTTGTTTGTTCCATTCTATGCATCCGATGAAGTGGGCTATAGCCCACGAAAGCTTATGCTGAAATAAACTGGTTAGTCTCTAAGGTACTACAAGTATTCCTCGTTTTCTTTACAATCGTTATGAGTACTGAAAAAATTCAAGCTTTCAACAGTGACCACACATGCTCCCCTTTATGGATAAATGTTATGGAAGTGCTGTATTAGGGATACTGAGTTTGTCAGGCCTTAGGCAGAAGTTGCTTTTAAAGAATAGTGAACCCTTTTCCATTTGGCACCAATGGGCTTCTGTGTAAAAGATACAAAGAGCCAGAATACATATACACCTCTCTACTGATGTTGAGTAGTACCTTATGCTGTGATTAGCTCCACCGAACTCAGTGGTACTATTTATGGAATAAGTGCCAATCAATCTGTTAAAGCTATTAGCCTATAGCTTACTGTAGGCACATATTTTGAAGATGAAATTTTAGATCAGCTACTTTAGCAAATAGCCATTTTTTAGCTTCATCCCAAACTTTTGGAGTCATGGAACATGTACTTGATAAACAACCAAACATTGAGTGCTGACCCAGGTTCAGTATTTAAAGTTCACTGAAAACCATTACTAATTTTTGTATCCTTTGCAACAACAAGGAGCTATGCATTTATACTCCAATTTAGCACTAACTAAAATAAATTTAGCAATTAATCTTGTGACTGAGGCTTTGGCTACACTTGCACGTTATACTGCAATAAAGCCGCCCAGAAGGCTCTACCTTACTCCCCATCCACACTGGCAAGACATGTAGAGGGCTCTGACTCCCTGGCTAGAGGGCTCCTGGTACTCCACCTCGGCGAGAAGGAGGTCTGATGCATATGGTGAGACGCTTTAGCATCAGTGTGAATAAGGAGTTATGTTACTGCATTCTGATTGACTGCCAAAAACATCTCATAACCCTTTTAAGCCAAGTGGCCACTCTTCTCATTGTTGTGAAATCGCTGGAGGAATGTGGAAGTGCCCTTTCAAAACTCCGTTTCAGACGGTGGCTGCTTATCTGCTCCGGGGCAAAGCAAACAGTAAATGTTTGCTCTGAGTGAGAGAGATGGGGGAGGAGGGGGGAGGAAAGAGGGGCTGAACTTACAAGATGGCATGCTGACACACTCTCAGCCCCCCAAAAACCCACTCTCTCTCCCCCCACATACACACTCAACCCCCCACCCCCCACATTAGAAAAGCACATTGCAGCTACTTGAATGGTGGGATAGCTGACCATAATGAACTGCTCCAAATGCAGCTGCAAGTGTCGCAAATGTGGCCATGCTAGTGGATTTGCAGCTGTCAGCGTGGACAGACTGGAACACTTTCCCTGGTGAGCTCTTCAAAGGCTGGTTTAACCCAAAGCGCTCTACATCTGCAAGTGTCGCCAGGCCCTTAGTTCATAGATTTGACAGTACTTCAGAAATTTGCTCTATAGTCTTGGAAATACCAAAGAACCTGTTCTGTAAATGATCTAGCAGGCACCATCCATCCTGAGTTACACTGTAGCTAAACTGTTGTGTCTTGCTACAGTAAGCATAAATCCAGAAAGGGCTCTTTTGTTCTTGTTTGTGCATATTGCGGAAATAATTTGTTACATGTTAAGTTAAAGTAAATTGCTGTGCCAGCTTTGCTGCGTGATAAGTTTTCTGATTACATTAACAGGTAGATTTTGAGCAGTTTGCAAAGATTAATGTGGTTTTATTGTTTGGGCACCAGAAAACAGAGATTGTTATGTATGATTGTTTTATAATGATTATCACAGATAGTTTAAGGCTACGTACTGAAGATTTTTGTTTTTTAATTCAGGGTTAGCAACAAAGAGAAGCCAAGTTTTGATGTATTTTATGTTGCCACAAGAAAATCTGTTTAAAATCTTTTGTGATTTGATTGATACCTTTTTATGACTGGCTCATTAGAGAAATGAGTGCTTTGTGTTTTATTTTACTTCCAAACACCCAGTTTCACTTCTATCAGGAAGGACAACCTTGGACAAAGATGCTCCAGAGGCATTGCTGGTTAGTAAAATGCAGTACATGTAGAAGAGAAAACCTACATCACCTTCTGGCCCTGCCAAGAATCTTCAGGTCTGTATTATCTTTCTTGAAGGACACTCTCCGCAGCAGGGATCTTCCTTTAAGAAGATTCTTGGGTAGCCATGTTTAGGGGGTTACCTAATAGTTCAGTTGGAAATCAATTGAAATCAGGATTTCAGTCTTAAATTAGCTGTCCAAGACCATCACTAGTCAAAATGCCTTCTTGTGAAAATTCCACCCAGATTATGTTTGTGTTTCAAAAGGCAAAACCTTTCAATTGACTCAGAATCAGGCTGAATGTTTTGGCTACTATGACCGTGAAATAAGAACTTGCGTTCTCCTTCCAGTTCCAGGTGGTGAACTAGTTATCCACATTATATATGGTTTTAATTTGAACCTGTGTTGGAAGTCACAACTGAGAAGTCAAAGACTGAGCATCTGTTGAGTAAGGCCATGCAAAAAGACCAGGAATAGAGTGTAGTGAACAGCAGAAGCAGATGCTGAACAGAATGCTGTGTTCATATCAGTCAAGGGCCTCCTACCTTGTTGATATTGCTCCACATCCTGGACTCAACCCCTGCTCCTGGGTTGGATCAGGATTAGGGAATTACAAAAAATATGGCTGCTGGACATCTCGTTAATATCCATTAAATCATCCTTAAAGGTGTGTAACTTGGTTGTGCCCTTGTCCTGTACTCGGCCATACTCAGTTTCCCTCTGCGATGGTAATGCAGCCTGCATGCAGGTTCTAGATGGAATTACACTCTGTGGAAACCCTGAATCACAGGAACAGTTGGGAAGGCATAATGAGAATACTCCATACTGTACTCTCTGCTGCTCCACGGACTACTGCATCCAGCCCTTACTGATCTAGCCCTCATGGAAAAGCTCTGAAAAATGTAGTAGGATCAGACTAATAAGGTCATATAGACATTTAACAGTTTAAATAATTTTATAATTTTAATTTAAGTGTAAATAAAAACCTGTACATAATAGAGAATGGTATCTTTCATATACATTTTTGTTTTAAAATTGTATGGAAGGGCTAGAATTCTAAATTACCTATATATTAAATTCTATATGACTAGTCCATAGGGGACATGTGGTCCTTACAGCTCAGGCTGGGGAACATATGTGAGGCAGTTTGCCTTGTTATATCTGTTCTATAGATGGAGGGTTCTGAGACTTGCAATCAGAATCCTTTCTGATTAGTTGTAAATTTAGTCCTTCGTAAATGAACTAATGAAATTTCAGGAATAATGAGGAATGCTCCTGAATGATTTATAAATGTCCATCATGATTTGTCATTCTGTTCAGTGAGGAGAATCACATTTTAAAAAGCCTGCTTTGGCTTTTGTAGGTTCATTACCCACTGTATGTGAACAATAAATGTCCCATTTCATGTTGGAAAAATTGCTCAATAAAAATAAAAAGAAAATTCCATAAGAAACATTCATAAACAACATCTAACTGTGTTAAGTTGCCTGGCTGCTTTTGAGAGAAAAGAGAAACTACCATGCTGGAATAGCAAATAGTTCATTCAGACAAAAACTTGAGGGGAAAGTAATAGTATAAAACAAAACCATAGCAACTTCCCTTAATATACTGGGTTAGCTGTACAATATTAAGGGCTGGAAAATTTTGTATCTGACCTTAGCCAATTTATGGCTTGATCCTTAGTCCCAGATCATGCACTATTAAAATCACTGGAGCTTTCCAATCCTATGAACCTCCTATTAAGCACATAGAACTTGACTTCAGAGGGACAACTCATGTCTGTAAAGTTAAGCACATGCTTCAGCTTAAGTGCTGTGCAGGATGAGGTCAGAGTGCTCAGCACCTTGCTGGATTGAACCCTTCAACCCTGAATTATGAAGACTGCTAGCTCTTATAATATTTAACCTAGCTAAATACTTTTGTCTACAGAAAGTTCAATTTTATCTGTAAGTCTTTGCCAGTGCTCTTGTTTCTTCTTTTCTTTTGCTTGATTTGGTACTGTGGAAACTCAGTCTCCTTGTGAGTTACAACACAAAGCTACAGTCATTTGCTCTGTGTCTCCTTCCAGCAATCTAAAAATGTGTTTCCATATGGTTGTCTCCTCAGCAATATTTATAAACAATACGTCCCTAAGGGCAGGGACCATGAATACCTATGTGTTTGTACAGGGCATAGTGCAAGGGGATGTTAAGGCTGATTGAGGCCACTACCACAAAACAGCAATAATAATAATACAATAAAGTTTCTCAACTTTAACAGCTGGTCACAGTATGGGGCACAGATTCCAAGTTTACATGAAGACAGCATGCTCTCCCAGAAACATTTATACAGATTTGACTCCCAATGGCAAATTCTTGGGGACTTTTAGAAACATAATTTTCATTTGACCTTATAAAAATCTTTTGGAATTTTCTTTTAAACCTTTTAATCTATGGTCTCATAAAGTTAAGGCTGGCCTATGATCATATTTAATCAAATCAGCAAAGCAGTCTTGCATTTGGAACTCTCTTCAGAATCTATGGCCTTTGGGGAAATGGAATAAAACTTTTTTATTTGCTGTTTGTTTAAAGAGGGATCTGGAGTGTTTCAGTGAATTCTGAGTTCAAAATACAGATGCTCAAAATGTCATTCTCTGGGAAGAAATATTTGCTAGACTGAAACAGGATAAAAATGGCCAATATCTTCCTACTGATGTAGCTTTGCTTTGCTGTAGTCATGCTGCATTTGATACCCACATGGCCAAATCACACAACCAAATGTTATTTGTGCCTGGTAGATCAGTTCTGTTGTATTGAATTATATTGTGTGTGTCCCAATTATGCAATTTACCTGCAATACATTTTCCATTGGTATATACTTGTAAACAATGCCTTACAAATGTCCAGTGACTGAATCTGTATTATAATACACCCATTTCCTTTTCTATCTGTGATTCTTAAAATATATTTATTTAATTTCAACCCTTCTTTCTTTGAGGATTGGTACCCCAACGAATATGTCCTATTTTCTATAATATGGGTCTCTGCATTAGGATCTTTGGAATCAGTAAATGCGTATTCAGGAAAGCACACTTTTATTAAAAACTGTAAGAAGGATAAAATAGGATTAAAAAGCTCTAATAGCTGACTTTTCTCTGGCCAGACTCTATGGCTCCACCACCTGTTTTTGCTCCAAACTCCAAAGTGTGTATTGGGCTCTAAGTCAGTGAGGCTTAGGAGGGATTTTTTAGATGAAAAAGACATCTTTAATTTCAGCTGTAGTGCTTGTTGATCCACAGGACAAACATTAACTTCTTTGGAGATGCCAGCCATATCATAATGAAAATCCTTCTAAATTATATTATGTACCCACCTAGTACTTAATAAGATGATATGAAAAAATAGATCTGCATAGTGACAGAGGTTCAAAGAGTCTAGTTTACATAGGTGATTTTTGTTTGAATTTTGAAGGTGTTTTTCTGGCAAGTATTGTGTGACATTTACCTCCCATGAAATGGAAGGACTCAGTGCACTGGTGGGCGAGAGTAGCTGTATTTTTTAGGGGGTGCATTATGAGGTTATCCTTGGTGGCCCTACCATAGTTTCAAAAGTCTCCTCATCTTCCCAGGCAATAGAAAATTCCATGTGTAATTCTGGACTGCTCTAAAAATGGGAATCAAGGACCCTCCATGTGCTTTCATAGGTCACAAAACAACCTCTGTTGGCTTGTCCCAGGTATAGTGTGGGCATATGTTGAGCAAGCTTCCCACATGGCTCTTTCGAGTGCCTAAATCATGATTTCATTGAATTGTTGATTTCACTTGGGCTTCTTGAGGGCAGAAGTGCTACTCAGTATGAGAAAGGGTATCTGAGAATCTGCTCATTACTGATTTTTTGCAAGTACAAAAGCCTCTGTTCATTGCATTTATTTATCTAAATGTATTTTTCTAAACGTTTTAGAATGTTATTTTCCATTTAAGGAAAATATTCTGTTTCTTGCCTGCTGTTCATTCCACTAATACACCTTTATGGTATGGTCACTGCTACCTGAGTTCACAGCTCTCTCATCAAGGTGCTCCATGTTGTGCAGGATGGTTCTGCAATATACTAGAACAGTGGTTTTCAACTTGTGGTTTGCATACTTTGTGTTAGACTACATCTATGTGTTAGACTACATCTAAGATTTCCAGTGGGGTCCACAAATGAAAAAAGGTTGGAAACCACCATACTAGAACTTCACCAACAAGATATGCAAACCCAGCCTGCTTGGTACTTCCTGTTCACCATTCTGTTTTCTTTGTGCTGCACCTTTACATGTAAAAGTGTCTTCGTGTTTGCTATAAGGGCAACTGTGAAGCAGGTACCATTCTGAATGTCTGTTCAGACAGGGAATTTTACAGAGGAAGAAGTTGCCATGTTCTCTCTCCCCATCACGGGGAGTATATATTTGTTGTTTTCTATAATCTCAGGTAAACGTTGTCTGGACTCAGTGACACAGATTTTGTTCTTTGTGTGACTGGCAAAGCATAACCAAGGTCACCCTTGATTTAAAAGCACAGAGGCAAGCAATTCAGCTTAATAACGGAGATGGTAAACTGAGGTGTAGTAGGCTGTACTGTGCTGTTTTAAGCTTTGTGGGTAGATTTCGTGTAGTGAGATTTCTCATGCAGAAGGAATATTGAATCCCTACTATTCTTTGACAAACTACAACAAAATGCTTAATTTCATAAATACTAATGATTTGTTTTGTTTGTTTATTTTTAAACCAAGGGGTGGGGCTGAGTATTCCTAGACACTTTTAAATGCCGGCAGGTAAAATCTTGACCCCTCTGAAGTCCAGGGGAGTTTTTTAAATTGATTTCACTGAGGCCAGAGTTTCACTTTCTTTCACTATTTTTTCCCTCATTTTAACTCTGATCACCAATCAGTCTGTTCCATGTGTGATCCCAAATGGCATTTTGGCCCAGATTCTCAAAACCACGGAGGCACCAAACTCCTACTGATTTCAGTGGGCATCTAAATAACTTTGAGGATCTGGGCTTTGGCGTCTAGAGCGACTGAGGCTACTCAACTAGTTTGTGCTATCATTTGTATGCTGATGAGTCAAAATGATGCCCAGATCCTCAGCTGGTGTAAATCAGTATAGTTTCATTGAAGCTAGTGGAGCTATGCTGATTTTCCCAGTTGAGAATCTGGCCTAGTATCACAAGGTCACTGCCATGCTTTCAAATAAAGCAAAGTTTCTGTCCATTCTGAATGAGAAAAAACATGAAGCACAACTACAAACAGATTTTAAAATCATATGGGTCTCCTAGTTTACACAGGCTTCATTTTTCTTTTATATGCTGATGCACTGAATAAAGACAAACCAGCATTGTTCAGGACATGATTTGTTGTATACAGCTGTTGAGGGAGGAAAGGCGATGGGGAAGCTCGGCCTATAGCAAGCAGCTGCTTCTGACATAGAAACAAGAAAATGCATGATGCTATCTTTTGGGGAGACAGTTTCCAGATACAATGACGTGTTCCATTGTAAGCACAGACTGCTCATTTATATTTTTTGTCCTTTTCACATATGCCTTTCCAAGCTTCGCCTACTGCAGATGGGTCCATAGAGTTAGTGATGAGTCAAATCCGTCAGGTCCAGTGCACAGTAGTGATTCTAGAGGAGAAATAAGTGTATTAGTGCATTAGTGATACTTGCTGCCACAAGGGGGCAATTTGACCTCAGACATTCTGCTTTCCCCATTTTCCCATCCAGGAAGCCTCATCAGTGTCAGCCTTGAAATGTTGGCAGGCAAAAACAAATCTTGAAACTGCAACCTCAGATGCCTGCCTGATAGTCATGAGCCTCTGAATATGCTTGTATATTAGGCAGGCTTGACATGACTGATAGACAGGAGAGACATGTAGCGAGTGAAGGGTGAGGGTGGAAGAGAAAGAACCTGTCTGACAGAAAAATGCAAGAGGGTGGCGGTGATGGGGGCTTCCGGGCAAACAGCAAAGTTCCTGTAGAAGCTACACTTTACTTTGATTCTTGCTCTTTTAGCTGCAGCTCTCTTAGGAAGCCCTTGGGGGATTATTATGATGACTGTGGTTTTCTATTATTCATGCTAACGCTAGATGATCTGACACTTTCTTTCTTAATCTGTTTCTGAACAATAGCAGAGCCTTGGTTTTGGGGTTTAAAAGAATAAACCGCTTTAAAATTTAAACCTGTTTTATTATGTGCCTCGAGATGCTTAATAACACATGCAGCGTATTACACTCACATCTGTATTAACCTGGCATTTAGTAACAGCAGGCCTGGCTAGTTTATTATGCTTTGAGGATCTCGCATCCCGAGGCCCTTGTTTGTCATACTGAAGACTTGAAAAGTAAAGTCACGCTCTCACACCCTATTATGAGTCCCATTGTGGGTTCAAAATCCCTCATTTCTGAGTGACAGGCCTCAGGATCCAAGTCCTGTAAAAACCTTATCAGAGGTCTAACCTGGCAGTTGTTTCATCCATACACAGACATACACATCTACACAAAAGGAGAGGAAGGGGAAAAGTAGTGTGTATATTATAAGCTAAGGGAGCTTACACTGAGAGGTCAAATTGGTACATATATGTCTTGTTCCCTGGAGGTGTAACTCATTCCAGTAAAGAAAGTATCATTGCTGATGCTTTTCTTGATTGGCTGTGCTTAAAGTTCCCAACAAAGTGTATCGAAGTTGTGATCAGTCACAGTGATAATAAGGGCCATTTCCAGTTCTCATATATGCTAAAGGTAACTGATTATTAGCTGTTGTAAAATGTTCACAACAGGGCAAGTTTTATATGGCTCTTTGATGAAAGTTCTTTGGCCAAAGCTGTGCCACCTTTTTATCTGGTGAGGTTACTTCTTCCTCTCTACTGGCTGAGCCACTAGTCTATGCATTGGGGGCAATGGAATCAGAGTTCCAAGCACTCCCCACTCCGGCCTGCGTGCTCTCTGTTCACATGCACAGGAAGGAGACTAACAGCTATGTGGATCATGAGGGATAACATGGCTAGCCTGTGCAGGGATGTAGGGGCCCCTTATGTTCCTGTGCAGCTGTTGGCCATGGGTTACAATCTGTCCCTAAATGCACTCATTCATTGCAGATTTAAATGTCCCAGTACAAACTTGGGATATGGAGCATCTGTAAACATGAGAATGAACCCTAAATAACCTGGATCATGTGAAGAAATATAAAATCCTATATATGTGAATGACCTAAGTATATTATCTGTGGGGCCAATCCTGCAATCTTTATACAATTGTCTTCAATGAGTCTTTTACATGTGTAAGGATTGAATTAGGAATTGGCTCTATTTTATAAAATTCCAGTGCTCTGATACAAAATATACAATAGAAAGGAAACAATAATTATGAGCAAGAGACTTATGAGCAGCTGGAAGTAGCCTGAGTTGGCTTTAGTTCTTGTTGAGCTGAAGTTTGAATAAATAGTTTTTGGAAATGCTAGTTGTCTTGATTAAGGTACCATTCCTACAAGTGTTCCATGTAACCAGACCTGTGTGCCCATATGAATTCCCAGAAAAGTCTATGGGCTCTATACGCATGCAGGGATCTGTTCATCTGGAACAAATTGCAGGATCAGGCCCTTGCGCTAAAACATTGGCTTGATCCCATTTTTTTTTTTTTTGCCATTGCATGATTGGGCTCATTATCTTTCTCAATTTTACCTTTGGCATGTCTGCTGCTGACTGAGTTATTTTTTGAACAAATATTATTTAAAGAACATCATTTTCATTAAGTTCCACTAAATGCTGATGTCCGCTAAACACAAATGACAGTACTATACTGCTGTTACCTGTGCAGAAAAGCCTTGTGTTTTAACAGACTGGGGCTTTTTCACATTTGAAGAGTGAAATCCTGGCCTTATTGAAGTCAATGGGATTTCATTCTAAATATTTGTTCAGTGTGTAGAGTATGGGAAGGCTGAACAGGGCAAAGGAGACCCTAAGGTTTTTGGCTGGGGAGCAGTTCTTTAAAACTTGCAGGCAGGTGCAACATGACAGTTCAGAAATTGTCTGTGTGTGTCTGCATAGTGTTCTTGAACTTTTAAAATAAATGCTGAGACTTGCATGACTTTTATAGACTCTCCAGCTTGCATCTATTCTCACACTGTCAGGATGTGCAGCAGGAATCTCCATCAATGTCAGCTACAATGTTCCCTTTTGTAATGCCTCAGTGCTCCAGTCTATAAGAATGGGCCTTTTGCATCTCACCCAAAGTCAAACCAAAATGCAATTGTCATGGAACTCTGCAAATGAAATGGAATGAAAAAAGCATTTCCTGGAATATCTTTCTTTAGACTTGAGTGTTAGAGTGATGAAAATGTTGGTTTCCCAGGCAAGGGGTTTTATATAAATTGCACAAGCTGTTTCTTTAAGCACTGAATAAGACATTTGCACTTAGTACTCCTTACTAACACCTGTCAACTCAGATAGGATAAATCTTAATTAATATATTATATGCCTATACCACCTTTCACTCCAAAGAAGCTGAGATTCATGTTAACATACATATAACCACTTTAACCACCACTGAAATGCATCTACATCTGCAGGTGAATGTGATATATGTTTAACATTATATAACTCTAAAGAACACTATGGTATAGGAAGTGAGGAATACCCTGTCAAAGTAAAACTAAATGGAGAATTTAGGTCGAATGTAATCACCCAAACTAAAATTTGAGTAGTACATAGGAATTAATACCCCAAACTCTCTTGAAAAGTGCTATGAGATCTTTACTAACAACAGTTGGTCAGAGTCTCCATATTACATCCAATGACGACATGTACACCCTTCTCATGAAAATAGAAACTCTCTGATTACTGACAGTCGGACAGATATCCTTCTACTTTTGACCAAGTAGCAAGGCTGATGTTTTATAGAACTGGGCAAATTTATTAAATCTACCTAGAAATCAGTTGAGTGTTGTAGTGGTACACAGTTTCTGCATTTGTCCAGCTATACCGAAAGAAGGACAAGAGATGCTTGATGTGGGTTTAATCAGGTTGTTACTTTATTATTAGATGACTGGAACTACCCAGCAGATAAAAGTGTACAGTGCAGTCAACTTCATGATCATTCAGATAACTATCTGGGGCTTCCACCAGCCCCCTTCATTTTCTATCCAGGTCCCCCAGCCAATGCAGGGCTTGGATCTTACCATTCACCCCTTCCCCCATTGTAGGAGGGTTAAGGTGGACTATAAGAAAGGGGGGTTGGCTCCTTGATCTACCATAAAATCCCTGCACTCCTTCCCTGCATTCCATTCCCCTAAACAGCACCTCCTTTTAAATCCTTTACCACGCCATTTATCTGGTCACTGGCTGCCTTCCCTCTGGAGTACCTGAAGTGGACATCCGCTCCATACTTACAAAATGAGTTGTGACATACAACCTACCACCTTTTCTGCTCACCAGAAGAGATCCATTCTGAAACCTGCTGTGGGGAAGGTGAGAAAAAAACCTCACTCCACTGAAGCCAATAGGGTGTGTGTGGGAAAAATTCCTTCCCAGCCCCTGTAAAAAGGAGTGACTAGCACAATGACTACAGCAGGTCCTAACCCAGCCTAATATTTGTCACCACAAGGGGAGGGAGGGAAGGTAGGTGCAGCCTTGCTTGCTGCATGGAGACAGGGCTTCCAACACCAGGGGCTTGAACCTTTAAAGCCTTCCACCCTCACATTCCCAGGGGGTGAGTCAGCGCCGTGAAGCTGACCATCACTCACACTGCTGCCTTCCTTTGAAAAGCCCGGACAATGACCGCACTGCACCTGGAGCAGTGGAAACAATCTCTCATCAGCAGTGGCACAGATACAAGTATCCAGGCCCAAAGGATAGGGGTTAGGTTTTTAGCTTGCTAGAAGACTAGATTTTTTTGTTGGATTGTTCTATTTTGGTGGAAAGAGAGAGAAATTAATTGAAGTTAATTGACACTGACTTTAAAAATAACCCTTTATCATAATATGATCCAGGAATGAGCTAGAGCTACTACTTACACTTTATACCCAGTCTTCATTATATTCTCTACCTACCCCACTACTCCCAATGAATACATTATTTTGAACAAATTATTTTGGAAAGACTTTGACAGATACCGACAGGTATCTGCAATGGAAAAATCTCCATTTCTTGTAAGCTCTAAGTTTTGGAGGCTCCTCAGAACCAAACATATGAACTTTTTGAGGTTCGCCTATTACTAATTATTAATAATTACTATATACAGATCTCTGCATAGAAATAGTTGTTCAAGTTAGTCCTGAAAATTTTCAGCTGAGCTTTCTCATTTTGGGAAGAAGAGATGGAAGAATTGGTTGCTGAACAACCTCTACTTCTATAGTTATAGGTCTGACAACTAGTTTTATTCTCCATCTAAGAACTAATTAAACAAAGAACGCTGGGCATTTCTCACTGTATATGGGACATACACAGACAGAAGTTAATGGTAATGATTTTTTTATAGAAAATTGAGGCAACAAAGTGCTGCAAAGTTTCATTACATAGGATGAAGAAAGAACATCTGTGGATTTTATTGGGCATATGGCTTGAAAACTTAAAGCTCCCATTTCTTTCTTTCCTGGGTGCTAGGATAGGAATTCTAGTAGTGTGGCTGAGGAGTAGAGTATTAAGGATGCTATTCCGCAGGAGAGGAGTCATGCAATTAAAAGTGTCCCAGACAATACTGGGAAGCGGTGATCAGGATGAACAGGCTGAGACCACCAAAAGCACAATCAATGAATATGGTTTTAATTCCACTGAGTCTTTTTACGAAAATGATTGAGAAAACTTCTGACTTCCTGCAAATGTCTGTAATCTGTCAAGTGACCTCCTACTACTTTTCTATGGACAGCCCTTCACTCATTTCAGTACAAGATCTGATGGAAAATTTGGTCTTCCATCATCATTGCCTTCACTTGCAGGCTGACATTCTCTCTTTGCTAGACCACACTGAAGCCCCAATTCAGCTGGATACCTGGGCTCTTTCTTGCTTGACTTTAAGCACTGAAATCAATGGGTACTACTCACTTTCATTCATATGAAGTCACACATGCGTGTAAGTACCTTGTTCAATCAGAGCCTGGATTAGGATGCCCTAACAGCAGATTCTCATGCCAGTTATTCAATGAAAGCATAACTCTGATTTATTGTGAAGGAAATGGAGCATGCACTCCAGAAAAACCAGAGTGGTACTGTGATGGGACCAGTAAAAAAACTTTCAATTGTTTATTTTTCAATAAAAAAATCAGATTGCAAAGGACAACAGAGTGGAAGGATGATTTATTAAAAAAAAAAAAGAGGTTCTAGGCAAATTATGAATGGAGATTTAACAGCAGCGCTGGATAATGTGGTCACAGGTCATCCATGAGAAGATCACAATTTCCTTGAATGAATTTGCCAAACCATTTCTACAAATAAATCCTGTTTAGTAGGTCATTTGTAAGCAGTGCACTGTGAGCATTCAATATTCAAAATTCAAGCTGTTTTGACTAGAAATGTAGGTCACACAGTATATTTCTGTTCCCTGACTGGGTTACCGTCATTCTTAAAATATGGTGAAAATACTCAGGATTATGAATAGTACATTCAATTAATATCAGCTGTTTCCACCTATAAAATTACCCCCTGGCATATTTTTGGAGAGCAAATCCAATAGTCAAGCTTACTGTGAGAAGAGTGGAAAAGTGTTCATTAAAATAATGAGAAAGAATATTCATGGAATGCTGTGACAGTATTCATTTAGCTGTAGTCGTCCATACAAAAAGTGATAGAAATGAGAAGCAATAGGAGAGAAATTAAGGAAATTGGAAGAAAGATAAAACAAAAGGGACAGAGACGGATGAGGAAATGGAAGGGAAAAGAAATGGGGGTTATGGGCTTTCTTCCTTCTTGTAGCTTCCTTCATTTAGTCTTCTCTTTCTCCCTTTACTCTTCCCCCTTTTCTGCTTTTTTGCCACATGTGTAACAGGCAATGGTTGGCTAGTGTCCTCTACAATTCAAAACATCATGGTAGGAACATAATCCAGTGAACAAGAAATAAGGATGGATCAATACACTGGGTAACGACTGGTCTGCTACAGGGGATAAAGAAGAACAACGGTATTTTAAGTAATATGAATCATAGGGGTTTATACAGTGACAAGTACTGCAAATGCATGAAATGTCATTGGGGACCATATTATATTGAGATTATGAATCACTGTGGGCCACGGATTATCTGCAACTCGAAGTAGGAAGGTTATCACAGTTCCTCTAGGAACTAGAAACACTGGGAGGTGATGAAGGCAAATCACTTTGATTGTGAACTCCTCCAAAGAGATACTCCCAGTCTCTAAATGAAATGAGGTTTTTCAGAGACCAACAGGCTAAGAAAAGGCATTTGATATAAAAAAGGCTGCATTTAAACTGACTTGTGGCTTTTTATCTGATCCAGCAAATGGACAGGACCATCTATTCAGAGGGGCCCCCCAACCTTTGCACAAGTGGGAGAGGCTTTAGCCTACTAGGACCTCATAAGACTAACAGGTAACCTCTGGTAAGCTTTCAGCATGCAGATAGCAACTATTCTTGTTTGCTATGCTTTTCCTGTCATCCTTTCACCTTAAAAATAAATGTGCTCACTTAGAAGAGCCATGTGGTAACTTGTAACTGCTGGCAGGAAATACTCTGTTTGTAGCCCTCAGACAGAAAGCAATACATAAGTGTTGGCGGCCATTAGGCGGAGTGGCTTCCTGGGGATATCACAGTGTAAAGCAGGAGCTATGAAGCCTTAAAATCCCATTAAGGAGGGAGAGAGACACATGTCTCTGCCCAAGAAAGGTGACAGCTGGGATCCTGAAACCTTAAGTGAGTATTCTCAAAAAAGACCAGGAGGTGGGATCAAAGATAACAGTTAACCCTGAAACTATGACATACACAATAGATGAAATCTGTGCTAATAATCACCTCCTGTCTTAATCAACCACTTTCGGTTATCTCAGTGGATTTGCTTCCCTTTAGATGATTGCCTTCAGCAGGAAAGCAATTTTTGCTGATCCCTTGCATGACACTCCTCTAGTAAACATTACATTAAAATATAAGTTTGTATTATGATTTTTGTATTATGGCCGAAGTAATTAAATTCTGAGTCCAAATTTCTACTCTGTCTCATGTGCATCATCTTCAACACCGTCACCTACACTACCAGACACTACAGAGAGAGCCGTGGTTAATTCTCTTAGGAGTCTGATTTAAACTAACACACCAGCCTTTAGCTTTTCAGAAGAAGATAACACTATTTACCAAAGACCAGCTACTCAGATCTGTTGGCTGATGTGACCAGAATCGTTGCAGCCCTTTTGGTGGGTAAAACACTATTACTTCCCCCGACATGATACACTTGTCAAGGTATTATGCAATATATACACTACTCATTCAGAATAGTGGGTTAAGTGGAACCAATATAATCCATCCACTCATGCCAGCCCCCTGTCAGGGGATATGTAAATAAGAATATCATGCAGTGATATGCATTTGTGGTGGTTTCATTATAAGAATGCTTGAATGTGGATGGCCAAATTCCAATTGCAGTTATACATGTGAAACGTCACTGAGCTCATGAATCACAGTCTACCCTTCCGTTCACAACAGCTTTGGGCCATATCAACTGTCATGCACTTTCAACTATAATCTTTTAAAAGTTTGGGCACCATGATGCAAACTGAAGAACATAAGACAATGGTTTTTGGGGCAGAGACTTTCTCTGCCTAGCACAATGGGACCCTAGCCTCTAGGAACTCTTGTAACGCAAATAATAACAGTGATAATCAATAAATTACACTGGTCTACAATTTTTTAGAAGTCGTCTGCTTCAGAGATAAAATGTGATATTTATTATGTATTTTGATGTGCTGAATTCAAATATGACAATGAAAACAACTGATTGGCTACTGTTTCTAAGATATTTAAGTTTTTACATTTTATGTCTATGTATATTGTGTAGATAGTAGAGTTTTAATCATTGTAAACCTAGGTCTTTTCATGTGTTTATGGTTGCTTTACATGATAATATTTCACCTGTCCTGTTTATGTAACACTTCAAAAATCAGCAAAAGGATTCTATAAATAAAATGTATTATGAAACAAAAGGCAAAAAACTATTATGTACATAGTTTAGTCCTATTCAGTGTCTGCTCGGCGCTTCTTGGCTTGTCTCTTGTATTCATTAAATGGAGCATCTCTTGTCACTGTCCAGCAACAGTCCGCAAGCATTGATGGGCTCCATTTGCCCTGATAGCATTTCTCCATTGTTGCAATGTCCTGGTGAAATCGCCCGCCCTGCTCGTAGCTCACTGCTCCGCAGTTCGGTGGAAAAAAATCTAGATGAGAGTGCAAAAAATGTGTCTTTAGTGACATGTTGCAACCAAGGCTTTTGTATGCTTTGAGGAGGTTTTCCACCAACAACCTGTAGTTGTCTGCCTTGTTGTTTCCGAGAAAATGTATTGCCACCGACTGGAAGGCTTTCCATGCCATCTTTTCCTTGCCACGCAGTGCATGGTCAAATGCATCATCTCGAAGAAGTTCACGAATCTGAGAACCAACAAAGACACCTTCCTTTGTCTTAGCTTCACTTAACCTTGGAAATTTTCCACGGAGGTACTTGAAAGCTGCTTGTGTTTTGTCAATGGCCTTGACAAAGTTCTTCATCAGACCCAGCTTGATGTGTAAGGGTGGTAACAAAATCTTCCTTGATTCAACAAGTGGTGGATGCTGAACACTTTTCCTCCCAGGCTCCAATGACTGTCGGAGTGGCCAATCTTTCTTGATGTAATGGGAATCTCTTGCACGACTATCCCATTCGCAGAGAACACAGCAGTACTTTGTGTATCCAGTCTGCAGACCAAGCAAGAGAGCAACAACCTTCAAATCACCACAAAGCTGCCACTGATGTTGGTCATAGTTGATGCACCTCAAAAGTTGTTTCATAGGTTTCCTTCATATGGACTGCATGACCAACTGGAATTGATGGCAAAACATTGCCATTATGCAGCAAAACAGCTTTAAGACTCGTCTTTGATGAATCAGTGAAGAGTCTCCACTCATCTGGATCGTGAACAATGTTGTTGCAGGCTACAAGATCACCTTCCATGAAGAAGAATGAGACAAGATCCTTTTGACGGTCACGGAACATGGAAACCCTAACATCACTTGCCAGGAGATTCCACTGCTATAGTCTGGAGCCCAACAGCTCTGCCTTACTCTTGGGTAGTTCCAAATCCCTGACAAGGTCATTCAGTTCATCTTGTATTATGAGGTGTGGTTCAGAGGAGGAGGAGGATGGGAGAAAATGTGTGTCCTGTGACACTGATGGTTCAGGACCAGAAGTTTCATCCTCTTCCTCTTCCTCATCTGACTCAAGTGAGAATGATTCTGGTGCATCAGGAACCGGCAGTTCTTCTCTGTGGGGTATAGGGCGTATAGCTGATTGAATGTTTGGATAATGCACAGTCCACTTTTTCTTCTTTGACACACCTTTCCCAACTGGAGGCACCATGCAGAAGTAACAATTGCTGGTATGATCTGTTGGCTCTCTCCAAATCATTGGCACTGCAAAAGGCATAGATTTTCTTTTCCTGTTCAACCACTGGCGAAGATGTGTTGCACAAGTGTTGCACCATATGTGTGGGGCCCACCTCTTGTCCTGATCTCTAATTTTGCAGCCAAAATAAAGGTGATAGGCTTTCTTAACCATAGTGGTTATACTGCACTTTTGTGATGCAAAAGTCACTTCACCACAAACATAGCAGAAGTTATCTGCACTGTTCACACAAGTACGAGGCATCTCTGCTCACTTTGGCTCAACAGAAATGTGTCCCTTTGCAAAATCAAACACTGACAAATAAGAGAGCACGACACGGTATGATTTCTAGAGCTGATATAGGGCAATTTGTTCAGCAGAGTGATGTAAGCTTCATTATGATTGTATCATCCATGACTTCTAGGAATAACATGATGCAATTCATATCATGTATGACGCAATAGCAGCTTCAGATTGCATCATTCATTGTTTTGCCTAAAAAGCAAGTACTGTCCAAACCCAGTCATAGATTTATTCATAGATCCAGTCAAAGATGTATTTTAGTCATTTCTGGTTTAAATTGAGGTCCCTTCCCTTTATAATTCACTTATCCTCCGCCATTCCCATGTCAAGGGTCATATATACTTACCCAATAGCATATCTTGAAAACTAGAGCCAATCAACAATTTTAAGCATCATTTTCATTCTCAGTGACCCAGAATTAGTAAAGTTTGACTACATTTATTTCAGAAGCATTTTGGCTGTAGAGCAGTGTTATTTAAACATTAAGTTATTGAACTATTATTGTGTTTTGGCACCAAAGTGGATCTCAGAATTATATGACCCTATGCATTATACTATGTGGACTCAATATGTCACTTTAAAATAAAAAAGGAGCATTACTCTTTATTTTCTTAATTTTTTAGATTAAAAAACAGTAATCATTAAAGATAATTAGTAGCAAACAGAATTACAGAACTCCATCTCATAAAATTGATGCCCTGCTGCTTGTTAATGAATAATTTGCCAAGTGTTTATTTTGAATGAAAGCATCTCAGGCTTCAAATTAAATCTCAGATAGACTCTGGCATTTGAGAAATAAAATACGTGAGTTTCTCTAGAGAGAAACTGTCCATTTAATTCAATTCCTGCATCACTACCAGTGACCTATCTAGTGAAGGAAAACTCCTCGGCAGATAGCCATGCTACAGAACTACCCTGTGTTGCATTTGGAAAATGGAGAGTTGTTGATCTTAGGAAATGCTTTCAGTCTGCTGCTAAAAAATGATAAGAACTGGCAGTATGGCTCAGAGCTTTGCTTTACTAGTATTCTGACCCTCCATTATCTCCTGGCCATCAGAATGGGCTGTGGAAATGTGAAGATCAGATGTATTCCAAATCATCTACTCTTTTGCAAGAGTTCTGTCCCGTAACTTATGAAATAATGGGAAACAAATCTACTATATGCATCCCACAGCTGCCAGTGTTTTCTCCCAAAGATCATCTTTTAACAATGACACCATGAGTCATATGTGACAAGGAAAATGATAGCGAACACAGTGCAAACAGTGAATCAAACAATAGTTATGGACTCTCCTGGTTGATGGTAGAAGGAGTTCTGCATCTTGAATAGCCAGGGCCTGAACATAGTGACAGTGGAATAATAATGTATTTGATGAAAAGTGGCAAAATTCGATGGATACTTTATACATGGAATAATATTTGACAAGTTCTATTTGTGAACAATTATTGAGCAACTGATCCTGTCAAAAATTGAGCTGTTGCTGCTCCTGAACATTCCTTTTAATGTAAAAATAGCATTTCAGTATACAACGAAGGGCACAAATGCATGAAAAAATGTACTGAATCAAAAAATGATGGCAACAGATCAACACAGTTTCTAACATACTTGATTAGTCAGTGGCAAGTGGACACATCAGTAAAAACACCTATAACAACATGAGACTATTGGATATTCTTTATTCTGGTCCAGACTCGGCTTGTAACATTTGGGAGAAGATAAACAGTTGTGCAGAAAAAATACTAAAGCTATTAAATACATGTGTTGCTATAACATACGTTACAGATGGGAGACTAAAGCCCCTAAGGGGCTTAATCCCTTACAGCATACTTTGGCTATTCTCTTGTAAGCAATGTCCCCCTCCACAAAAGCTCCAGTAAAAAGCTAAGCATGCATGCCTTGTGGATCTCCATTACAGCACTGTCTCCCTGACAGGGACTTTACTGTTACAAACTTAGAGGTTTGTTTGAAAGCAAGGAAATAAAAGGTGAATCAAAGACTTGGGCCCTGGTTACACTGGCACTTTATAGCGCTATAAAGCCCCCAGGAGCGCTATAACCTCCTACCCGTCCACACTGGCGAGGCACGTAGAGCGCTATAACCTCGGAGTTATAGCGCTACTGGTAATCCACCTCCGCACAGGGAATAAGGGCTGTAGCACTCCCGCTGTAGTGCTACGGCGAGAATGTGGACACCCACTGCACTACAAGTGATCTCTTGAGATGCCTAGAGCCATTTAAGGCAATTGACGTCTCTTCCCTTTCTTTTGAACTCGGCTGGAGGAATGCGGAAGTACCTTTTCAGAGTTTCTCTCTTAACCCGGCAGATAAGCAGTGCAAATGTTTAAGGAGGGAGCCTGTGTGAAAACAAAGCCCTCTGTGAATGGACACACGCTGACAGGCTCTCAGAAGGACGGAAAAACCACTGGCTCTCTCCCTCTGCATACACACAACACGTCCCCTCTCACCTCCCTCGTTTGAAAAGCACGTTGCACCCAGCTGAATGCTGGGATACCTGTCCTAATGCACTGCTCTCAATGCTGCATGAAGTGCCTCAAATGTGGCCACGCTATACCGCTGGCGGGTGTCAGTTTGGCCACGCTATAGCGCTATCCCTATAGCTGTATATGAGGACAGCTATAATCAATACCGCTATAATCCTGTAAGTGTAACCATGGCCTAAGTTGTTAACGGGGGCATAACCAGATTTAGGCTGGAGTCAGTGTAGCTAAAACAAGCAGAATAACCCTGGTACTAGAGACAATGGATAAAAACAAAATAAATCTGGAATGTTAGAGATCAGCTTATACATGGGCAGAGCATACAATATAGGGATCAGTTCCTGAAAAGTAATCAAGCTGGTTATGAAGCCCATGATGCAGTGTATAGTAAAGCTGAATATCAGGAACAGTTTTGCTGTGTAACTTTGGGTTTGTGACCTATCCTTCACCTACCCCTGGTGTTTGAGCCTGACCATCTTGCTGTATGTCAAATAAAGATACAAGAGTGACAAATTCGGGAATAAAACTGAATTTTTGGGGATCAAGTGAAGAGGATCTTGGGGGATCCCAACATTTCCTTGTCAGTGGCAGATGTATTCATTCTGTTTAGTCAGAATACTCCAGACGCAGTAGCATCCTCCCTGAGCAATTCTAACATGTCACTCAAGTGGCAGATTGCATGTAAGGGATTAAGATTATGAAGTGTGGACCTTTATTAGACTGATCTGGTGCTGGGTTCTACAAGTTAATGTGAAGGAGAAATGTTGTGCTTACTTTTGGGGAAATACTGTAAAATAAAAGGAGACACACAGATAGGCAGTGCTTTACATTTTCACTTCTTTTCTCCTTTTGCGTGTGATTTATAAGCATGTAAAGTCGGAGTAAAAACTGATCCCTAGCAGTTAAATTCTTTTGCAGGTAAGAGCATAGTTTTAGGCTAGCAGTTTTCTCCTTTGACTTGTTTTATCAGAGCTGGTCTGTTAATTAGATCCAGGGTTTGGCTTCCTTTACTGTGAAATATAATTCTGTTATCAGTGAAACCACATTCTGCCCTAGGTGATTTCTGCTTTGGCTTTAATCCTTTTTTTTAAATCCCATGAAATAAAGAGTATTTCCTTACCAGGGTAAGCTGGATAGCCCTTTGGTCTAAATAGAGTTATTTTACTTTGAGATTTCTGATATGCTAAATCTCTGTAAAAGTTTGGTAAAAGGTAACTTTGAGGCTTTTAATTAATTATGTACAAAAAGTTGACAGAACTCTACTGGGAGGTATTCGTAATAATCCATGCATGTAATATAGTGAGAACATTGTTTATAAATATAAATGAACTGAAAGGTTTGTAACCCTGGAACAAAAGAAAATGAAAAATCAAAGCATGTTTGGCAATTCCAAGATTAAATGACTGCTCAAGAGCCACAATTTTATCTTTGTTTTCCAATAAGTTCCTGAATGCAAGGGTTAGGGAGACCCTTAAAACAGCCCCTTAGAGCTCTTACTGGAAATGAGGCATGGAAACGTTGCTTTAAATATCTCCCACAAATGAAAAGATGCACTCTTACGTTACAGAATATTTGAGCACTCACTTCAGAGAGAGAGAGAGGTGTTAATAAATCAGATGCAAAGCAGCAACAAATGGAAATGAAAAGTCATGGATAAGTGAAAAAAAGGGTTGAGAAAATGAAAAAAAGTCATAAAAAGGAAGGCTTAGTAAAAAATGGGATCAGAATATTAACAAAGCAAAACTTTTGTAAAGAAACAGAGGAAGGGCCAATACACTGATCTAAATCATTCTCTCATTCTCAATCGTTTGGTCCGGTTAGGAATCTTAACACCATATACTAGCATGGGATTTAAAAATCATTTCATCATCAGTACTTCACCTAGCTTTCAGATTTCTCTTGCTAAGCAGCAGGAAATATTTGCCTTCTGGGAAGGGCAATGCACATCAGAACTGTGGGCTCAGGTCATTCACAGACAGCTAGTTTGGGGCAACGAGGCTTCCCTGTTATAATCTATGTCCATCATTAAAGGGAACCTCAGCAATGTAAAAAATCATGCTTCTGTCTGAAGACTGCATTTCTATTATAATTACAAGTGGACACCTCAGTTTTCTATAACTGAAAGGAATTGGCAAAGGAATATTTTTAGCTCCTTCATTACTTTGTGCATTTGATAGCCCTTTGTGTATAGTCAGTTTAATTGTTCTCATGAAGACTCAGGCTAGATTGTGTCACAAGGACACAGCCAGGAGTAGGGGGAGACAGACTGCTGTCCTGTTCCAGGAAGGATCCAAGGAAGGCATTGTGTCTCAAACAGCTACCCCTTGCTGCAGAGGAGTAACAATTTACTGTTGGCCTATACCAGCAGCAAAGCATTACAACTCCTCTGGACTAGCCCAGGTAGCCAGTGAGATGGGAGGACAGAGCCAAGATTCACCTATTCCAGAGCATAATCCAGCCTTTCATTAGTTTCCCTGTTGCTTTACACATCAAGAAGAGAAAAGAAAACTCTTATAATATTTAAATGGGTCAGTTAGAGAAACAAATCAAGATACCACTCTCCCGCTTTAACCCTTTTTTTGCTTTTTAGTGGCACTATTTAAGCCTTACTAACTCTGTGGTGCCTTTTATATGCTAATATCACTGTACATCTGGAGAATGTGTCTGCTATCTAGGTTTTGGATGTAGGCAAAAAGTGAATATTCTACCGCTTTCGCCATTGAGACTAATTTTTCTTGTGCAGTATATCCTACGTGATTGTTTCTCTGGAAAAGTTTCCAAAAGCATCAGAAGCAGTGTTGCAATATGTGCAAATTATAACAAAAGGAGAAATTGTTGGTGACACCTATCAGAGGAAACACAGAAATGGAAGAATTCTTGCTACTTTGCATAATACCAAAATCAGGGGAGAAAAATAATCCCTGTCTAATGCTTTACCGTATGCTTTGGGTATTTCAGACTGAGATGCTTGCATAGCAAGCACATGATTTTAGGTTTATGTTTTTTATGGTATGTTTGGGTTAAATGAGTTCACTTTCAAATTAGTCATGAAAACATGTATGGAGCTGAAACTGACAAGCACTGAGTTAATCTCCATCATGGAGCAATTCCTTCTGCTGTCTTGCCTGGTGCTTCTAAGAGACTTTAACATTTTAATGGAGTGGACATTAGGTTTAACACTTCAGGGATACTGAAAAGCATCTAGGTGAGTTGAGAGATGGGGCTTTCTAGATTTGTTTACCAGTTGACTGGTTATTTTTATTTGAATTACTTTATATTTGATACAAATGTTGGAAGAAAAAGGAGTCTTGCCTGAGTACTACTTTGGAATCCCAGGAAGGAAGCACATAGGCTTTCATTACAACATTTTTTAACCATCACATAGTAGAACTGTGAGGCAAATTTGCACTTCAAACCATAGCTGAAATCAACACAACCCACAGAAAGAGATAATAAAACATCAAAAGAATTATGAAACACACTGGGATGTGTATACATATTTTAAAACTGCACAAAACGAAGAAATCAGGAACACACACCTCAAGTTCTTTTCTAGCTGTTTGCTTATAAGGTGATTGCTCCTGATTCAAAGTGTGGAATTTTTGTAATATTCTCCCCAGGGTCAACTGACGTAACGTGGTAAAAATGGAAATTTTTTTATACTTCAAAAAGTCCTAATTACGGAAATTCCTTTTTCCCAGGAGTCCAGGATTTTACAAGATCCAAATACCACTTAATCTCATTAACCGCACTTGTCCTGAGGTTTACAGTCAGAGTTCTGTGCAATGCACCGAGATAAAAGAGTGAAGGTTTTAGGGTGACAAGAGAACGAGTGTGAAAAATCGGGACGGGGATGAGGGTTAATAGGGAGCCCATATTAAAAAAATCCCCCAATATCAGGACTGTCCCTATAAAATCAGGACATCTGGTCACCCTAGAAGGTTTCAAGAACACAAAACCAAAAGATCAGTTCCATGTAACTCACAATCCTGACAGTCATGAAGCAATAGAATCACCAGAGATGTCTGTGACTCCGGGAGCCCCTCAGAGCCAACTGGCAAAGGGCCTACCCTTCTGTAAGTCATATTAGGCCTGACACTCTCATTGCCCCAACATACTGTTGTCTTAATAGGTATCTCACAGATGTTATGTTAGATATCATATGTAAACTGGTGACACACTGGTCCCGAAAATCTTTGTGTGAGGTATGTGCAGGGTGTGTTCAAAGAGTGATAGATGTAGGCTAGAAAATGTTCTTAAAATGTGTTTGAGAGGCAGCACTTAAATCCAGCTTGTCCTAGACAAAAGAATGTGTATTTACGTGTCTGACCAGCTTGGTTACCCACAGAGGACAATGAAAGAAACTCTGTTTTATTTATCTTACATGAAGCGGGGGGGGGAAAGCATTTAATAAACACTCTGGGAGACAGCATCTGCAACCCTGGAACCCTTCCTGGCTCCTGACTTTGGGTAATATAAGGGAAACCAAAAGACCATCAGGCTAATGAAGTGGGTCAGGCCCTTTGGGGGCAACGTACTCCCCTAGGGGCACAACAAAGAAGCTGACTGCACGAGACTGCAGTTGACCTCTCTGGTTCTTGTGAAAATGCTTTGTATCCTCCACCGTGCACTGAGAAGTACCATCCCAACTGAAGGAGTAATATCAGAGTACTCTTTCTGACCTAAGGTGGTTATGAAGTAAATTGCAGACAACAGTAGCTTATGGCCTGCATGTCTCTCTTACAACAGTTCATTTGACTGTGGTGAGCAGGAGCATATAAAATCAGAGTAAAGATGGGGATATTGGCAAAATCTCACGTAGGAAGCTGTGCTCCAGCTTCTGAACTCTCATTTTGCGGTAGATCTATGTGATGGTATGTGAAGCTGGAAATAACAGTCTTCAGCTGACGAAGTTTTATTTGGTGTTAAGAACAAAGGTGCTGAACGTCTCTAGCTGGAATTGCTATTTTTATATCAAGGGTAGCTTCTCCAAGTGGCAAATTATGAAAGCATTTAATCTCTCTCCTAGGACTCTCTCCAAGGTGTTTATTGTTTTCTCTCTTGCATCTTTGTTACATTTGTTCCTCTACGTAAGGAATGAGGAGATCCAGCTTCGTTCGTCCCTTTATCCTAGGCACTTAATTTCATCTCCCACCAAAGAACAGCACGTGCATTCTTCTCAATCTGATTGCCTTCCTTCGCTTTCCTGCTTAGTTCTTTTCTCCATTATGCGTTCACAGAATTTTTACACTGTGACCTGCAATGAAAATAAGCTTTTGACAAAATGATGAAATAAGCTGTTGCAAACTTACACATGATGAGTTGACCCTGACACCTATGTTATATGAGTACGTTTATTGACTACCTGCCTAGCTTTTAATTCCTTCTCTACTGTCAATTTTTTTGAATGCTGGTTTGCTTTTCATTGTCTGTCAAGTCCTATGATCTGAGCTCTGATTCTCTTACTCTAGCAGCTCAACTGACATCCATAGTTTGTAGCAGGTTTTATTCTGTCTCACAAAAAAGGCCTGTTCTCACGTTAATTTTCTAACTATGTCTCCAATGATTATATCTTGAACTAAAAATTGAGGGCCCCAAATCACAAGAAATTCAAATGGGTAAAAGCTGCAAAAGGTGGATCTGGATTTAGATTTTAAATACCACAAAGTTCAGGATATCTTGGATCAGCCTCTTATGAAGATAAATGTCATCAGCAAACTGTGGCTTCAAATCCGCTTTCTGATTCGTAATATCCAGAAAGTTCAGACTTGGACTTTGACTTTGGGCCCATCTCTATTAAGAAAACACTCTGTCACTGAGCTGTTTCAAGCATCAACTGACCAAATAATTGTTTTTCATGTTTCTGATCAAACAAATGGCTTTAGAAATCAATCTTATCACTGGGGTTGATGATGATTTTGCTAATCTTTTGTCAGATTGTAACATAGTTCCTTCCTGGTCCCACAGAAAAAAAAAATAAAGAACTGTAATTGCATTTCCTGTAATGTACAGCAGTGGCTAGACTCTAACAGCACTAAATATAATAGAAATATTAAAATGAGTTAACGCTACAATGAAGTGCCGAATGATCCAAGAGCAGTGGGTAAGATCAGGAAGCATATACCGCAAATAAGGATTTGCTTACACTGTCCCTACTGTTGATGTGTTGCACAGGTAGAAAAGGTGGCTTGTACTTCCATGTGATGCCCCAGAAAGGATTGTTCTATGATGTTACTAATAGAATAAGTCAGACTTTACATTCAGAGAAATGTATGTATTGAATACTTTCATTCACTGATATTGGGGAAATTAGTGCATAAGTAGGCTTAACTTAGTGAAACATCCTTAAATCTTTGTAGGCAGAATTTCCAATTCTCTGAAATAATTCTACCATACCTGATCGGTCCTGGATCTTTTTTATGAGCTCTAATATCAGTTTTTCTTGGTGTATAGTCATCTCTCTACAGATGCAGAAACAGATGAAAATGTGCTTATTAAATAACTATATTTGTGGACTTTGGGGGTTGCTGTGTGGCATGGAAGAGCAGATCCTTCGAGTTCTAGAGCCATCCTCTAATATCCTCTCCATCCAGGGTCCCCTGTCAATCCCACTAATAAAGGAATAGGTACTCGAAAATTTCTGGAATGTCAACAGGCAAAGATTTGTCTACTGGGAATTCTACAAGTAGCTGAAAAACAAGAATGGGGACCCAGCACCCTTTGTACCAGCTGGCTGATGTTTAGGCACTGTGTCTGAAATGGTCCTGCTAGAGAAAGTTGCTGCAGACATAGTGGAGAACCACGCAAGAGTGTCCACCATACAGCAGACTGCTACCTTGATTAACTCCTCTCTAAAAGCACAGACAGGATTGGTGAATGAAGCAACAGAGAGAATATTATCAGACAAATACAAGGGGTCTCTGCCCAGGTGCAGAGAAGTCTCACAGACTTATCTTGTCTTAAATCCAATCTGGGAGACCTTGAGGGAAGGTCTTGCCACCATAATTTGAGAATTATAAAAGGACCTAAAGGAGCAGAGAAAGGCAACATCATAGAATTTGTTCCCTGGCTCCTTTCCAAAGTGCTCAGCCTACCCGATGATTTTTAATTTGATTTAGAGAGCAAGCGTAGGTCCTTAGCTCCTAAACCAGCATCAAATGCCAAAGCTTGTGCACTGGTGGTCAGATTTATCAGATTTACCATAAAAGAAAAAAAAAAACTAATGCAGCTAGCTTGTGGAAACAAAAAACTCTTTTGGGGGATGCCACAAAATAAGATCATGATCTTTCAAGATTTTGCAAATATGTGGTTGAACAGAGATCAGCCTTTAGAAGAACGCAAGAACTTGCCAAACAAATATTTTATAAAGTTTCCAACTCAGTTTTATGCCAAGGCTGGCAAGGAAGTGCACTCAATCCATAAGACACAAGAAGCAGAACATTCTTTAAATAGCCTGCAGTGAATTGAGTACCTGTTCTGTTTTATAGAACGTTTATTTTCCAGTTGTTAGATCTATCCTATCCACTCTTAGGAGCTTATCTAAAGTTGTTGTGACTAACTTTCTTATGTGGATTCACTCTTCTGCTCTAAGCTTTTGCTTTTTTAACTTTTGGGGTTTGTCCATCAATTCTTATCAAACGGCTGAATGTGAAGAGCTCCTGAAGGGGAGTTAAGGAAACAGCACATTTCAAATTGATCTCCTGGGTGTGAACAGACTGTGTGGAAAGGATTTATTTAAATTGCATATTAGCAATATTGAGTGCCTTTGCTCCAGTATTTGTTCTGGGGAATTAATGAAACATTTGACAGCATCCCTAACTGGACAGATCAATATTCACCTGTGCTTGTAATCAAACAAGCCTGCATCAGCTTGGGACTGAAATGCAGCTAACAGAGCACCAGGGGGCAGTGTAGCTGTGGCTCTGTAGAAGTGTGAAGGCTTAAACCAGCATCTCCTGTACTCCATTTTAAAGGTGGCAGACACTGCTGTCTCATCATGCCTTACTCCTAGGGGTCCTCAAAGCCTGGCAGCTGGACATCCCCTGTGCTGCAAGTATGAGAGATGACTCTTCTCCCTGCAAGGCAGCATGGAAAAGCTGCACAGGAGCTGAGCAACATAGTTGCTCTTCCTATGGACCAATGCAGCAGAGAAGACCAATGACAGTTTGCTGAGCTACATGGATGGTGATTTCTGCACTCCCTATCACCTCCTACTTCCTCTTCTCACCCTGCCTCTGCCCCTGCCCCTGCCCTGTTCCCCACATTCCTCGCCTTCCTCTCCCTCCATCTGCTCCCACCACCCCATCTACCCCCCAATCTCTCTACCCTTCTTGCCCTTCTTGCCTTAACTGCCCTTTCCCCCCATAACTTCTTCAGCTACTTTCTGCATCCTAACACCTTCTATAAGCTCAGCTTCCCCCTCTGGAACATACAATTAGTTTAGTTTTGCTGACTGTGTTAAGTGTTTGAAAATTGTTGTCTTTCATTGGGATCTCCTATGCTTGATAATAAGTTAACATATAACAACTTGTGTGTTTTTATATCTTTCCTTTAACTTGTCTTTGTTGTGCCCTTCGCTCCCCCTCTCTAGAGCCCTCTCCTCCCTACTCTTGGAAATCTGGCAAGCAGCAAGCATATGGCAAAACAATTCAAAATCTGTGGAATAAGTGCTCGAGACATTTCATCCATAGACTCCCCTCCTCATGGGTGTCTGTGTGGGGAGTAGGACGGGCTATAACAAAGCAATTGACACAAACATTCCATCAGCTTTGTTGGTAAGACTACACGTACAAAAATACTTCCGAACACAGCCAAATTGTTGTGAATCTTAATTTTATTTCCTGGAATGTAAAGGGACTCAACAAGCCAATTAAAAGGAAAAAGTGTACTCATTATTAAAGGCGGCAAATGCAGACATAGTGCTTTTGCAGGACACACACTTGACTGCAGATGAGGCTGCTAAATTAGAATGTGACTGGGTAGGAAAAGCAGTGTTTTGCCTCTTTGCATTCAAATCTACAGGAGTGGCATACTTTTCCATAAAGCACTGGCAGTAACAGTCTCTCAGTCAATTTCAGATGATCAGGGCAGATTTTTAAGCCCCAAAGCCCCTGTAAATGAATTAATCTGAATTAATCATTGCTCATATGTATGTGCCTTACCTGGATGATCCTGAAACCTTTCATAGGATTTTACTAAATTATATGGAGAGCCCTACATCACTACTATGATTGCTGGGGATTTTAATGAGGTGCTTGATCCTTTTATGGACAAATCTCAGCCTCAGGATCATAAACCAACCAAATCCAGAATGGCTCTGGAGTTGCACATTAAAGATCTGAGACTGTGACATCTGAAGGCTTATACATGCAATGGGTAGGGTCTCTTCATACTTTTTCTCCTGTACATGGCTCCTATTCCCATATAGAATTCTTTTTGATCTCCAGAGACTTGGTTCATTCTGTAATTGGATTAATGGAGGAGTCAACTGCTGTCTCTGATCATGCCCCTACAGCTCGTCAAATAGCAAGAGGCCCTGGTGAGAAACAGCCATGTAGATGGAGATTGGCTTGCTAAACCCATACCCTATCCCTCCCCACCACCAATTCAATGCATCCAATTCCCCCTGCAGGTTTTCTCAGTTCCCTTTTTTGTCCAACTGAGAAAAATAAGGTATCTAAAGTGGTGGCTGTGTGGTTATCTGGATTATCCTAGTTAAGAGGTATGACTTTCATACTCACTGTCATGCAAAAGCTCCTACCAGGACGACCCAGACATGCAAATTGGGAAAAAAACGTAATTTGGAAGAATTGGCTGAGTAAGGGCATCCTGTGGATTTCCCAATTAGTCAAGGATGAGGTCCTTCTAACATTAAAGCAACTCAGCACATGTTAATGTTTCAGTTTGGTTCAAGTGCCCTAGGACTGCCAGAGGCCCTTGGAAATGCTTCATAAATTCTCCAGGCCTAGATCCTCACTATATGTTGGTTAATGAAGAGGAACTCCATTAGTATGGATATATTTATGAAAATGTGGGAAAGGGAGTAATCACAGCCCATAAAAGAACCCCCATGGTAGAGCATGGAAGGTTAAAAATGGTTTTGTAGGTCTCATACAGCAGAAGATTTTATTAAAATATATTAAATACCACAGAGATTGTGCAAGGTGGGGCCTTTTCCTCTGATTCTTCTTGTTACTGTAATAAAGAAAAAAGGAAACTTGATGGATGTGCTATCTGACTGTCAAATAGTCAGGCAGCTGTGGAAAGAGGTGGACACAAGTGAAAATAGACCTTGGCTTCTGCAACTAAATCTCTGTTGAAAATTGTATCCTAGTTTATACAGCTATTAGGCTGGGTTTAACCCCACTATAAAGACTTTGGTGCTTGAAGTCTGCAATGATTATGAAGCACACAGTCTGACAAAAATGGAGGCTTATGGCCAGAAGAGAGCATTGGCATCTGGACCTGTCCGAGTTATTGGCAAATGAATGAATAGTTTATCCATAGAGAAAATAATTATTCGGAACTTGTTTCATGATACATTTGGATAAAGAATGCTGAGATAGCTCAAATAATGCCAGATTTCCACTCCTCCTCACCTCTCTACTTTCCTCCCCCAGAGCCAGTCTCCTCATCCCCCAATCCTTTTTTGCTTATTTGTGTATGTTTTTATTCTTATTGTTAACCCCCCTACTCTAACATGTTCTAATGTAATGTTGTCTGATCTTGTCTTGTCTGATCTTGCAGCTCTGAAAGGTTGTCAAGATGTGTAAATGCATACTTTCACTGGCTACCCTGTGAAATGTGTGGCAGTTGTTAACATATACAAGGACTAAGTTATTTACCTTTGCGTATTTTACATTATTTGTTTATTTATGAAATTTAATCACAACCCCTCCCCAAAATACCTTCCTATATTTGTGTCAATGCCATTAACAGAGCTAGTTTTTATGTCAGCTTCCTGCCTGTTTCATGTTCTGTCCCCTTTTGTATTTTCTATTAAGGTTCTTGCTAAGACATTGTCTTCTCTATTGCCAACTCTTTACAATAGCTGCCAGTGTCCAGTGCTGAATTGTGGCTGATATGGTTTGGTCCACAAGCTATATCCTATCTCACTTCATTTGCTCTCAGTTTTCTGTTAAATAACATGTCAGTATCCACTGTCCCTGGAATTATTTCCTTTTTTAAAGTAAGCTAAAAGAATAATTTGGGCAGGAGCTTCCTTCCACAGGAGAGGGCAGTTAAAGTCAGTGGAAAAGGGGTGGGGCCAGAAACTCATTGGAACACTTTCCTCTCACTGTCAAGGCCTGCAGAGTCAGGGCTGGTGTAAACACCAGGTGAACTAGGCGGTTGCCTAGGGGTCCAAGATGTGGGGGTGCCAAAAAGCAATCCCAAAATTCTTTTGTACACTGTTGCTGGAAAACGAATGAATAAAGAAAAGAGAAACGTCGTTGAACATGCATTTTAACTTGTCTTTCTCTTGTACATTACAGCTCTGGCCTACGCCAGCTCTGCATTGCGGGCACAAGCGTACTGCTTCACTACGGTACAAAGTGGCAATGACGTCATTTTTCTCATCACACGCAGCCATTACCCGTTCTGACAGGCTGTTTATAATGCTAAGTTTACTAGTTTTCAGAGGTTGTCGACTGAGGCTAACTACTTTTGTTGAGTTCTTTCAGATCTAAGACTCCGGCAAGTGCTGCTACATCATTTTGCTAATACTTTGTGTCAATTGTGTGTGTATGTTAAGTATTTGGGTGTATATGTTTATGTGCAAATATGCATGTGTAGGTTGCTGAAATTTGTCATATTGATATTGTCAGTTGTATGACAAAGTATTTGCCATTCTAATTTTATAAATTTTATTAATAACAATAATTGGATATTCTAAAGGTAGAATAAAATGTAGTCGATTTTGATATGAAAGAATTAATGAAGTACACGTGACTAAAAAGAGTGTATTTCTGAAAGTATTTTGAAAGTTTATAATAAGCGACTCTCCGGGGGGAGAGGAGAAGGAGTGGGGGCGCAAGGTGGAAATTTCGCCTAGGGCACAAAATATCCTTGCACCAGCCTGTGCAGAGTGGTGTTGAGGGTAGGTGCTCCGAGGCTCAGGAATGGCGCAGGTTGGCTGCATGGTGGGGTGGAGTCGGAAGAACAGTCACTTTATTCACAGTGAGTCCCCTGTTATGCTGGCAGGTATCCAAACAGCACTCCACTTGGGAGTTACTGCTACTCCAACCGGCCTTACCTTCCCCTTCTGAGGGGAAGAAAAGTGCAGGTATTGGGGAGAAGCCTGGTTTCTTCACAGGGAAAGGGGGATCCAGGAAGCCTCAAAGAGGAACTGGAATTGACTGTTGCAAAGCCAGGATTCACAAGGCTTCAGCCTGGTTTCCCACTAGAGGCTCCAGTGGACTTTTTTGCTTCCCTGGCTTTTTCCTGTGGGAAATGATCATCAGTTCCTCTACTCCCTAAGGCTTTAATGTCCATAAATATAACTGTAGGTTTCCTTTTCATGTGCAACTCCCAATTTTGTGCATTAAGATGGAGAAAATTTGGTATAACACTATTTCCCCAATCTGCTTGCTAGTCTTATACAATTTACCTACATTCATCCCTTCATTTCTAAACATTATCTGCATAGATTGCATTCCCCCATTACACTTTGAGAGGTTGCTTTATTGAAGATGCATAAGCATTCAATTTTATTCAAATTCTTCCATGATTATTCAGCTACAGTGCTTTTAAGGAGGTTACTGCTGCCTTTATAATGTATCATGAAGTGACATTTACATTAAAATAGAAATTTAAATTTTGTTTTAAACACTTTTAAATATGGCAAGTTTTGAAAGGAAAACATATCATATGAACGCAGCACACCATGAAGTTCATCTACGCAACTCTGCTATATAGGGATGGAAGGAGATGCTCTTATACTGGGAAGCAGCAACTTACTCAAAGTCAACGGGACTACTTGTGTGAATAACTGATGTTCAGTGTGATAAAGGAGGGCCACAGGACACAGTCAAAGCATCAAGGGCTTGTATCCCTTTCAGCTCAGAGCTGGTGGTTTCACCCCTCAGGGAGTGAGATGCTGACAAACCCGATACCAATTTTTGTCAAGACTTTAGGCGCCAAGCGAACATTGGCAAATTTGTTGCTTGACACCAATCTGCTTCCTCTGTGTGTTTGCGTGATTAAAATATTGGTATTGAACTTATAACAGTGTTTAGACTTTATGAAATGCTTGTAAGTTGCTGCATGAATTAATATCACTTATGATATCTTTATCACATGCTATAAGGCAATATATACATTTTTGTTTTATGACTGTAAAAATGTTTACTCTGAACCTATGAGCCCAGTCAGGAGGGGTTGCCTCCTAACCTTCATCAACAGTATCGAAACTAAATGTGCCATTGCGGGACATCACAATACAAAGAATATGTTAATTACCCTTTCACCTACATGAAGAAGCTATATGTGCACAAGGGCTTGTCCCATTAACTTGAATTCTGGAAGAAGGAAATAAAGGTCGGGGACAAGAATATTTTTCATCTCTTTTGCTGCTTGGACTCTCACAGGTCTGAAGCTATGAAACATAAGCAGAGATCCCCAGGGTCAAGCTGGCTTAGCCCTAAGAGACATTCAGCGCTGATAGACCGCTGCACCTCTGTCACCTTTTGGAACCACAGACTGTAACTCATTTGTTTATATACGTTTGCCTGCTTTAACTGGTAAATAACTCTCTCATTCCTTTTTCGTAGTCAATAAATCTTTAGTTAGTTTGCTATAGGATTGGCTACAAGCATTGTCTTTGGTGTGAGATCTGAGGTACAAATTGCCCTGGGGTATGTACCTGAGCTCTTGGGACTGGAAGCAGTCTAAATCTTTCGTGATCTTTGGTGAGTAACAACCATCACTTAGTGCAGCGTGCCTGGCTGGCAAGATAGATTGGAATGCCCAAGGCAACTCCATGGTGAGACAGTTACAGTGATCCAGGAGTTCACATTTGTTCCTCAGTTAGTGAAATCTAATTATAGAACATACAACAGTATGGGATGTTTGCCCTGCTTTTTGACAGTCTGTCCTGAGGTTGGCACTCATGGTCATGAACTACTCCAGACAGTGTGACAGGGAGATCAGGCAGTGTTTACATTGCTTCTCACCCTCAAGAGAGGTGTCAGAGAGGGCAAATTTAAATTGCAATGGGGCTCAATAGGAGCCATGATGGCAGAGTGCTGGGAGTTTGGGGTGGAGATGGTATATGTGTTTAATTGACACATCCTCTGTCTTTTCTGGGGGCTGGATGAGTCAGTTGGAAGCCTCCATCAGAGTTAGGGCTTGTCTTCACTACCAGGGTAAGTTGACCTAAGTTACACTACTGCAGCTACGTGAATAATGTAGCTGGAGTCGCCGTAACTTAGGTTGACTTACCTAGTGTCTTCGCTGCCATGCGTTGACAGGAGACGCTCTCCAGTTGAATTCTCTTACTCTTCTCAGGGAACTGGAGTATTGGGGTTGACTGGAGAGTGCTCTGCCATCGATTAAGTGGTATCTTCACTAAATTGCTAAATTGACCCCCACTGCATCAATTGCAGCAGTGACTATCTTTCCACAGTCTTGCAGAAGCCTTATACTGCTTTAACCCTCCTCTGGGGAGCTTTCCTTTGCAGGTGATAAGGTGATCCCAGGCTGTATACAAACCAACCAACCATGCATCATGGTATTAGTCCAAAACATTACTGCCAAGAACACTTTTATTATAGAGTTGTAAACAACCTTTTTCCCCCAGACAAGATGGCATAATATGGAAGCCACACAGCATATAGGAGCATTATAGATGGAATGAAAGGAGCTTGAAAATAGCTAAGCCTAGACAAATGCAAATTCTTGGGCCATATCCCATGTAAGGTACAGATAGAGGATCTAGGATCTTGAGATAAATCTCATGCTGTTTCCTTTGAGTGCTCCCCTAATAGTCTAGAAACATGAGGATAGCTTTGCAGAAGAGGGGTGTGTTGCTCCTTTCTGCAGCATGATCCTTTGCTATTCTGGGATCCCTTTCTGCAGCTGCACACAATAATCTCCTCTGTGGAAGTTAATACTGGTTGGATTGGTACCAATGTTTGTAGCAAGTTACTACAGACTTTAGAGTCCTTTCTAAGTAGAGTGTGCTGGTTGAGTAGTTATTTCCCAGATCCTACTCTTTTCTGGCTGGCCTTGCCCCCAGTAGTCATGGAGCACCTTGTTTGCAGAAAAAGGTTCCTGTAAGCTTGGGAGGGAAGGAAAGCATGCCACAGAGCCTCTAATACTTTTCAAATGGCTCTCAAGTCTCACTTCCAAGAGCAGTAGTTTTCCTCTCTGTATAACGGAAAGGGGATATTCCAGTCTTGGAGGAAGTAAGTGTTGGACACAGGATTAGAACAAAGAAACTTTTGGCACCTAGTCACTAGACAACGTCTCCCTCATATAACCATTGTCATCAGTGAGTAATACAGTAGGCCAGTGGCTCTCAAACTTTTGTTCTAGTGACCCCTTTCACATAGCAAGCCTCTCAGTGCGACCCTCTTATAAATTAAAAGCACTTTAAAATATATTAATACCATTATAAATGCTGGAGACAAAGCGGGGTTTGTAACTTCACAACCCCCTGAAGCATCCTGACCCACAGTTTGAGAACCTCTGCAAGTAGGCACTATTTCCCATGATTATCATTGCTCTTCTTTTCTTCAGTGCAAGTGGTCTATTTCCATTCTTGAATCCATGCAAGTCTCATTGTAACATATAAGGACAATGAATAAGCTAGATATTGTCAACTTGGATATGAAATGTAAAAAGCTAGGCAGACAGCAGTGAGATTGGAAGGTTCATGCATCATACTGTCTATGTGGTCAGTAGGAGGGTCATTTTTTAACTGGCACTCAATATAAATGTCTAACCCTGCACATGAATATAAATGTTTAAATATAAATGGATAGGAATCTCTCTTTGGCCAGCTGCAGCCTTGCTATATCCTAGGATCTCTCTATACTTCAATCGCTTTTGTAGCTGTGCCTCTTTAGCACTTCAGTGTAGACACTCACTATAGTGACAGAAGGGGATCTCCTATTGCTGTAGTTAATCCACTTCCCCGAGAGGCAGTAGCTAAGTTGATAGAAGAATTGTTCCATTGATCTAGTGTGGTCTATATTGGGAATTAGGTCGACTGAATTACAGCGCTCAGGGATGTGCATTTTTCACACCCTGGAACGACTTAGCTGGGTCAACTTCTCTTTTTAGTGTCAACCTGACCTTAGAAAATTCCCTTGAGTTGTAATCTCTCTTCCTCCTCACATGTAACTGAGGCACGCATGCAGCTCCACTGATGGGAATGAGATGAACAAAATAAATTTCAAGTAGAGAAAGAAAAATAAGTGAATGAGTCTGTTTATGAGGGTTGAGAAAATCCCCTGCAATTTTGCTATAACATTTTTTCCCTATTGACGTGCATTTTAAATCATCACTGGAAGTAATTCTTTCTTGGGCTGCACATAAATGATGATTTATAACTCATTGCTTCAAGTCAATTCATGTGAGACAGATTTATATATATCAATATTTGTGCAGCTACATCCACTATAGATGACACTGGCTATTTATTAAAAGCAGACCCTCATTTTAACCATCTTTTAAAAACTGCCATGCTGCTTCATTCATCTCCTGTTGCTTCATCCAATTTTTCCATTCAACAAGTTATTTTATTAAAGGAAAACATGTTTTGAAAACATTCCATAGATTTTTGTTAAATGATTAATAGACAGTAATAGATTAATGCATTTTTATATCACATCAGTGTCAATATCAGGAATGCAATTTGGTAAGTTATGCATGTTATAAAGTGAGGAACAAATTTGTCAGGGGATTTTTACTTGAAAATTACTTACACAAATAAATCAGCCCCATGAGAAACAGTGATATTATCTTCTGGAATACACCATATATCCTGTATTTAGGACTACACAAAATCTGCACACCAGCCTCCCCTGCAATGCCTCATGGCAAACTCTGGAAGAGAGGAGTGAGCAGATTCACCCTCTAAACCAGTGGATCTCAACCTTTCCAGACTACTATACCTGAGTCTGATTTGTCTTGTGTACACACAAGTTTCACTTCACTTAAAAACTATTTGCTTATGAAATCAGACATAAAAATACAAAAGTGTCACAGCACAGTATTACTAAAAATTGCTTACTTTCTCATTTTTATCATGATTATAAAATCAAAATTGCTTACTTTCTCATTTTTATCATATGATTATAAAATAAATCAATTGAAACTTACATTTCAGTGTATAGTATATAGAGCAGTACGAACAAATCATTGTCAGGATGAAAATTTTAGCTTGTACTGGCTTCACTAGTGCTTTTTACGTAGCCTGTTGTAAAACTAGGCAAATATCTAGATGAGTTGATGTACCCCATGGAAGACCTCTGTGTACTCCCAGAGGTACACACACCACTGGTTGAGAACCACTGCTCTAGACTACCGTATGGAAGGCAGGAGACTGGCACTAGAAGGGTATTTGTCAGCTGCTTTAGTCACCTCTATTGTGGCAAGCAGCCTGTAGTCAGAAAAACCTGGCCCGAACTATTTTCCATTGGAAAATAAACTGTCAAAATCAAAATGCTTTGGGAAATCATGTTGATTTCACACAAAAAAATTGTTTTGGAGAAAAGCCAAAACCACACCAGTTGTGGCAATGTTGAAACATTTTGATTTCATGTCTTCAAATGATTTTTCATTTGTAATGTTTTAAATTTTGTATTACAGTAGACTCTCGATTATCCAGGATGATAGGGAAAAAATTAATCCTGGTTAATAAAATCCTGAATAATCACCATCCATAGGAAATGGGAAGGGAGGGTTGGTTCACCAGCCACCTTGAGCTGGGGATTGGGAGGGGGTGTTGGTTCACTGGCTGCCCTGTGCCCTGGTGGGTTTTTTGTTTGTTTGTTTTTTGTGCTTGGGGCGGCAACAAAGCCAGAGCCAGCCCTGAGAGTTACGCATATTTTTTTTTGACATCCTGGTTAATCCACAACCTGGTTAACCCAATCCTGGATAATCAAGAGTCTACTGTATACATAAAGAATAATTTAAAACTATTGAATATTAAAATAGCATATTTTGATTGTTACAATGAAAGTGATCCCAAATTATTTTTTTGGCCCCAGAATTTTCCTCCACAGAGATTTTCATTATCTTCATATTTTGCTCCAATTCAAACCAAAGCCAGATTTTAAAATCCCCAAATCCTTAGTGAAACATCTGCTGCGCAGCAATTCATGAATTTGTGTGTTGTCCTTGCACAGGGGCCATGCTAACTGTCTTTGTATTGTACCAGTTTTAGAATATGTGCTGCTGTAGAGGCCGGTATGAAAGTTTATGTCAGGGGGAACACATGGTCGTGAGAACTGCACATTCTTGCTCATTTCTATTAAGCACTTTTGAGGTACTCAGATACTAGGGGCCAAATAATTAGTGTTGATAGACAGATTTATTAGTTGCTTTCTATTATAACTATAGAGAATGCTGTAAATGCTGCAGTTCAGTAAATGTCCTTGTTTTAATGACACTCTTCAAACTGGGGCCATACCTGGCAGTCTGCTGAGCAGTGAGTTAAGGATATTTGAAATGGCTAATTTAGGCAGTAAAAGTTTCAGTCATCTCTTAAACCAAGTGCTGAAGCTTTGTTTTACAGCCTCATAGTGCAGTGTTAATGCCATTAGCCATATATAAGGATAAGATTTAGTCACAGATTCCCTGACTTTAATGAACCTCCCTGACTTCTTTGGCTTCAACTGCGGTGGCTGTGATGGAAGCAGGAGCTGTCAGCCCCCGTGGCGAGGATGGGGGACGGATTTGTGTGCTGCCACAGATGTGGCAGGGGCTGAAGTCCTCCATGACAGCAAGGCTTGGACAGTCAGTCCCATCCCCCTGAGCCCCCACCAGTGCCTCAAACACCCTCACAGCTATTTTTAGCACACTAGCATGGGCCCCGCTAACAGGCTTGCACCCAGCTGCCCTATAGACATACCCTAAATTGCTTATTCATGCTCCATCTTGCTGTGGAAACTATAGTTTGCAGAGTAACTCCTTGTGGACCACATGGCAAGTAACCAAAGAATGAAGGGTTTTGCAGAGGAGCTTTTTAAAGACAACAATGTTAACCTTCAAAGCTCACAAGAGTTATAGCTCTTTAGGAAAAACACCACAAACTTAGACATGGGAGAGAGCAGATATGCACATCTCTTCTTGTGATTCCTAAGCTAGTCAGTGTCAGGTAGGTGGGCCTCTCCTGTCCTCTGCCTCCTGCGATCTGATGATAGTCTCTCAATGGTCAGACAGTGATAAAAATAGAGCGTAGAGCAGATCTGATGCTTAAGTAAGATTTCTGCCCCTTCTGTTGGGTGACCAACTGATCAGCTGCAAAACACATGTCAGCTGGTTCCAGCAGCATGGAGTACAAACCGGGAACACCAGTTCCCTACAGCCTGGCTCCTCTCTCTAGCATGCCCATTGTGCTAAAGGTTCATCCCAGTGATTGGAAAACAATTCAAAGTTCATGATTCTTCTGTTGGCCCTGCAGGAAGGTATCAGGTACTACAATAAACTGCCCTGGGTCTGTCCCTGACAGCTCAATCCATCACAGAGATTAATTGTTCTTGCTACAGATACTTGTGTTTGTAATTGATAATGATAGTTTGGAGAATATTCAGACTATACAGTGGAAGCATTTGCTAATGGGGTAGGAAAACTTTCAAGTCTAAAGGACCAGTTTTAATTCAGTCAAGGTAATTAGTGATTGAATATTGCTACCATATTATGGTAGTTTATCAGCCTGTAGGAAATGAGTTTATTGGCCTCAGCATTGCAAAACCCCTTCCAACAACTGCAAAAAGCAGTCTCAGCTGACAGACTAAGGATTCAGTTTGCATGGGGAATGAACAACTCTCTCAACTCCAGCCAGAGCCCCTCCAGGTTTATGCTTTATTGGTAGGGCAGTGTGGGGAAGCTTGCACAGCCACTATCCATAGTGTCTGTATTCTGTGGAGAAACCTTAACAGTAGTTAATTGAACCTAAAAGAGGATTTGGTGCCGGTTCAGTCTGAGGTTTAGGGGAAGGAACAGATAGAGCTCGTTCTTGTTTTCTTTTATCCATGATATGTTTAGGGGAATGTGAATTGAAGTAGTTATTAAATGAACTTTAATAAGGAACAGCTCATTTCTGTGCTATTGTAATCCATGGTAGAAACATGTGGGACTTTGTCCCCCTTTAGCAGCTGGAGCACATAAGAGAATAAGAAGCTACTAGAGCTGCCCCTTCTTTAATACAGTTTATATCACCCCTTAGAAAAAGGAGGTGGTGGCCTCCAGAGGGAACTATTTGCAGATACTCTAAAAGGCCCCCAGTTATTTATTTAACTAATATACCCTCTTTGATCCTACTAACAAACTTGACTAAATGAAGCAGGTGGTCACTGGGTTGATCCATCCACAATAAACTTTAAACCACCATTCACTGTCTTTCTATAAAACAAAATCACAGAACACCATAGCGAGCAGATGCTTTATTGCTCTGACTTGTATGTTTGCCATAACTGTCTGCTGCTTTTTCTTCCCAACAACTACTTTAGTTTCACCAGCTGCTCAACAAGCCCCACTAGTCTGTCCCTGCTCTCTACAGCTCTGCACTTCCACACTTTAAAGAATCTTCCTTGTAAACAGAGCCAATTTTATTTTGGGTATAAGTATGTATAACTCCATAGCTTCATTGCTATCCATGGCACTGCACCTGCTAACAGATGGGGTGAACTTGGCTATTGGAATTGCAGGAGTCAGCTACATAGACACTGGTTTCTCTTAAAAACGTGATATTTGAGATTACCATAATACATCCCTACACATAGGCTTGGAGATGCCTGTAGGTAACTCTGTGATAGCAGATGGCCTGATTACTACTCTAGGTCATTCACAAACTGCATGCAAATGCCTGAAGTTTGTAGAGATGGCCAGCTACTAGAACATAGAGCTTTTTATCCTTCTGGATCTGAGTGCCCCTTTGCCTTGGGGTGCTACTTCCTGGCAGTGCCCCCAAACTCTGGGTCTCCCCTCCCAGGGGAAACCCCCAACCCTCTAATCCCACCTTGCCTCAGTGGCTACTGCCAGTCAGCATCTAGCCCCCGCTCTCTGGGGCTGACTGCAGTCAGTAAACCCCTCATCACTGGCAAGGGGGTCAGACCAGCTGCCTCTGCCTAACCCTGGACTGCATCTCTACAGCCCCAGTGCCTTCTTTACACTGCACAAGGCACTCAGCCTGGGGAGTTGCCAGGCTGGAGCTCCTCTTGCCTTTCTCCAGCCTCCTCTGTTGCCTGCACCCTAAGCTCAATCCTTTTCCCTCTAAAGCTGAAGACTAACTTAACTCCTGGCTCACAGCCCTTTTATTAGGGCCAGCTGTGGCCTGATTGGGGTGTGGCTCAGCTGTGGCTGCTTCCCCAATCAGCCTACCCTATTAGCTCCCCAGGGCAGCCCTTTCCCAGGGCTGTTTTAACTCCTACAGGGCCAGAATGGAGTGACCGCCCCACTACACATGGGTAGTTTTAGAAACCAAGCAGAGAGCTAGAAAGCATACAACAACAAGAACAAAACAGTTAGGCACTTCTCCCCCACATGCCCACCCCTAACTGTAAAGTAAACAGCAACAACAACATGCTGGCAGCCAGTCACCAGCCCCTCCTAGGACAAAACTTCACTTGTCATAGATTCATAGTTCAGTCCAGAAGGGCCAGTTAGATTATCTAGTCCAGGGGTGGACAAACATTTTGGCCAGAGGACCACATTGGGGTTCAAAATTGTATGGAGGCCGGGTAGGGAAGACTGTGCCTCCCCAAAAAGCCTGACCCTGCCCCCATCTGACCCCTTCCTACTTCCTAACCTCTGACTGCCCCCATAAAAGCCCCCAACCCATCCACCCTCCCCTGCTCCTTGTTCACAGACAACCCCCTCCAGAGATCCCCCGACCCTAACCACCCCTCTGGGACACAACCCCCATCCAACCCCTCCCTGTCTCCTGATTGCCCCGACCCCTATCCATGCCCCCTCTTTCTGACAGAGCCCCAGGTCTCCCATGTCCTATCTATCCCTCCCATCCCATTCCCCATCCCCTGACCCCCTCAGAACCTCCGCCCCTCTCAACTGCCCCCTGATCCCTAACCCCTGGCGCCCCCTAGGACTCCCTGCCCCTTATCGAACCCCCCAGCCCTAGCTTCGGCCCTGGCCCCCTTACCACCCTGCTCATAGCAGCGTCTGGAGCCCGACACACTGCTGCACAGCCCCACCCCCAAGAGCACTGCCAGTGCTGCTGTGTGGCTGTGGAGGGACAGTGGGGGGGGGAGGGTGGGTGGGGGCCCCCCCGGCAAGCTCAGGGGCGGTGCAGGGTTTGGGACTCTCCCTCACATCCTCAACAGTGAAGACCAATGCATAGTGCTTGAGTGCTCTTTTAGCATTTTGATTGTCCAGTGGCCCCACTGGTTGTTTAGAAGGTTTTCTGCTTCTGATTATATAATTATAAAGAATTGCTATTACTTTTGGAGTCTTTGGCTAGCTGTTCTTCAAATTCTTTTTTGGGGTACACATTTAAGTTGAGACTCTTATGGTCTCTTTAAAAAGTTTCCATGCAGTTTGCAGGGGTTTTACTTTTGGTGTTGTACCTTTTAATCTCTGTTTCACTAACCTCCTCATTTTTTGTCTAGTTCCCCTTTCTGAAACTAAATGCTACAGTGTTGGGCTGCTGTGGAGTTTTCCCTGCCACAGGGATGTTAAATTTAATTATATTATGGTCACTATTACTAAGCAGTCCAGCTATATTCACCTCTTGGACCTGATCTTGTGCTCCACTTAGGACTAAATCAAGAATTGCCTCTCCTCTGGTGGGTTCCAGGACTAGCTGCTCTAAGAAGCAGTCATTTAAGGTGTCAGGAAACTTTATCTCTGCATCCCGTCCTGAGGTGATCTGTACCCAGTGACTATGGGGACAGTTGAAATTCCACATTATTATTATTGAGTTTTTTTATGTTAATAGCCTCTCTAATCTCCCTGAGTATTTCAGAGTCACTAACATCATCCTGGTCAGGTAGTCTGTAATATAGCCTTACTGCTATATTCTTATTTTTTCAAGCATGGAAAAATCCATATAGAGATTCTATAGTACAATTTAGTTCATTTAAGATTTTTACTTCATTTGAATCTATGCTCTCTTTCACATATAGTGCGACTCCCCCATCAACATGACCTAATCTGTCCTTCCAATATATTTTGTACCCTGGTATTACTGTGTTCCATTGATTATTCTCATTCCACCAGGTTTCTGAGATGCCTATTATATCAATATCCTCATTTAATACTAGGCACTCTAGTTAACCCATCTTATTATTTAGACTTCTAGCATTGGTATATAAGCACTTTAAAAACTTGTCATTTTTTGGCTGACCCCTGTTGCATGACGTAATTGAATCAGACTTTTTTTCATTTGACTGTTCCTCATCAGATCCTCCCTGTATTTTATAATTTTACATCCACTCCTCCGTATTAGAACACAGGGAATCTCCATTGAAAGAGCTTCCCTAAAGGATGTCCAAATCACATGATCCTCAGCAACTGTCGACTTTCCCCCAGCCCTTATTTTAAGAACTATGCTACAATCTTTTTAATTTTAAGTGCCAGCAATCTGGTTTCATTTTGGTGTAGGTGGAGCCCATCCTTCCTGTATAGGCTCCCCCTTCCCCAAAGCTTTCCCGGTTCCTAATAAATCTAAACCCCTCCTCCCTACAGCATTGTCTCATCCATGCATTGAGACCCTGCAGTTTTGCCTGTCTAACTGGCCCTGCATGTGAAACTGGAAGCATTTCAGAGAATGCTACCATGGATACTACCATGTAGATGTAGTGTAGATGTAGCCTCACTCTTCGGTATGAAATCTTTAAGTCTCTCACTAAAAGGCATTTTCTTCACCCTCTCTATTTTTAAAAATGTGGACCCCAGAATTGGACACAGCATTCCAGCATTGGTTTCTCCAAATCTGAATACAGAAGTGAAAGCACCTCCCTTACTACTGCTCCTACTCAATACTCCCCTGTGTATACATCCAAGAGTTGCACTAGCATTTTTTGTCACAATATCCATCTGGATATAACTTTGCATTTGGCTGTACTAAACATAGTTTGTTTGGATGGGCCCAGGTTACCAAGCAATCCAAATAGCTCTGAATGGCTGTTCTGTCCTCACCTTATTTGCTGTTCCACCACTCTGCAAATTTTATCAAGCTGATTTTGCATTTAGTTCCAGATCACCGATGAGAATGTTGAACAGTTTCGGACCAGTATCAATCCCTGGGGAACTCTACTGGAAATATCCCCATTCAATGTTGATTCCCCATTGACCACTGCTTTTTGAGACCGATCATGAACTCTAATTTTTCAATGAGAACATTGCGTGGCATTGAGTCAAATGACTTACAAAAACCTCACTATATTACATTCGCGCAGTTACCTTTTATCAACCAAATTTGTAATCTTATCAAACAATAAAATCAGGCTTATTTGACAAGACTTATTTTCCATAAAATGGTGTTGATTAGCATTAATTATATTGCTATACTTTAATTCTCTATCAACTGAATCCCATATCAGGTGTTCCTTTCCCTCCACTCCCAGGATTTATATCAGGCAACCAGCCTGTAGTAACTTGGGTCATCCTGCTTTCCCTTTTCAAATGTTGGCACATTAGCACTCTTCCAGTCTTCTGAAATTTCCCTGGTATTACAAAATGTATTTGAAATGAACATAAAGAGGCCAGAGATCTACTCAGCCAACTCCTTTAGGACTCTTGGGTGCAAGTTATCTGGGCCTGGTGATTTAAAAATATTTTTGCTCTAATAGATGTTGTATCACATCTTCCTTGATTACTAATGGACTGGAAAGTATTCCATAATCCTCCTATGATATGAAGCACATCATCCTACTGTTTTCCAAATACTGAACAGAAATATTTATTGAACACTTCTGCCTTTTCTGCATCATTACAATTTTACCATATCTAGTAAGGGGCTTATACAATTAATAGGATTTCTTTTATTGCTAATATACTTACAAATTCCTTCTTATTGTCCTCACCCTGGCGAACTATGGATTTAATCCTGATGTCTTTAGCACCCACCAATGTTGTGGATTTCTTAACTTTTAATTTATATCAATTGCTATCCATTTCCCATTTGTTATATATTGCCTTTTTATTTCTAATTGCTGCCTTCACTTTGCCATAAAGCCAGGATGGGCTTTCAGCCAAAATTGTCCTTTCTTTCTTTTTTAATTGTCTCATAATTAATTTTTTTAATCATAAGTTTTACTAAGTGAAGCAGTAAGAGTGTAAAATCAAAAGAAATTCCAATAAGCCTGGAATGATGAAGAGGTTTTTTCTACTTCCCTTTCTCCATTGTTGCCTCAAAGGATTCTCAGAGCACCCCATCCATCATAATTTCTACTTTATTCATGAGATAAAAATAGACATGACAGGATAATTGCCTCCCACTTCGTTATCCCTATTGATTCTCTTTGGCTTTGTCCCTTTTTCATGACCTGTTTTTTGCATTATTTGGCACAGGTCCTGATTTAGGGAAGTTAGCGCTGGAGTAACAGATCTCTGGCTAAATTACAGTAGGATGGATTTGATTGCAAATGAACACTGGAAGGAAATGCTACTCTTGTCATTCCTTCCTGTCTCTCACTCTTTCCTTTTTCAGAGGAAATGGTCTTAACAGTTCAAATTTACATGTTCTCCACAAGAAGTCGATCAATATGGCTTCATGAAGGACTTCTCAAAGACTTGGGACTGAAAAAATTCCCAGAACTGAGAATGGAAATGTGGTACCCACATGAAAACAGGAAAAGAATGTTTCTTGCAGGTACTGTCTAGCACATTTAACTGATTTCCAGGGAAAGAAGGGAAGATGTGTTAAGAGAAAAACCTTAGCATATTTGGAATCAATTGAAAAACTGCAAGACTTTGATCTAGTATTCAGTAACCCCACTAAGATATAAAAGAACATGAAGTCCCTGCAGAATGTGGGAGAGAAAAGATAGACATCTTGTGTTAATTTTAATGAATTTGCTAGGAGCAAAGATATCCCAGTGAAGGGTGTGGTACAAGAACCTAGTAGATAGAATCCAACCTTGTGAGGTGTTCTATCTGGCCTATGTGAATCAGATACAACCACTTCTGGAATATTGTGTTTAACTCTGAGTAGTGTATGTACCTCATTATCAACCGTACTGCCAAACAGGAGGGTGCTTAGCAGCAAAAAAAGACTAGGGGTTTGGAGGGACTGACTTACTTCTTCTGTATCTTGTCCTTGCAGGAGACAACTTTGCTGATCAGATAGGCAAGATTCAGACCACAAGAGGTCACTTGCTGGTTTGATCATTGCCTTTTAGCTGCCCTTCACATTCATTGTACTATCAAACTTTCACTTTCACTATGGCAAAAGCAAACTGGGAAATCTAATGGCACAAATATCTTACTTTCTTTGTTTCCAGAGAACAAATACCGTTGTTTTGGGGGTTTTTTAAAAAAAATTGAACAGACCAAATCCCTTTATTATTGTGGTTGCCTTCTGCTGTGCCTTAACAATTCTTTGGTATAATTTTATACTCAATGTAGAAATTTCACAAAGAGTCTTGCATCGTGACAGGTTTAAGATTAGGAGCCGTGTTAGTCTGTATCTGTAAATAAGAAGACGACTTGTGGCACTTTAGAGACTAACAAGTTTATTTCAGCATAAACTTTCGTGGGCTATAGCCACAAGTCTTCGTCATATTTACAAAGAGTCTGTACATGTCCATTGACTTTGATTCCCCAGAGGACAGGAAGTAACACTGTTGTGAAACCAAGACAGAATGATTGCAGTGTTGTAGTCATGTTGGTCCCAGGGTATTGGAGAGGGCAGGTGGATGAGGTAGTATCTTTTATTGGACCAACTCCTTTTTTTATTATTCTTTTTTATCAGAGGCTTATAGATGGTGAGTCTTCTGGAGATGATGTTTTGTTTCTTGCATGTGCTCAGGAAATAGATGTCGCTGTTAAGTTTTGCTTCCTTTTTCACGTTGTGGAGTTTCCATTTCAGATGGCAAAATGCGATATCTTCCACTGTTGTTTGCAGTGTTGTTGTAGCTATATTGGTTCCAGGATATTTGAGGGACATGGTGGGTGATAAAAGATATTACCTCATCCACTTTGTCTCTCTTGAGAGACAGAATATCATTCTAGGTATTGGCATGGAAAGTAGCATACCAAGAGCATTCATGTCACTTGTAGTTGGGTGAGAGTCATGTAACAATTAATAATGCACTTCCTAAGTGAGTGAAAGCTACCAATTAAAATGACAAGTTAAGAAAAGAAGTTGGTAACTTGTGTATTTCCTGCAACACAGCTAAACTAGTGATACAAATGGTATAGCTGATATTTGTGGCTAGAGCCTAGCTTTGAGTCTCAGTCTCTTGAATGACTCTCATTATATGTAAGCAGTGTCAGGAATGAGATATATTCTGACATCTGGTGGCGAACTATGGGAATTGCAGTGAGCCTTGCAAAGTAAGTCTGGGGCTGATCAATTTGCATAGACACACCCACTGCGCCTAGCCTGAGCCCACAGCAGCCCACATGGCCACTTCGGCTGATGAGGGAGCCCCAGTTTCTATGTTATTGGGGCAGGAATGATAAAGTGATGTTACTGTGATTATGTGAATGAAGGACTATGGACATGTCCTTGGTCCGTGCAGAGTTCAAAAGTCAATTGGCAGAGTCTTACCTCCAGCCTGGGTGGAGATGGAGGGTAGGGCACGGGGCACCTTACGTGGTCCGAGGCCGACTGCGCCGCCTCTCCGTGAGGTTCCGCTGCAGCTCTCACCGCAATCGGCTCTGCTCCGCTCCACTGGCTGTCCTACGAACCGCTCTGCCCGTTGATCCGCTAGCTGCTCTGCTAGCTGACACACAGACAGCTCTGCCGCGCCGGTCACTCTGCCCGCAGCATCCACGCCTCTGCTAGGTGACAGACAGACAGCTCTGCCGCGCCGGTCA